>CM067167.1:7506518-7520379 GCA_034093135.1 Erigeron breviscapus
AAGAGAGAATAGAGATATTCCAATTTTTTTTTTTTTTTTTTTTTTTTTTTTTTTTTTTCTTTCCAAGTAATGAATAGAAGAGAGCGAAAAGGCAGGAGAGGACCCTCACGTCTTTCAGATCAAGAGCTCTAAAGCTAGTCCGCTCAAAAATCGCCTCCGTAAGCACTGCCAAATGTAACTGCCTCTGGCCGTCCATCGGCACGGCCGAATCGCCTCTCGAGCTCGCTTTGATGCCTCTTCTTGGTGACGGTCATACAAGTCAGCAAGTACGCAAGAATCTCTCTGACTCAGCGTAGGATGGCGTCGTCAGAGGGCAATTTCGATGCAGCGCAGCCATGTCTAATCTGGAAGCGGAGTAGTTGCGCTGCGCGCCGCCGTTAGGCAGTATCAGAGTGTGCGAGCGAAAATGCGCGAGCCCAGAGTAGGGATAGCGCCGGAGGGAGGCCGAATTGCGACATGGGGCGGCTGGGAAGGGTAGTTGTTGAGGTCGTACATGGAGCACAGCGGCCCGGGGTGGTATGGACTTGTGGCAGTAGCTGAAGCCCGACATCTCGAGCGGGTGTCGTCGTTTGCGAACCGCCGCGGAAGTCTAGGGCCTCCCAGAGCTCGGCCTGGTACTCCTCCACTTCTTCTTGGGGATGGAGTCAAGGGGTCCGAAAACGCCTTCGTCGGAGAGCAGAATCTGCCTGGCACCTTCTCACCAGTGACCAATACGGGTGTTACCCAGGAGAAATCGTCCAGTGCCAGAAGGAGTAGAAGGCAGAGCGCATGAAGAAGATGGGCGTTGCGACGATGTAAATAAGCATACCTACCGATCAATCTCCCTTGCGACGGACGATGAAGATGATAGCTTGAAGACCGTAATCGCCTCGAAAAGGATGAAAGGCTGTGACTGGGACTGTGTCGGGGTTTTAGTGCCAACAGTAACAATCAGGTAAGACAATGTAGGCGACAATGACGGGCTGGACCAGGGTGGAGAGCAAAAGTCGAAGGAAGACGACGAAGCCGCATGGAGAAAAAGCAGAAACGCAAGAGCTGCTGCAGAGGGATGAGCTCACATGAAGGTTGTGCACTGTACTGTGATCCAGCGACGGACGTTGCGACATGAACACAGACCAAACTGTCCCAGGAGCGATGGTCAAGCGTGGGCGCGGCATGATATACTTCGTCTTGAACTTGGAGTGGTACTTGAGGAGCAGCGTTGTCAGGTAACGATCTTCACCAAGGTGGAGAAGGTTCTTTGGTGTGGAGGGTGTCGACACGACACGGAAGTAGTCCTCGATGATCTCCTTGGATACCGAAGAGTGGCTTGCCAAGAGTCCGCCTCTCTAATGCGGTATATTTGAGAAAAACAACCTAGGCCAGACAGGTGACGGAGCCGAAGAGCGACTCGAAGGCATTGATGAGGTTGTGAGATGATGTAAGTACTCGTAGACATTGCATCAATTGTAACGAAGGAGTGTTTGGCGTTGGTAAGAGCAGTCTCAACCAAAGCATGCCATGAGCCTAGTATCTGGAGGAAAGCGCGAGAACAAAGCGGTGTAGCAGAGTCCGGGAGCCACGACAGTATAGGCCGTCGATTTGCAGCAAGAATTCGTAGAAAGGTAGGAATTGACGTCCAATCACGTTCCTGAATCTGGTGGTGAAGTTTCGAGTTCCATGGAGTCATCGGGAGGTTGTAGTGCAACGGTGAGGAAGCGCATCAACAGCATCTGAGAGTCAACGCTACCACGGTTACCAGGCCTAGTGATAATGTTAGATACGAATAGATGTTGACGCCATACCATGATGAACTTACTTGGAAACCTCGGAGGCCTTGCCGACCTTTGTGACGACGATGAAGGGCACAATATGACCTTGCACCTCGTACAGACGCAGAGTAAACCTATTGCCATGTTGTGTTTGCTCTGACCCTCACCAAGAGATTACCGAAGACTGAAGCGGTTTCCGGGTCACGTTCTCAAAACACCAAGATGTCGAGCACAATGCGTGGCGTCGGCCTGTCGTTTGCCCTGACCAATAATCATACCGTCACAAATAATGAACAGTAATTTGGCGCTTATCATCGTAACGCATACGGGCAGCGGAAGTCGATAGCAACAGACGGAGAGAACTCCCTCGTCCTTCGGTGTATCTGGTACAGTGGAGATGAATGAACTTATCGAGGGTTCTCAGGACATGTCTTGCCCGCGAATTGCAGAGCTGCAAGAACTTGACAACAGAGACGGACACCAAGCAGAATTGAGATAGCCAGTAGGATATACGTGGCGAACAGACACTGTGGCGAGTTACGTGTGTCAAGGTTACCACACGTAGAAACAGGTTTGTCCCATGCAGATTGCATGCGGTGGCCTGAGACCAGCGTCGAGGGACAAGTGCGGGTCCCAGTACTGAGAAACGTCTTGACCTGCACGGTGCGAGAAAGAGGGAAAACGGACGCTTGCATCCATGGGGGGGGGAAGTTGGTGTCCGGGGTTTGCTCAGGAGGTCTGCACCTCCTTGTACTGACGTCGGCCACAGGGCGACGTACTGTGTGAAGTCCCGTAGACGCGGGGTCGTTTGGATGATTGCCGATAGCGTTGCCCTTTTCACCAAGAGTCTTGACGTTAGCCCTTGGGGTAGCCGATGTGGACCCTTGTGCGGTAGTTGCCTTGCAAGTAGATCATTTCATTGTTCCTGGAAAAACCAAGCCGGACGGGAGTCGTTGGTCCACCAACGGAAGTCGTGTGATTACTGGGCGTTTTGATGTCCAGTCGGTTTGTGGCCGGTAGTGGGAACCAGCTCTGTAGTTTGTGCTCTGGTAGTTGAGCTGTACGGCCAGGGTTAATACCTTCTTCCGTAGTGCCCTGGCAACCATGGCGGAAAAAGTTGGATGGGGAACAAGTTGGTAGCATTCCTGCCAGCGTTTACTTCTCGAGAGACTTCTGGGGAACGGAATGGTGGAGGGAGTGGACTGCATTGAACTTTGCCGAGAATCGAAACACAACACCGCGGATCGCAGTGTAGGGCGTCCTCTTTTTCTGCCGTCGTAAGCTGAGAGTCATTCATTGTGTAAAACGTGCTGAGTTCGGCAAATCAGGGGGACGTGGCAGTCCAACCCATGAAGAAGATGACGCGGGAAAAAAGCGCAAGAAACCAAATCAACAGATGATGGCGGAAACTCTCACGCCATGCCATTGAGGGATGTCCTTGCGTGGCATTTATTTGCGGCCCAAATAGCGGATGACAAAGTCGCGGCACCCACCAGTGATGACATAGACGAAAAGAACGACCATCCGCTTTCTGCTGGCGGGAGACTGGAAGGACTTCAATCTCTTGAGCCTTCTTAAAGCGTTCATTGCTTTTCGGCCAGTTGGGTGAGGGTTCGAGGGGTTGCGGAACATGTCCACCCTCGCGTAGGGCAGGATGAACCCGCTTCAATTTTGAGGTCCATGTACTTGCTTCCGAAAGTAGCCAAGCAACGCTTTGGTCATTCATAGTATTGCCAGAAGACAGGCTGTTGAGAAGGCCCGGACCTTGGGGCTTCCAAAAGCCGCGCTTCCCAGCAGCGCCTCGCCTCTCCCCATTTATCACCAGGATTGTCTGGACGGGAGCTATTTTTCATCGAGGGGGGTCTGTTACGCGAGCGATTTGGACGCAGGCAGCGTTCGCTGAGGAACAGGGACACCAGTGGTTACAACCTTGCTTCGTTGCAGCACAGCTCTTGTCGTCGACAATCATCTCAGAGCCTGCTCTGCTTCGGTTTGCCAAACAAACCACTGACCTCGCCTTCGGAATTGCCCAAGAATTCCGAAAGGGCATGAAGATGTTAAAGTCGGCCTGCGTTTGCGGAGGCTCGGCTGATCTCTTGCAATTGCCGAGGAGAGAGGTCTGAATCTGGTCCTGAACGCCACTTGCTGTCGAATCTGGTTGCAATTAACGCCTGTCATTTGGCTTCAAAGCAGGAAGATGAAGTAAGGGTTTGTGTTGGAACGCGGTAAGGGACTTGGTGATGTTGTCCAGAGGGGACGCCAGGAAATTGGGTCCAGCGGAAGCTTGCACTTGTTCAGGGACCTGGCGTGAGCGGGAGAAGCTCTTGTGCGACCTTCATCGCTGTTGTTGTTATCCCTCTTCCCTGGAAAAACCCCGAGTCGGACGCCGGCCTGTCTTTCTCTTTGCCATTGGGAAGGCATACGGGACAGGCTTTTGAGGCACAAGAAAGCAAGCCTGTGTCACGGCTGACTGTCCTGTGGATTGCACAAAACCCTTGGTCTCAAAGGCATCTGGTGGAAGAGCTCTGAGACGAATGGAAGGGGACGATGAAGAGTACAATGTTCATTTTCAAGTCACCGCTGACTGGCATCCGCCGTTGGCTTCAAATCAGTCCCTCTACAGAGTACTCGACCTCGCCCGCAGAAATGTATGATAGTTAGTGAATCCAGCTGATGGTTGGGAGTGTGGAAGCGTTTGCTACCAGGAAACAATGTCGGGTGAGCTACTGTTCAACCTCGATTGCTGGGTTCTTTGTAAGGAAACGTCTGCGGAATGGGCATCCAGGAATTTGTCGTCAGTCTGCCTCTGCGAGTCTGATCATCGAGAATTGCTTAAGAAGACCGTTTACCGGACTTCAAAAAGACCCTTGACAGGCATCAACGTTATCAAAGTAGCTCGTGGCGGGCACTTGAAACTTCGTCAGTCTCGAGCAAAATTCTTGCCTTTGCGGCTCGAAAAAAGCTTGCAGGCAGACAAGTTGTACCGGATTCAGTGGCTTGCGTTGTTCAGCAGTCTGATCGTGGCGCTGTTTGTGGCAGCGCTTTGGGCGAACGAAGCCAGGGAACTGTCACACAATCGACCACGTGTTACCAAACAGTCTCCTCTGGTGCGCAAAACCCTCTGGTTGCTGCGTTCCATGTGAAGGCCACAAGAAGGCTTGTTAAAGTGTTTTTGCAAACGATCATCAGGCGTTGTCTCTGGCACCTTGGGATCAAGCATTGGACAGTGGACGCGCTCGCGATGAAGGATTTTGGTCATTGTAGCCCAAGCGACAACTCAAGATCATTGCTCACGGACACCCAAGAAAAGCTGCAACGATCTCAAAGAACGTCCTGTTCTTCACCACTGGTGACTTCCTCACCGCCTTCTTGACCATATCCACCGCCTCTCGGGAAGACGGGGCGTTGGCTTGACGTGACGTGTGGAATTCCCAGTTTGTCCAATGTGAAGAAAGAAAAAAATCGCGCAAGAACCTCGCAAATGTGAAGCAATTAACACGAGGGGAACTCCAAGCTTGCGCAAAACGCGGTCTTGGAAGTGCTGGAATCCTTCCGAGTCGTGTGATGCCGATTTAAGATGGGAAGGGTGTTTGGTCCAAGATATCTCCATTCTCTTTTGGCGCGCCAGCAAGTGGACGATTCTGTTTCCAGAGCCCAGATGTGATGTGGGATGCCCTGGTCCCAGACCAAGGTGCTCCTTTTCGGCAGGCGAGTTTATTATTAGGTTGGTTGCCGGCAAAGAAGGTAATAGAGAAACATGTTAGTTTCGTTCTCCAGGGGGGAACGGCGGAAACCTGCTTGCGTTCAAGTCTTGTGGTCCAGAACTTTGCCAACCGATCAATGTAGGGTGAAGTGCAGCGGGGAGCGTTTTTGTCTCATATTGAGTTCGAAGAAAAAGGTGCTGCTTTGGAGGGCTGTGGGTTGTAGTAACCACTTGTGGTGTGGAAGAGTGTCCCAAAAACGAAAGGCGGCGAAAGAGAAAGAGAAAAAGCTTCTTGAGAAGAGGAGTGCGGAATATTTCTAGTAGAGCGGGGAAAGAGGTGTTGATCTCAATGTGGTCTTGCATGTGCTTCCGGTTTCGCCGGATTAAATTTAAATTGTCAGCAATATAGGGTTGTGATTTTAGGGTTGGTGGCAATGAGCGAGCCGCGACTGGCTGCATGTTTGGGACCATTCGCCCGGCCAGAACCAGGACGCTGAACGTTGTGGTGAAAACAAAATCAAAGTACAAGATAGGGACAGAGACTGGTTCTCCGCCT
This sequence comes from Erigeron breviscapus, assembly GCA_034093135.1. Lineage (NCBI taxonomy): Eukaryota > Viridiplantae > Streptophyta > Magnoliopsida > Asterales > Asteraceae > Erigeron > Erigeron breviscapus. Next base: position 7,512,529 of record CM067167.1, read on the forward strand.
GGTTGCCCAACCTTGTCCAGATCCTGCTCGCAAGCTCCTCCATGGAGCCCATGCTTGAAGCACCTTCCTTCCGCCATTGGGTCCTCTGGTGGAAGGAATGTGTAGGTGTTGGATAGATACAATGCCCTGGATGGGAAACGGTTCGAAAACGGGCAGCTGCGGCGTGGTAGCGAGAGCGCGAGAAACTATTGTGAATAGTTAGCAGGTTGTCGCTCTGGACTGTGAGGCTGGCCAGAGCGAACCAAGTTTCGGCCATGGGAGTGTGGTTGTCAGAGGCCATGTTGGGTGGCCTTGCCTTTCCGAGGGGCCTTGAGGGATGCGAGAGGCAGCAAAAAGGCGCCCGTATTACAAGGACAAGAAGATGCTGGATTAGTGTGAGGCTCGCTGGCCGTGGAAAGGAAAGTGTGTGATGAGGCGAGGAGGGTGTCTCTGCGCTCGGACAGGGGGTGGGTGGCGGCCGGTTGAGAGGCGCGCGTGAGAGAGGTCGGCACGATTTTAAAAGTGCGAACATGTTGATGTTGAAGAGAGTGCAAACGGGGTGCATGTGTGTGTTGTGTAGGTAAAGAAGACACAACAACAAACAAACAACAGCCATAGCGAAAGGAGGGAGTACCAGCTGCAAAGTAGCCAGAGGAGCACCACCACACGCAACGGCTTGTCCGTCTCGAAGGCGGCGGGCTTGTGTGTTGATGGAAAAAGCACTACTCGAGAGTTCCACACCCCGCCGCCCGCCGCGGAAGCCAAATTCAAGGAGCCTTTTTTTTCGCTCCCGTTGCTATAACCCCTGCAGCTTTTTCTATTTCACAGCCGCCATTGTGAAGCCTTACGCTACTAGGAAACTGGGCATAGTGCGATACGATACTCTGCTATTCCCCTCGTGCACATGCTTATTAATTATACATATATTCGCCCACCACACGAGGCCACCACGATCACCCTCCTCGTGTCTATGTCTGCGGTTGCACTTGCAGTTGAGTGGTGCGGCATTGCGCGTTAGGCAGCAATCGCACACAAAAGCAATAACACCAAGTCAAGGCCTGGCCGACAGTAAGTAGTTGCAGGGCCAGGGGCCCCAAGGGCCACCTCCTCAGTTGCCTGTCTGAGGTGTCTCCCCTCTCATCCCCGCTTAGGGCCAAGAAAGCAGGCAAAAAAGGGGATTTTCCATTTGCCTCCCAGCACGAGGCGAAGGGGCCCGCCAACGTTTGGGGATGTGCAACAAGGCAGTTGAGATGGATGGGACGATGAATTCATTCTCATCGAAATCGCAGTATTCGCCATCCCAGCCGTCAACCACTCTTCAGGCGGCATCCCTCCCGTCCCGCCTCGTGGCCAATACCAGCAGTCGTCACACCTAACAGGCACACCAAAATGGGCCGTGATCATCACCATATTACCGTCAAGGAACTTTTTCGCCCACAGAATGTACGGATGGAAGCACTACCGGCCAGCCGTTTATAGGACGGGGCCTGGTGCTGGCCCGTGAAACGCGTAATGCACTTTGCACGCAGAGATCTGGTCATTGCTCCAGGCTCTCCGGAAGTGCACCACAAATTGCCGGTGAGGGAGCCAGGGCACGCCAAAAATAAACGCGCGACGAGGCCCCAGTGGCAAGGGCTACGAGAGCTCCACTTGCTCGCCCCACCACCCGCCAAAGCTTAGCCTAGCCTGTTATGATATTTCCCTCGACCGACCGAGACAGCGCGAGGATGGAAGATTGGAAGAATGTGTGTCGCTGCCAGCAGTACTGTTATCGTTATTGTTGTTGTGGCGATTATTAGAGTTTAGTTAGTGTGACACCCCAGTCTACTCCTCCCACCGGCTGAAGGGTTAGACTCTCGTGCTGCATTGTACCGCTGGAATTATTCCTGCATGCGAGGGTGTTTGTCTCGCGAAACGACGCAAGACGCAAGGGTGGTAAAAGGCGAGGCCAGCAGCGCCGGGCGGATCAGGCTATTGTCCCAAACCGCAGGGCGTCGTCTCCGCAAACGCTTTGCCGTGCGGTGCTTTGCTTTGCTGCCTTGTACACAGCGCGAGGAGGAAGCTCGCTCACAGACGCTCACACCACTCTACCCCTTTGCCTGTCTCGTTCGCATCATCTAGTGAATCCAGCATCTTACTGCTGTCACGCCCTTGTATTTGTTCGTTCCAGGCGTCATCGCTGACTGGCCAGAACTGTTACATTTGTCTTGCAAGAACAACACCACCATACTATTGGAACGCCTCCTTTTTCTGCTTACTCCAATCCAACCATCGCACGCCTCGATAATAACACACCCCCTTGCTGAACGCAACGCCCACACCGCGCCCGTCGAGGGTACGCACACCTCCAGCTGCAAGAAGGTTGTCGACACTTACTCCACCGGCTCTGGTTTGCCCCATAGCCGGACCAACACAATGCAGAACCGATTGCTAGTCTCCGCACAGGTCTCCACCACCACCCTCCTGAACGCCCTCCACAACGCTACTCGTCGGACAGCCATATCCTCTGGAACCCAGCACGAGCATGGTGGTCAACAAATGGGTATCAGCGACCAACACGGGCGATGATGGAAGAGTCGGTGGAACTGTGGACGTCGAGCTTGGCTCGTCGGTCGTGGGAACACGCTCGCAGACGAGCTGAAGATTCGGCGATTGTATTGGGGTATGTTTTCGCACAATGCAGATCTACTCAGCAGCACCACTAAAAGCCTCCAGATCACTGCACAGGATCAACACATTCGCTTCTCTCGCCTTTCGTCTCTGCTTGCCGCTTCTGTTGCCTGGCACTTTATACCCACAGACTCTAACGCATGAAGCCTTTCCTTCACACCGCCACACCTTACAAACCCTTCGCTTCCGCGGTACTCAGCATTTTCCGCGGCATTCTCACTAAACCTTGGCTGGCGAAATTTACAGGCGCCTCTTGAGCCTGTCATCGTCCGGCATTGACACCAACGGTGGTCTCCTTAACGTACCAGCACGGAAAAGGGCTACCGCGCATTTGACGTCTTCTACTACCTTCTCACAAGGTGCATCTTCGACGAGCGGAGTTCCTGGATCTCAAGGCTCCTCGAAATATACACTTCTCCGCAAGAGTGCACCACACTTACGACCTCCTTCCCAATACCTCACGGCCGACGACGATTGCCGCTGCCGCCGAGGATTTTCCGTGACTCCCTTGAAGGCACTTGGCATTAAGGGTTTGCGTCCCTTCGCAATCTTCTTCAGTCGTCGCCGCCCTTCCAGGCTGGTGATGGCATCGGCTTTTTGGGGGGCCGAGGAAGAGCTAGAGGCACTGTGAAGATGTCTCAGGACTGCTGGATATCGACCCCGAGATTCTTCTCAAGAAGTGGCCACAGAAGAAAGGGAGGGTTATGCCGCACTGTCATGAGGGCATTTCGAATTGAGGTCATCGCAAGGCCACGAAGCCATCAAATTCGAGATAGCAGAGAGGTTAATAAGAGCAATAAAGAGCAATGGGCTCGACCAGCGCCAGCGACCGTCGGAGTTGCTACACCTCCCAGCAGTCAGGAAGATGGTGATTAAAGTCAGCATCACAGTCATCGAAGTACCCAACTCGGGAACTGGGCAAGGCTCTCAGCTTGAAGAACTGTGTTTGATGACAGCAATGGCATTAACGCCGAGGATGACGAAGATGGTGCCTAGCATTCCTGCCGGGGATCTGTCATTCGGGTGGAGATGACGCAGGCAATTACCAACAACGCTGCCGACATGGATATTGTAGACACCCCGTATTACAGAGCACGTTGTGAAAGTGACCTGGATGCGCCGAGAGGGTTTCTTGCACTGGAAAAGGTGGGAGCTGAGATGGAGCCGGACAGCTTCTTCAGGCGTCTTCTGTTACCCTGTCGATCGGCAGCGGCATCCACTCGCAAGGCTGTCGTTTCAGTCTTTACTAGCGTGCTTGCAAGCAGCAGAGCCTGGTTCCAGCATCTGTCTTCACCCAAAGTATGATATGCCCGAGGCTCTCGCAAACCGTGGTCCCAAAAATCTTTACTGGTCAGCCGGCCAGGCTCGGCCAGATCCGGTACTTGGAGGCTACCTGAGTGGGCACAAACCACAGGAACAAGCAGCTCCGGGACTTCATTGCTGACTCTATATCGACGAATCGTAGACCGATAACGCAGACTGGTTGGCCAGGATGGCCGCGGACGGCGTTCGAAAGATGAGATTCTGGAGCGTGGCTGGAGCAAGGCGAAGTGGTTATTGGCACCCGAGCGCGTTGTCTGGATCGAGAGTCGGCTTGGTGGGAGGCTGAGGCATGCTCGACATGCAGTTTCAAAACGACGCTGTTGGTGGTGGCATGATGGCTAGTGGACCCATGGATCAGCACTTACTCCTCGGGAACCCCTGCCGCCAGAATGATCGAAAAACCCTTCTTCGGCGGATCTCAGCGGTGAAGTCCCCGGCGACAATATTGTCAGCAGGGCACCTAGGCGTGCGGCACCGAGCGTCTTGGAGCGAAGTCTTTGGCACCTACAAAGATGACTAGTGGTGGTGACTATGGACTTTGGCTTCAAGGGAGACGGGACAAGCCACAGGATGGAAATCTACGGCGGAGATGGACCAGATCTCACCGATGGCAAGACCGGTTCACGAGGAGCCGGTTAGGTTCACCGTCGCCTCTGGGTTGCCTTTGCTTACATTATCAACTTTCTGGTGTCCATCGTTCGTACTGCATCACGTTGGACGCATTGAAGCGACCTGATGTCCGTCCTCGCTTGGCAGTTGAGAAGATGCGCTTGTTTTCTCATCGGTTTGATGAAACTGCTTGTCATCTTCTACATAGTCTTCTTCGGCAAACTTCTCTGCCCCCAAACTCCGACAGCCTGGAACAAGAAGGAGGTTGCGAATCTCACCAAGGCGACAACGACTGGTCTGTCTCCTTGAGAGGAGGCGTTTACGATATGAGCAAGTTCTGGAAGCTTAAGAATTCTGACCTCCATATCAAAACCACCGAAGACCAGATGTCGCCTTTCGATGGTGCAAACGTGGACAAACATCTTCCCTGTTCCCGGGATCTAGCTGGTGGACTTGGAATCCCAAGCACGACTGTCCTGCAGTTTACCACCACTGCAAGAACCCGTCTGCCGATCCACAACTTGGCGATGCCCAGACCGACCCCCGACCGGTGCTGAAGGAGATGAAAACCTGGGACACCGAACACTTGATCCCAACAATGAAGGAGTACTACAAGGGTGATTCTTGTTGTCAAGAAGAATGTTCTCAAAAGTCAGGGCTCAACGAGAAACCACGAAATGGTCAACCTGGAAGGCGTCATTCTACGACCTGACGGGAGTACTTCTACACCCTCAATCCATGGGACAGCTATCCTGGTTACGATTTCATATCCAAAGACGTGACTGATTGGTCAAGGGAAAATCATGGTCTGGATATCACTCACGATTCAACGCACTGAAAGAAGAACCAGATATGCCGAGAGAACACACGTAACTGCCTCAAGAACGCTTTCAAGGTTGGTTATTCCTGACGTCCGCGATGACGCCAAGTTGTAAGGTCAACAACTACATCCTGCTTGCGTTCCACAGTTCATGCTTGTACCGTTATCGGTTAAATCCTGGCTGCCTTCAGCTTGGTAGTAAGAGCCGACCGGCACAGGCAGGATAAGTTCGTGATAGCCACGGATGCCCGCTACACTGAGGGTTTGAAGACTATTGAGATAGGGGGTTCTCGATTCTTTGACCGCCATGGCCTATGATAAACAAGAGAAAGCTAATTCTGCGTCTTGCGATGGTATGAATCGCGGCGGTGGCAATTGGCAACGACGTCCCACTCCCAAGATTCTCCTTGATGTGCTCTGGCGTTGACCCCAAGATCGGATCGCCGCTTTAACCGTTCAGATCTGTCGGGCACTGGCAGCGATCCGCTCAATTACGGCAGGCTATTCTGGTCTCTACGAATTACGAGGGCAACGTAGTTCCTTACCTCGTTGTCGTCAAGTCGTGCAAGGAATCTGACCAGAGCAAGTCCAAGCCTTGGTAACCGTGGCAAGGTGATAGGCGGTTTTTTGCTCATGGACTGCACTCAAACAAGGTCCACCACCGCTCGGCCATGAGCCATTCCAACTCGAAATTGTTTCCATCCAATCAACAAACATCACTGGGTGTCGGTCTCTGACAGCGGTACGTAATAGTCTTTCCAAGTCGACGCTGACACCAAGGTCAAAGAGGAGTCGCTCAACCGTTTCTCGTGCTTGCTGTGCCTATGACGCCTAAGATGGTTGTATCGTTGGTGAGACTTCCTCGCAGACAACGAATAGGATACGCAGTTGGTGTGGACCATGATTTGCAGGGTGTACGAATACTACATTTCTCACCAACTTGGTCAAGGCTTCAGAGAGTTGTTCGGTCTAGTGGTTAGTGTTTGCCTGCATTGGTAAGCAACTCTTCAACTCACAGTATACCATAATACTAACAAGAATCACAGTTTCTGTATGTACGACTGCACAGCGGACAAGGGACGACCTCTTATTATCTCGGACAGGTTATTGCCGATTACGCCATCAACGACTTGGGACACTCTACACAAGAAGACCTCTGTCCCTGGTGAGGATCGTTACCTTACCACTCTCATGATCAAAGCAACTTCCCCACGACATACCTACAAGTTCGTTGCGGACGCATACCGCACTACGGAAGACCCGATGAGGTGGGCGTTTCTACTCCCCAGGGGGACGTCCGCGGATCAATTCCACTATTCACAAACTTGGCAGAACTTGTCGGATCAAGGATCTCTGTGCTTCTGTTGCTTTAGTTATGCGCTTGTTGTCTTCATCGATTGATGGGTACCATCATTCTTTGGCTACTTGCGCTTAACTGGCCTTACCTCATCTACCGCGTTGCTGCCCACGAGGAACAATTCCCTCTCATCTCGATTATCATGATTGCTGGTGTCTTACGGTCTTTCAAGCTGTTATTTTATCGTGAAGAGACAGTGGCAACACGTGGGATGGATGATCAATTCTACAGATCGCCTACCCTATTTACTCTTTCACCTCCCTGTCTACTCTTTCTGGAAACAGGAGACTTCTCGTGGGGGGAGGGAGAACACTCGGTCGTTATCGGTGAAAAGGGTGGCCAGAAGTCGTCGCCCCGAGGATGAGGGCTCGACCATCGCTCCATTCCTCTCGAAGTGCGGAACGAATACGCGATGGCAACAAACCTTGCCCGGACGCCGCGGCATGCCAAGGAGAAGAAGGACCCATGATGTATGACCAGCAATACGGCGGCGCAGGCTACCCGAAATGGACGACATTCCTCCAGTTCTACCTCCTCCGCACCAAGCCGCCTCCACCATCCTCACCGGCTCCCCCAACCGCAGCAGCAATTCTACGCCACTCCCAGCCATCGCCCGGCCCCTACAACGCCCTTAACCGCCAGAAGCACCAACTCCCCGCTAACCGACCACCCCGGCGCCGAGCAAAAACCACGCCTCCCATGTCCAGCGCAACCTCAGCGACAAACTACGCATGACACTCCCAAGACAACCTCGCCCAATTCGGCGGGCCCTCCCCTCCCATGGCCCAACAGCAGCAATCGGCGCTTTCCCGCCCCAACAGCGCAGCTCTCTCGCCCTACGGCGCCGGCGTTGCCCAATCTCGCCCAGCCGTCACTACATTGATCTCGCATTGGCTCGTCACCCAGGGCCCCAGCAACGGAGCATCGCCAAGGGGCCCATCCGAGGTGTATGGCTTGAGGTTGATCTTGATACCGTACGAAGAAGCAGCTTCAAGGCGCTGGCGGGCCGAAGCTGCAGTGCCAGCTTTTACGGGAGATCGCGATAGGAGACTTTCTTGGACAGTCAGATGATGTCGCGATGGCTAATATGTAA
>CM067167.1:7521379-7706379 GCA_034093135.1 Erigeron breviscapus
GTGATGTGAATGCTGAGGAAGTGGTAATGGAAGAAAGAGCAGAGGGTGTGAATATTGAGAATGTTGAGAACGATACTTTAGATGATGAGATTAGAAGAAGATTAGTTGAAGTTTTTGGTATTGATTCTGATGTAGAAAGTGAAGAAGAAGTTGAAAATATTGAGGTCAATGAAGAAGAAGGTTTTGTTATTGAAGAGGATTTAGTTAAATATGCTGAAGGAGAAGCTGATCTAGAGGCCATAAAAGATAATGTTATATTGGATGAGCCAGAGATAGTTGAGACTCCTGTGAACGTAGAAGCTGCAGAGGAACCTATGTTTGAAGAATTTGAAGATCTTGATTACTTTGAATTAGGTCCTTCAAGCAGAGTTGAAGTTGGAGAATCATCTACTCGTGCTAGCTCAGCTCCACAGCATTATAATTTTAATGAATTCAACAATTTTGATGATCTTAGAAAGACTCCAGAAGCTGCAGTTCAGAACTTTCAGAAATCTACTTACAAACAGGTTTTGAGAGAGGCAATCATATCCGAGTAAGTTCTTCCTGATTACTTTCCAACTGATTTAACTGAAGAACAATTAAGATTTATTAATCGGGGATACTTCTTGAGGGATAGGGAAAGAATGGTTGCTCTCGGCATCAAACCTAAAGAAGCAGCTAAGAAATCAAGATATCTGGAGGAAAGGGCTTACCCTATATTTTGTGGAGCAACTAAGGTCACTAAAACCAAGAGACCAGAGTTAGACTCAATGTACAAGTTTAAGGAAGCCAGGCAAATCGAAGAATACACAGAGCTTCTTAAACTTACAAAACAATATAATCCAAAGTTGCTGGAAAAACAGAGAAACCACAAGATATTGGTGCTGATCAGGGTGATTTTGATTAAAAGAGTTACTATCTCTATTCCATGTTTTCACGTCAAAAGAGATAACAACAAGATCTACCGATTTACAAAAGCCCAATTTAAACTTTTGCCAGTTGATGACATTATCTTCCTCTACAACCATTTTCTGAATGCAATGCAAAGATACCGTGAAGATGTGATTGCTTTTGATGCTGTAAAAAGATACATGTCAAGTTGCATTCAATATGCTTCATTGGAAGATTTTCAAATAGGGTTTGAAGTTGTGATGAGGAAGATAAATGTTCCATATCCAGATCAGAGTCTTTACACTGAAGACATCGAAAAGCTCAGCATTGGTCATGTCATTGAAGAACCATCTTTTGGGGTTGTCTTTCTAAATAGCCGAAAGAAGAAGATTTTCATTCGTATGGATGAACTTGCTTCTTATTCTGATGGAACATTGGAGTTTTGTAAAAATGTGTTGCTGTGTTTGAAGGAAGATGAGCAAGATGAAAAGAAAAAGGAAGTGTTCGATAAAGTGATCTCCAAAATCAATCAAAGACTTGAATACCGAGACAGCATTCGAATGATGAGAGAAGCAAAGATGTTCAGAAGTCGAAGTATGTTGTTCGTCGGAAAGGAGGTTGCTGGATCAAGTACGAGCCTAGTCATCTTCCAGGGCCACATAACATTCCTCCAAGAAATTTTGAAGCAAATATGATTGTTCCAGATGACAGACCCGAAGGAGAAAACTGGTTCTGGCATCCAAACAAAGACAGACCAAATACGAGAGCTTGAAGATAAACAAAGACTGGATATTTTTGACAAATCACTACTAAGGGGGAGATTGTTAGAAATATAAATGTAGTAGTTGATTTGTTTCCTTATTGTTTATTTGTACTTAGAATGTAAATGTCTAAGTATGGAAGGGGGCTTAGTGTAAATTAGTCATATGTATAAAAACCCCTTCCATTAAGCATTTTGTAACCTTTCAACCCATAATACAATCCAATCTTTCCCTGACATCTCTCTACTCTCTCTCTACTTTCTCTCACTAAAAACCACCATTAACACACACACAAAAGCTCGAATTCTAGTGTTTACATATATACATGTATAATAAAAGACTTTATGAAAAGCTAAGGGGACGCCCGATAACGCTTCCATAAAGCAATAAAAATTACGTCATAAGGCGACTGCCATAAGACAATTACGTCATAAGGTGACTGCCATAAGACAATTACGTCATAAGGTGACTTCCATAAGACAATTACGTCATAAGGCGACTGCCATAAGACAATTACGTCATAAGGTGACTGCCATAAGACAATTACGTCATAAGGCGACTGCCATAAGACAATTACGTCATAAGGTGACTGCCATAAGACAATTACGTCATAAGGTGACTTCCATAAGACAATTACGTCATAAGGCGACTGCCATAAGACAATCACGTCACAAGGCGACTACCATGAGACAATCACGTCATAAGGCGACTGCCATAAGACACCTACAAGAGATTGCCAAAAAATGAAGAATTTACAAGATCAAGAAATAGCAGCAACATCAAATAAGTACCAAACACCAGCAATAGCAGATAAAGGGAAGTAGCAAAGGATCGTAATCAACAAGCAAAACAAAGAAACATGTCCAAAATACAAGAAAATCTATGAAGAAAGAATCTGCATCAGTTGAGTAGGGGACGCATCAGGGTCTGAAGAAAGAGCGCGGAGATACGAAGAATGCATATCCTCCAGATCACTCATAGCCTTATTCAGAGGACCCGCAGTATCTTTAACAAGCTCGAAACCGCTAAGAGTTATACGGCCTTCTGTAGCAAGGGTGCGGATTAACTCCGACTCAACATGCATCCTATTGGCATTACACAAGTCTGAAACCCTATTTCCAACCTCAGCACCATTCAAAAAAGACTTGCAAACATGAGGAATTACGTCGACAACAAGCTGCCTATACCTCTCCTTCAGATCCACAAAAGCACAACGATCATGCCCCAACATAGTATCCTTAGCAGATAACTCTTGCTTCAGCAAATTGATCTCATCCCCCTTAGCCCGAACCCCCTCACGAACAGATTCAAGCTCTGCAATCAAACTACCCAACTTAGCTTCCAACTCCGACACCTTGAACTCTAGAGATAGCTTCTCTGTTTGAGTTTATCAATCTGCTCAGTTATAGGACCACCATCCTCTGAAAGCTCGCACAACCTCGAATCCAATACATTCCTGATAATATACCATATACGGAGCTTTACCTCCGCATAAAAGACTGGATACGAAGGACCCTTCGTAAGCAGCGAAGGTACTAATAAATTATACCAAGCAGGCGTATCCGTAGCCGAAGCTACAATGTATACCTCCATAATTCCGGAGCTCTCAAGACAATAAGGAACGGATACATATAAATCTATCCCATACTTATCCGACCTCCCCATAAGGGAATGAAATCAGACGCTCCTATAAACTAGGACACGGCCTAAAGAGTCCTAGATATATTTTCCTTACTTAGAATATATCACGAAAGAGGGAGAGATTTACCCTAAATCCCTATCTTCCTCTCCAAGGCTTTTACGCTTTATATAAAGAGGAGATGCCATACGGCAAAATCATTCATTCACCACCATTCGACATACTAAAAGCCCTAATCACCAATACATCCGACCTCCGTAAACAAACCCTCAGCCTTCTTAACGGCTGAGAATAAACAATCATAGGCGTAAAGCGGCCTACGGCCCTCTGACCGAAGGGAATCGCCAACAAACACCCCAAAACCCCACTCACACCTTCGGTTGAGCCATAGTGCGATTATTTGATCAATCAAATTGGCGCCATCCGTGGGACACCTACTCCAAAAATCGAATCCAACCACGATCTAAAAAAAAGAAGCATTATGTCAAACCCTAATCCCCTTCCGAAACAATACAAGTCAGATACCGCCCGTGACCAAGGAAAAAATGGTGATGAACCCTCTTAGTTGGGAGGATTAGCTCCCCAGACGAGCAAGAAACCGAAAGCAGCCACCAATTGCAAGATGACCAGATGGCAGGTCAGCCGGCCTGCCAGATAATGGCATTAAGCAAGGCAGCAGACGGCATCTTCGATATAAAGGAGGGTACCACCGAAAGAAGTCCAGCCCCAGATCCGAGGGAGAACGTTGTGCCGCACCTTGTGTGCACCGCACAAAGTGACCCACCGTCGGTGGCACCGGAACTCCAGAAAGAAGATGAAGACCAGGCTCAAAATAGCGGAGACGGACCCATAGCAGCAGGCAAGGACAGGCAAGAGTCAGCTGGAAAGGATCTGGGTGAGAAAAAGGAGACAGGAAATCCCAGAAAAGCAAAGAGTCCAATGCAAGCACACCCGTTGTACCCGATTTATCAGGGAACCTCCGTAGGGACTATGGCAGCAGGTGCCATGCAGACAACGCTTGGACCAGGGATGTACCTGTCGCCAGGAACAAATCCATCGTACTTCTACGGAGGATATTTTTATCCGTACGGAGGGCCGCAGATCCAGTACATGGGAACACCACCCTTTGAGGGAAGCTACCCAGGAAACGTGCAGGCATCATGGTACTACCCATATGGTATTATGACCCCACAGTATCTTAAGGCAAACCCAACAACCGGAGTCGAAAGGGACAAGGCCGAAGAAAAAGGAGCAGAGCCTAAATACAAGGGGTCATGCCTACAGTTCGCAAGGGATTTACGCCAACATGTACCTCCGGTGAAGATACTGGAAATCCAAGAACTACCCTGGTATGATGGTACCTCCGATGTCGATGAGTTCCTCAGGAATATCGACGAAGCGGCAAAGATAGAAGGATGGAATGGTCCGGCGATCTGCCATGTCATTCTCTACCTCCTACATGGAAAAACAAGAAGATGGCTTGAAAGCCTACCTGAAGAAAGTATACAAAGTGATAAAGACTTCAAATTCAAATTGAGAGAAGAATTCGGACCCCACCTATTGGCACACGACATAAAGCAGGAAGAAGAAGAAGGGGCAGAAGACTTCTTAAAACGATATGGGGACAGTACCCGAAACCTGGTACGCATATCAGAAGAAGAAAGGATATCTGGGCCATACATGGCCTCCGATCGAAGGAATTAATACGGCATTTATGCCTCAGCAAGCCAAAAAGCTATGCATAACTGGTAGATATGTTCCTTGAGTGGAAAAGTGCAGAAGAAATAGCGGAGAAAGCCATGGCTAAATGGAAAACGATGATAAAGAAGAATGGGAAGCCAACCGAGACAATCGAGGACGTAGCCGTAGACGAACCCTACCCTACATACAGTAGGACCAACGGCTACAAAAGAACAATTAGTAACCTCCGGAAAACTCCGTCGGAAATCCTGTCATCCGAGGAGATAGGAAAAACATTTGTCAGACCACTACCATTATCTGGAAGAGGAACCAAAAACCTAGATAAATTCTGTTGTTTTCACAACGGATATGGGAACAGTACGGATTACTGCAGAGAGTTGTTAAGACAGATAGACAACGCGGAAAGAGAAAACAAGCTAGCACATCTGGTGAAAAGATGCAGACCAAGCTTTGAAGAAGTAGAACCGGAAGAGCACCGGAGGAGGATACTATCGAATACCTTGGTCCGGAAGGGACCGCAACACTATCACTTCGGTGAATTAGATGACAAGGCATCGATAGACCCGGTGCTAATAAAAGTAAACATAGGCAGTGTATGCCTGAAGAACACACAGGTGGACACAGGAAGTGGACGAGACATAATCTATGAGAAAAGTTTCCTCCGACTACCAAAGAAACTGCGAGAAACAATTACCCCACTGGACACAGAGGTGGTAGGGTTCGCCAGTGTTCACATCCGCCCTTTGGGAGAAATATGGCTGGATGCCACTATTAGAGGATTCCCCTGGAGAAGAACCGCAAAAATTTTGGCAGTCGTAATAAAGGCAAACTCGCCCTATGACATGCTCCTGGGCAGAGAAGGAATGAGAAAATTCCACATGATAGGATCCACGATACACGGTTGCGTTCAGTACAAATCTCATGGAGGGATGCAAACACTGCTCTCTTCATTCACCAAGGATACAAAAGGTGAGAGCTCCGTACCGTAGTACAAATGCAACAGAAGAATAATTCAAAAAGGACCCAGAGGACAACTGGAAACCGCAGCAGAAGGATCCTTCGAAGAAGAAAGGACAGACAACTCTGGACCAGTAGAGGATGCAGAAATCCATACAACAAAGACTCCGACAGGCATTAAGACCGGTTGGAGCATAATTCGCCCCCGGGATAAACCAAATTAACGGAGTAAACAGGGCAGCACAAAAGTAGCAGCTAGGAACAATACAAAATTTTTTTTGTAAAATCCTCCTGCCATGTACTTATAAGCTCCCGCAAAAATTATAAAACGATCGTAATAATTCCATAAATGCGCATAAAAATTTATCAACTTTTGAATTGTTAAGGGGACGCCCATAAGACTTTTCAAACACAATCATGAGGTAATAACCCATGAATATAATGCATAAGCCACTCCTTCCTTATGATTGAAGTGCATAAGCATTAATGCATAAGACATTCTTTTAAGAATGTATAAGCATAACCAAAACAAAAGATATCACTTCCCCACGAAAGAATGCAGAATGATAAGCTCTGAATGAAACGAAGCAATGGCGGCACAAAACAGAGACAAGAAGCAAAAAAGAAGAGCAAGTCATTTACAATGTAATAGGCATCAAAAAATATATGTACAGGGTACAGAGGATCAAATAGTTTACATTCCTTGAGGCCTAATGTAATAAAGATCAGCCACCGAAGCATCGAGATTCGAAGAAATCTGCTGGATATAAGGAAAAGAAATCCTCCTTAAGGCCTCCTCAGCAGCAACGATCCTCTCCTCAGTACCAAGAAGCCTCTCCCTATTCCCAGCCAAGACAACCTGCCCAAGAATCTCCATACAAAAAAGCAGTAAAGCTCTCGAATCAGCCCGGTTAGCCTCGATTAGCTCATCAAGACTCTGATCAAACTCAGGACTCGCCATCAACATCCGGGAGACATGGGGAATGATGCCAGAAATAACCTGACGCATGGAGTTCCTTGAATCTTCCAACTCCAACTCCAATCTATTGATCACTGCAGCAGGCCCGGCAGAAACAAGAGCAGAAATTCTCTCATGAGCAGCATCCAAACTTTGTGTAGCAAGGGACAAAGCCTCCTGAGAATCAGCAAGCTCCCTCCGCAAAGAATCAACCAAAGAAGAATCACCACCGGCAGATGGAGCAGCCCTCAGAGAAGCCAACTCTGCCATGTGCTTCTGCAGATTCTCCTCTAGATAGTGCACTCTGGTACTACTAGCCGAACCAATCATACCAGCGGCAAACAGAGCCTGGTTAGTCATCTCAGCAAGCCTCTGAGCAGACATGGTATCCAGCATGGTCCTAAGGTGATCAGGAACCAACATATCCAGACTCATTCGGCAAAGCTGAGGATCAGGCAATTCACTCTGAAGAGGAACCCCTAAAAAATTACGATGAGTTGCAATAAAGTAATATGAAAAGGGGAACAACGACTGAAATATCCACGTAATACACAGCCACTTACCAATTGTGGCTCCAGCTGTGGCAGCTCTAACTCCAGTTGTAGTAGCTCCAGTTTCATCAACTGGCTCTTTCCCAGGCCTCCGTCCGGGATCAGAAGTCCCAGCTAAATAAAGAAAAAACATACAAATCAGATTTATGCGAACACAAATAACAGAGTCAGGGAGAAACGTGTACCTTGATCAGCATCAGAAACTGGAGCAGCAGTAGTAGTAGCAACTTCATCCCTTACGGGAGAAGAATCGAGAATAATGACAAAAGAACCTGCAACCACACGGTCCGTTGCACCAGAGGGGCCACCAATCACCCTCTGCCTCTTCGGAGGTGGCTCAGGAACAGAAACACCAGCAAAACGGGGACCTTCCCCATCATCAGCAGGAGATAGGGGCCTTCTACCAACGACCATCCCCCGAGGATTCATGGTCACAGCCTCTCTAAGTGTCAACTCCGTAAACACAACGTAAAGACATCAGAAGAAAGCAACACAATGCAATTGGCAGAAAAAAGTAGCAAAGAAGAATGGCACCTTCACAAAACCATATCAAGATAGGCTGATCAGGAGAACCCTCCCATGACATGGTAATTCCAGCAATATATAGAATCACAGAGGGATAGGTAACCAACTCAAATGATGAACTACGCACCTGACGAATCAACTCATTATCAAGAGAATCCCAAGCACGCTCATTATCTTCAAACGATACCCTTGGCACCAACCTATTCCTATCCAATATACCCCTGAACAGCGGATGAACATATTCCTCACTGAAAAACAAAAACCTCGGCCTCCAATTCAACATATCAGAATCCCCTATACCAAAAAATAACCTACCAGGCCTCTCCTCAACCATGACCCAACCGTCACGAATACCAAACCTAAAAAAATACCCAAATAAACTTATCCTGGGTTCTATATCGAATGCATGACAAATAATGATAAACGATACTATCATAGTAATCGCTAAGGGGTGAACCATCGATAAATGCAGATTATGGTAATCAAGTAACCCTAATAACCAAGGGGACAAAGGAAACCTAAGATTACCACCGGAAAGGGGAGCGGTATACATACCTACGAAGCCAAGAGGCGCATCAAGAACCAATTCTGTCCATCCCGGAACCCTAATCTCAGGATCGGTAGGGCGGCAGAAACACCGATGAAACCACGCGACATCATCCTCCGTCATCTCCGAATATGTGGTACTAATGATGCAAAAATGGTTACAATCCATACGTGTTAAGAAGATTGAACGAGAGGAACGATTGATTCTGAAGAAAAGAGAGTTGGGAAGGGAGAGCAGTTGCAAAAGAAGCGGAAAAGAAAATCTCCGGAGCCGTCAACAATTAAATAGGGGACAAAAAGGATGGTTTGAAAAACCGGCGCATAACCCACCCGAACCGTCGATTGGTTTTCTCCCCGGGATGAGCGTGCACGAATTAAACTCTTGATGGAATATATACGCGGCATAGTAAAATGACAATTTTACCCCCACAAAGAGCTCCGGAGAAGAAACGGAGCATCCAAAACCATAGCTTTTTCGAAGCTCCGGTTACACAGGTATGCTTTTATTTATTTTTTAGATTATTTTTGAAGTCTAATGCGATATTCTACAGATAGACTCTCCCATCAGACTGGGGGGCTTGATGATATACCATATACGGAGCTTTACCTCCGCATAAAAGACTGGATACGAAGGACCTTCGTAAGCAGCGAAGGTACTAATAAATTATACCAAGCAGGCGTATCCGTAGCCGAAGCTACGATGTATACCTCCGTAATTCCGGAGCTCTCAAGACAATAAGGAACGGATACATATAAATCTATCCCATACTTATCCAACCTCCCCATATGGGAATGAAATCAGACGTTCCTATAAACTAGGACACAGCCTAAAGAGTCCTAGATATATTTTCCTTACTTAGAATATATCACGAAAGAGGGAGAGATTTACCCTAAATCCATATCTTCCTCTCCAAGGCTTTTACCCTCTATATAAAGAGGAGATACCATACGGCAAAATCATTCATTCACCACCATTCGACATACTAAAAACCCTAATCACCAATACATCCGACCTCCGTAAACAAACCCTCAGCCTTCTTAACGGCTGAGAATAAACAATCATAGGCGTAAAGCGGCCTACGGCCCTCTGACCGGAAGGGAATCGCCAACAAACACCCCAAAACCCCACTCACACCTTCGGTTGAGCCATAGTGCGATTATTTGATCAATCAATTCCCAATTATAGAAGCACAGAAAGAAGACTGGTTAAACAATTCGGAAAGCCTCGCCAAATCCATACCCTTCAAGTCTGAAACCCACCTAGAAGAAGCAATAGACCCAATGCTTTGATGACAAGAACGACCATCCGGAGCCTGAAGGAAAGGGTTAAACCCTGCAAAAACACATATAGATAAGAAAACCGAAAATCTGAAGATCAGATACGCAAAGAAAACACATACCAAGGTTTTCCCCTGCATCCTCGGGTCGCCTCGCCCTCTTTCTGGACAAAGTCACACCATGCCTCTTCGCAGAAGTTTTCTTTCTGCTCCTGAGGCGGCCAGCGACGGTGCCCTGTTCATCAACAGATTGATCGCAATTCTCCCCACTGGTAGGGCAATCAGACACTTCAACAACGGGGCGATCAGCTGGGTCATTTTCATATAGAATGGTCTCGCCTGCCTGACAAATTGCCTCCAACCCAGCACGATCAGCGGCCTGAGCATCAGAGCCCCCGGCAGAGGTCTCCGAACCAGAAGCCGCAACAGATGGAGTAGCTTTCACAATAAGTTGAATAAGGAATGACTGCCTATTGATCATCTGTTTGAATGTCATTCTACAAGGAAAAGAAAAGGTGACAACAAGAATAAAACAATACACTTGGACGAGTCAACAACAAACAGCAGACAAAACCTTAAACTCAGGCAATATCAATAACAGGAAGGGAGTCGATCAAATCAGAAATATTACTCAATGCCACCGCTACCCCCATAAAAATAAAAAAAAAAAAAAAAAAAAAAAAAAAAAAAAAAAAAAAAAAAAAAAAAAAAAAAAAAAAAAAAAAAAAAAAAAAAAAAAAAAAAAAAAAAAAAAAAAAAAAAAATAAAAAAGAAGAGAGAAGAGAGAGAGAGAGAAGAGAGAGAGAGAAGCAGCATGGCAGACGACAATCAGGGGCTACAAGATTCAAAAGTGGAGCGGCAAAATGGAATCGCTGGAAAATTAAAATAGGGTTGCGTACATAACAGAGAGACCTGGATCTAAAGACCTTCATCGGTCAAAGATAATACTAGGGTTTCAAGTTATCAAACTCAACACATATCCCTAATAAAAATGTGACATGGAAAGAAGATTGAAAGAAGAAATCCGGTTAGAACCACATACCTTTTCAACAGAACGATGCCGGAAGAAGAAGGAAAAATGGAAAATTGCTGAGGAAGATATCGCCTATGAAAGGTAAAAAAAACTTTATATTTTGAACACAGTATGAAAAGAAAAATATATATAGGGAGTATTTATAGCTAAGGTTGTTAGACAAATCCCAACCGTTCAAGAAAAATTTCGGGATAAGTATTCGACAATCTCACAATATTACTTAACACTTGATTGTTTCTAATGGACCTCCGAAAAAATGATGAAGGAGGCGACCTTTGTTTTTTGAAGTCTAATAAGACAGTCTACAGGTAGCCTCTCCAATTAGACTAGGGGGCTTGATGATATACCCTACACGGAGCTCTACCTCCGTATTCGAAGAAAATACCTTCGAACAGGTATAAAACACTTATACGGAGCACCGCCTCCGTTGACAGAAATAATCCCGGAGTGCCTGAGTTAAACTACTTAGCCCCGGAGGAATATACATTAAGGTCCGAATATCTCGGACACGGCGCATTACGAGATCATCGCAAATCTTCCTAAGAGATAAAAGATATTCTCAAAAGAGGAAGAGATTTACCCTAATTCTCTTACTCTCCTCTCCAAGTTTCTACCTTATATATAAAGAGGAGGTGCCATACGGCACATCATAAGACTGAACACATAAAAACCCTAATCATTGATGCATTCAACCTCTGAATCCCTAACTCTCACAAATAAACCCTAAGCCTTACGGATCAGCGAAGGGTTAACAATCATAGGCGTAAAGCGGCCTACGGCCCTCTGACCGGAAGGGAATCGCCAACAAAACACCCAAGATCTCTCACACCTTCGGTTGAGCCATAGTGCGATTATTTGATCAAACAGATGTATATACTTGATGATTTTTAGATGCCATGATGGTCGGGTCGACGACATCATGAGTATCGTTGCATAAATGAAACGGACATGGACATCCGAGTATATAGACATATATATCTCGACGATTTTGAGATGCCACATTGGTCATGGTGATGACATGTGAGTATCGTTGCATTGATGACTTGATGGTCACACTTATGAGATACATTATGACATTGACATACATGCGGCACATATCTTGATATTGACATCACTTGTGCTCGTTTATTACACACATTTATTTTATCTTGTGTGATCTTATATTGTTGTTGTGATTGATGTTGTGACGCATAAAGGCTACTTGTAAGTTGTTATTTGCCTTTACCTTATACATATTGTGATTATTGACGATGGTTCCTTGTGAACCATTACTACGAACTCACCAACCTAGTGTTGACTTGTTTAGTACACTTTTCAGGTAATCAGGTGAACCAAGGACGTGATGCATGATTGATGTTTGCTTTTGAACCCAGGCTTGGACTTACATGGATCAAGGACTCATTTGCCCTAGTTTGCATTATGCTTATGATCGTTTTCCATCTTTTGAATTTGTTTTGTAAACGTTTGATGGCTACTTGCTCCTTACGCATTTTGTTTTGGTATTTGACTTAACTTGTTGGATTCACCGATTTCATTTATATTCATCCAGTTTATGCCTACGATAATTCCACAGTGTGCTACATAATTTCCATAATATTCCGAGCTCTGGTTCAGGGTGTTACAGACGACATCATAAGTATCGTTGCATAGATGAAACGGACATGGACATCCGAGTATATAGACATATATATCTTGATGATTTTGAGATGCCACATTGGATGTATATATATATACATATATATATCGATGATTTTGAGATGCCATATTGGTCATGGTGATGACATGTGAGTATCGTTGCATTGATGACTTGATGGTCACACTTATGAGATACATTATGACATTGACATACATGCGGCACATATCTTGATATTGACATCACTTGTGCTCGTTTATTACACGCATTTATTTTATCTTGTGTGATCTTATATTGTTGTTGTGATTGATGTTGTGACGCATAAAGGCTACTTGTAAGTTGTTATTTGCCTTTACCTTATACATATTGTGATTATTGACGATGGTTCCTTGTGAACCATTACTACGAACTCACCAACCTAGTGTTGACTTGTTTAGTACACTTTTCAGGTAATCAGGTGAACCAAGGACGTGATGCATGATTGATGCTTGCTTTTGAACCCGGGCTTGGACTTACATGGATCAAGGATTCATTTGCCCTAGTTTGCATTATGCTTAGGATCGTTTGCCATCTTTTGAATTTGTTTTGTAAACGTTTGATGGCTACTTGCTCCTTACGCATTTTGTTTTGGTATTTGACTTAACTTGTTGGATTCACCGATTTCATTTATATTCATCCAGTTTATGCCTACGATAATTCCACAGTGTGCTATATAATTTCCGTAATATTCCGAGCTCTAGTTCAGGGTGTTACATTGAGATAATTTGGGTCTAAAATATTAATGTGTACATAGCGTATTACGCGAAAACACGTGAGTACAATAACTAGTACATATACTATATTGCAATTCAAAAGAATATTAATAAAAATTTGTTTAACCCATATAAAGTAAAGTGTCATGTAAAAAAATTTTGGTGATTTTTTTTTATTGAATTTCAATCAGAAATTTTAATAGTAAATTACATAAATCATCCTTATAATTTTTATTTTTTCACTATCCATCATTCATTGGAATGCTTTGCATAAATCATCTTTGTCTGGGTAAACTGATAATATGAATCGTCATTCGTTTAAACTAAATTTCTAAATTAGACTTGTTAATAAATTTTCTAATTGTCTTCTTTTACTCAATTTCACATGTCAAAATTCCAATGGTATTTCTTTTTTGCATTTCAATTCATCTATCATTTATTTATTTATATTTATATGTTAACTAAAGAAAATAAAACGCCCTCTAACTTTTGTATCTTCTCCCATCATCACTTCACTTCCTCCCACTTAATTTTTTTTCTTTAAGAAACATATGAAAACTTATATAAAAAACAATCGATTCAAGACCGTATATCTAAAAAGTGTTTACAGATTTGGTTTTTCTTTTCATAATTTGAGTTTTGATTGTATAAGATTGAATGTGTTTACACGTAAAATTTGCACATTTAGGCGTGATTTGGGTAATTGGGTATTGTTTTTATTGACTTTAAAGTTTGAATTGAATTTGATTGAATCAAGTGGTTAATATTTTGTCTTTGAGGACAAAGACTAATGGTTTAATCCTCACTCATTGCAACGGCGGAGACTTTTTTTTATCTTGAGTAGATACTGAAAGCAACTTTTCTATCTTAAATAGGAAATAAGTTGTTTACATCTCAACCTCCTCCATACATCGTTGTAGACAGTATTGAGACCCAAAATCCGTGGAAAACAACATCGGGTGTTATTTACTAATTTTTTTAATTGATGTGTTTACAAATACATGTTTTAAAATCAGATTTTGGTATTGTTGAGATTTGTACTTTTGCAAGTTTTAGCTAATGGTGCATTGGTGCCTAAAATTTAAGATATTTTGGTGACGGACGTTATAAGTTGAGTGAGGATAATAGAAGAATTTTGCTCAATAATAGTAAATTAAGGTAAATAACAAAATCATAAAAAAAGATAAGAAATTAAAAATAAAAAGATATATTAGATATTTATATTGGATGAGACACACTTTATGTAACAATTTACATAAGTCAAATCAATAAATGAAAAATCCTTTAGTTGGTCAAATACAAATCCAAGAAATTGTTGTAAACGTGGTACTAAACATTTATTGTTGTCCTCCACTCTTTAGAAACTTTATTCATTCTTAGTTTCTACTTTTCTTAGTTAATTGATATGTAAAAATAAAATTATTCTTTAGATCTTGAAACATTTCTTGTCTATGTGCCTGTCTGCCTGATTATTACTTAATATTTAGTTTTTTTTTTCTTTTTCATTATGTTAAAAGTTAAAACCTCTCCAAAGCTTTTCCTTTATACTTTTGCAGGCCATTGTGCTATTAGTCTGAAAAAAGAAATAGAAATCGAAAAAGAAAATAGCATATATCATTATTAAATTTTATTATCATGTATATATATTAAATTTTTTCAAAAAAAATAGATCTCAATGTTCAAAGTTCAAACCCAAGACATATATGCTAAAAAATAAAACATGAATCTAATTGTTTTCCCGGGAAGTCTATGTAAATTCTGAGGTATCTTTGTTTTTGCAACCAAATATCACATTTTGATTTCTACCCACTACCCAGATAAGTCTTTTTTTTTTAGTTACTTACAGGATCATTATATCTAACATTTTCTTATATGAATCTAGACGTGTGTATGTGCAACCCCAATTGATTAAAATACAAAAAAGTTTTGGGCTTTATATGTATATTTGTAAGTAAAGGTTTTTGCTTTGATTTCATTGGGGTTTTATTTTATAGCTATAATAGAATTTAAATTTACATTATAAAGGTGTTATAAGTGAAATTTAATTGTTTGGGTTTTATGATTTATAGTCTAAAGAAGGTTTAAGTATTGATCTTGGATAGGAGTCGAGTATATGATGTTAGATAGATTGAGTTTCAAGAATTTAGTTCATAGTTGTTGATAATCTTTAGGTTTTAGTTGAATTTAGTTGGATTAGATTTTGAATTCAAGAGTTTCAATTAGAGTCACCAGCTATTTGTTCTTGTAGGGGTTTTAAGAGAAAGGAGTGAAGTTTTTTAGGTTTGACAATGGGAAAACAATCAAGAAAAAACAAAAAAGTAGGATCGAAATCGGTAGATAATAGCAATGTTGATATAAGGGAAAACAAACTTGATGATGGTATTGATAATAATACAAAGATGTATGATAACGACATTGCTGTTTTCATTTCAATGGCTCAACAACTTAGAGAAGAAGGGAATAAGTTGTTTCAAACTAAAGATTATGATAGTGCGATATTAAAGTATCAAAAAGCCCTCAAATTGCTTCCTGGAAACCATATAGACGTTTCTTATCTTCATAGTAACATTGCAGCCTGTTATATGCAAATGGGTATTAGTGATTTCCCTAGGGCCATTCATGAGTGTAATTTGGCTCTTGAAGTTACACCTAAGTATACTAAAGCGCTCTTGAAAAGAGCTAGGTGTTATGAAGCCTTAAATCGGCTTGATTTGGCTTTAAGAGATGCTAATATGGTTTTGGATATAGAACCGAATAATCTCATGGCAACCGAGATTGTAGACAGAGTGAAAGCATGTATGGAGGGTAAGGTGATTGAAGAAAAAGATAATAAGATTCAACGAGAAATGAATGATATTCAAATCCCGGAGCCACTGAATGAGAAGGTAGATAAAAAGAAAAAGAAAAAAACTGATAAGAAAATGAAAAAACTTGACCGGGTTTTGAAAGAGTACAAAGATTCTGAGAAGGATGAGAAAAGCCCCGAAGAAGATAAGTTGGTCGTGGAGGAGCAAATAAGTGTGAGTAGTACCAAGGAAGAAGAACCGAAACGGGTTGTTAAATTGGTTTATGGGGAAGATATTAGATGGGCAAAAATTCCTTTCAATTGTGACATATTGAGATTAAGAGAAACAATAAGCGATCGGTTTCCAGTTTCAAAGGCTGTTCTTGTAAAATACAAAGATGAAGAAGGCGATATGGTTACAATTACCACAAATGAAGAACTTATTTGGGCCGAATCATCAATTTCTGATCAACGGGGTGCATTTAGGCTGTACATAGTTGAAGTCAACCCTGAACAAGACCCTTTCTTTAACCATATTAGAAGCCGAGAACAAAAACAAAAGCTTTTGAATTCATCTGCTTGTATTGATGATTGGATACTAGAGTTTGCTAATCTTTTCAAGAACTATGTCGGGTTCAATAGTGATGAATATTTGGATCTTCATGAGGTCGGTATGAAGTTATATTCGGAAGCTATGGAAGATACTGTAACTAGTAATGAAGCTCAAGAAAAGTTTCAAGTTGCCGCTGATAAGTTTCAAGAAATGGCAGCTTTGGCTTTGTTTAATTGGGGAAATGTTCATATGTCAAGAGCACAGAAAGGGGTTTACTATTCAGAAAACGGTTCAAAAGAATCTATACTTTTAAAGGTTAAAGATTCATATGAGTCTGCTAAAACTGAATATCTAAAAGCCAGTGATCTGTACAAAGAAGCAACCAAAATCAAACCTGATTTCTATGAAGGGTTTCTGGCTTTAGGACAGCAACAATATGAACAAGCAAAACTTTATTGGTATTATGCACTTGGGACAAACATTAATCTTGAAATGTGGGATTCAAAAGAGACGGTTTTTCAGCTATATAATGAGGCTGAAGATAATATGGAAAAGGGTATGAAAATTTGGGAGGAAATAGAGAAAGCGCGCGTAGATGGAGTTTTGAGGCCTAATAAAGTGAAGTTAGAGTTACAGAAGACGGAATTGGGCCCATTTATGAAAGACGTTACACAAGATGGAATGGCTGAGCAGGCGGCAAGTATGAGGTCTCGGATGAATGTTTTGTGGGGCAAGATGTTGTATGAAAGATCGATTATGGAATATAAGCTTGGCATTACTGTTTGGAATGAATGTTTGGAGATTGCTGTTGAAAAGTTTGAACTTGCTGGAGCTTCTCATACACATATTGCTGTCATGCTAAAGAATCATTGTTCTAATGATGTAGCACCAGAAGGTTTGATGCTTCTACAAGCTCTTTCTTTTTCTTCCCTTTTTATTGAAAAGAAAATCATTTACCTCGGGAATCCTATCTGTCCGTCTGTCATGAAAGGTGGCAAAATGGGTCGTTTATGAGAACTGAGTAATGGGTTAAATTTGGTAGTTTTTGGTATGGGTTTACTCAAAACACTTTTTTTCAGTTTTTTAATGAATTATCAGTGTGTCAAATACGAGTACAATAACTATGTCATTTTAATACTAACTGAGTTATTGAATAAAAATGATTTCGGAGGTTTTATGTATCAATAATGCACTTTGGATGACGTTCGACCCATTTGACGCATTTTCTTTTAGCCTTGTTTCAATTATGTATGTAATATATATGTTTGATCTGGTAGGAATCAAACATTAGCCATATCAACCCTTTAATAAGTAAATGGGTCTTAATTGCTACCTCTATCTGTTGTATACAAGATCCTCTTGCATAAAATGGTGTTTGTGATATATATATATATATAATATATATATATATATTATATATATATATATATATATATATTATATATATATATGGCTCGTTATCTTCTTTTCTCGTTTATGGGATCCAAATAATAAAAACTATGAACATTCAAAAACATGGGTTCGTGTTTCCTATATTCAATAAACTTGCAAGTAAAACTTAGTTGTCAAATTCTGTGCTATTTTAGGTGTGGGCTTCAATATAGACGAGATTGTACAGGCATGGAATGAAATGTATGAAGAAAAAATTTGGCAAACTGGTGTTCCTTCTTTCAGATTAGAGCCTTTACTTCGAAGACGAGTTTCTAATATTTTCCATGCCTTAGAAAATGCATGAAAGTAACCGTTTAATGATGAAATGGAAAAGAGAAGTTCTGGTGCAGCTCTATTGCTCTCCAGTTCTTGATTCGGTAAGTAACAAGTAAATATCCTAGCTTTTATTAGATTGTGAAATGTAGGAACTTTTAATTTATGGTCGATGCACTTGGCTAAAAGTAGAACGGGACACCATGTGTAAAATACTATGTTTTTTTTTTTGGTAATTGTCATAGGACAGATTTTGCAGCTTCAGCATCATGTTCGCAGAATAGGACAAGACTTAAGATTAGCGAAAGGTTCTATTGGATGCCTCCTCGAGTTCTGACACGTGACAAATCAACGACCCTCCCGCTTTGCCCTCTACTAACTTACGACACTATTATTTTTACAAGCGTGCACATATTTTTCTCATTTTGGGTGTGGTAAAGTGTGCCTTTTTTGCCTATGTAATTTGTTTCTCATCTTCTATTTTATTCGATTGGTTTGGACATTAAGATTGAAATTTATTGAAAAAGATTTGAAAACATGGGTTGGAAAAATGCTTTGGTTTGGAATAATAATGATGAGGTTGAGGTTAATTTAGAGGGGATTGTGGAATGGATGGGTACTTTGGAAAGACATGTTGGTAATAGGGGTGAGCAAAAACCGAACCAAAAACCGAAAAAACCATGAAAGCCGAACCAAAATAACCGGAAACCGAAAAAACCAAAAACCATTGGTTTTGGTTTCTAAAAACCGAAAGTTATGGTTCGGTTTTGGTTTTCAATGAAAAAACAGAACCATAAAAACCGAACCGAACCAAAAATATATATTGTTTACTTTATTTTATATTTATATCATTTTATTATTAATTTTTGGTAAATATGTTAATATATTTGCATTTTTAGGTGTATATAATAATATCATTTATATGTTTTAAGTGAAAATACACAACAAGATTGATTTGCTTTAATAATTGTATAATTAAACAACACGTAAAACATATAAATAGTTATATATAAAATTTGTTTGAAGTTTGTACAACTTACTTTTATGGATTTGTTGTCATTGTTGTAGTGTTATTGTTACTAATATTGTTTTAAAAACTTGTTGAAATTAATTATGGTGTAATTATAAGGTATAAACTTATAAACTTTTCAAGCTCAATTTGACCCAAACCACAAGTGGTTAAAAACCGAACCAAAATAGACCCAAACCGAATAAACCGAAAAAACCGAAACCCAATGGTTTTAGTTTTCAAAAACCGAATTATAACGGTTCGGTTTTCGGTTTTAGTCAAAAACCGACCCAAACCGAACCGTACACACCCCTACTTGGTAATAACCCTCCTGAGAGCACTAAGTTAGTAGGAACTGTTGATGGGAAAAAGGTAACCATGTCGTTTGTTACCTTGGATAGGATTATCAAGTTTGATTTGGGTGCTAGCTCGGGAAGGGGATTTGATTATTTCCCGGAGAACATTTTGACTGGGGTGGAAAAGGGTGAGAATTGGATAGAGATGTTAGCCGAGTTGTTTACTTACCCTAGAGACGCTTTAAACTTGAACCTCAAGTTAGAGCTTCCTAGGTTGATAATGAATATGTTGAATTGGAATGTTTGTCCGAGAAGTAGTGATAAGGCGGCTGTTAGATTTCAAGAAGTTGTAGTTTTGTATGCATTGGTAACGGAGAGGCTAGCCTTGTCACTTAGGCAGATTATCATAAACAATGTGTGGGATACCCGGAACAAGAGGTTGAAGACGATTCTTCCTTACCCGAAGCTGATTTCTCGCCTCATTTTGAGCCAAAAAGCCGCTACTAGTGAAACACCAACAATTAAGGTTAATCAGGTTGTGTTTAATATGAAGCGGTTGTTGCAAGGTAATGAGTTTAAGTTGGAGGAGAGACCCCAATGTAGGATTTTGAGGGACTTGAAGTCAAAAGGGTTGTTGATAGCCCCTAAGGAGGGGTTTACTCGAGAGGAGGCGATGGCTCAGCTGGAGCCTACGAGTGGAAATGAGAGAGGAGAATCAAGTGGTGCTAGAGAGGTTGAGGAGGAAAGAGAGCCACCAAGGAGGGACGGTTTGTTAGGTGCTGGATTTGGAGGTACTGGGCCGAGTTTTGGTATTGATAAGCCTGAGATGTTTCCACATTGGTCACCTTATGAGTAGCATATGTGGACTTTGACTGCTAGACAGTCTGCAGAGCAGCAGAGGAGGTTTGAGAAGCAGAGGAACTATGAGCGGGCTATGGCATATGCTCATGAGCAGGAGGTTAGGAACCGCTTTGAGTATTCAGAGAGGGTTCGACACCATCAGGACCACATTGCAGGGCTGGAGTATGTGGAGTCTCCTCCTCCATATGACTACAGGCAGCCTTATGTTTCCACTGCCCATCCATACTATCCTCAGAGCCACGATTCTGAGTGGTTCCCGAGGCATTCATGTGCCGGACGAGTTGAGGAGAGCTCGAGTTCCACACCATCAGCTCCTGATCCATTTGAGACCCGTTCTCTGTATACGGGTTTGATGGAGTCTATCTTTGGACCTCCGGGCCCACGTCCCCAGTGATTGGTACCTTCTATTTATTTTTCTGTTCTTCTTGTGTGACTATGTAATTCTATGTGTTTTGTTTTTGTGTTCTTGCATTTTTAATTTCATAGGTAGATTTCATTTTCTGTTAATTTCATTTATGCCCTAGTTTAGATGTTAATTTGCTTTCTTGTAATATGGAATTGAACCAAAGAGACAAAATATTCGAGTTATATTGGCTATACATGGTTGTAAAATGAGATTCTCTTGTGATTGGATTTGTACATGTAAGTGGGGCTAGGTAGTGTAGGTTAGATTGCATGACATGGTTGACTTATGCGCGTCTTGATAGAGTTGCTAGCAAGTAAAAACATAGAAATGTACAATTAAGGGTAATATGCCAATTGTGAGTCCAATGCATGTATCACACTTTATATCCGTTATATCCTTCAATTTCATGAGAGAAAAGCCTCGTCAATGATTGTTTAGATTGTTAGCGTAGCTTGAATTCTCGTGATGATCATAATGTGTGAACCATTATTGTACATTAGGTTAGAACTAGTGCACTTACCGTGTCGAGACCTCTAACCCGGATTATGTGCTTAAAATGATGAAAACAATCATACAACTCAATCCATATTTCACCTCACTTCACCATGAAATTCGTGTAATTGTTTAAAGTTGTGTTATTTATGATGATGAATCGAAAGAAAGAACAAAATCAAAGTCAAAAATTGCAATATCCGGTTGACAAAGTCAAAGTATATGGTCATAAGTGAAAATCACTTCAATTATCCATGTAAATTGATCAAAACGAACCAAAGTGAAATGTTCCAAAAATCATTCTAGTAGATCACCCAAAAGAGAATCATTACCGTATTTCATTCCATTATTTCCATCAATCTTGTATGAATGCCGAAGTGATAATTTGGTGTTATGAGGTCTTGGTTCGATTTGTGCACTAGCTTATGACTTTTAGCGTTGCAATAATAGGTTGAGAGCTTCATATATACATATTAGCACATCTTTTGCTAATTCACTCAAAATATGAACCGAGGGGAGTGCAAATTGTGAGAGTGTGATGCATGTATTGTGGCAAACTTGAGGTTTATTAGGTTTAATTGCACATGTATATATTTCTACTTGCTAGTCGTAAATCTTCTGATAGTTGTAAGTCTCATGAGTTGATTGTGTTATGTGATTTGGTTTGCATTATTTAGTTTCGCCCAAGTGTACTTTGAAGATTGCTTTAGAGTTGAGTTTTACAAGTATGTATAATTGATATAACTCTTATATGGTGTGTCTTTGGTGATAGGAAGTATTATGAGATTGTAAGTTGACTTGTCACATGATGAATGTCTTTTTCTGGACGAAAAAGGGTTAAGTTGGGGAATGTGATAAAAGCTTGATTTACATGACCTTAATGTGTGCAAATGGCATGTTTTGTGCATGTTAATAGAAGATTAGGGCGTGTTTATGTTTGTTTAAGTGTTTCGGGTTATAGGTGACAATTTGGAGTTAAATGGATCAAGAAACAGGTCAATGAAAGTCAAAGCACAAATCTGGTAAAAAACTCCAAGTCTGCAGCCACCGTGCAGCATGGTAGAACCCACCGTCTCGGACGGTGGGCCAAAATTGGTTACCGTCTGGCACGTTTAATACAGCGTAAAGGTTTTGGCAGAAAACTGGACTACCGTCTGTTATGGTAGAACCCACCGTCTGAGACGGTGGGCCAATTCAGAGCACCGTGTGAGACGTTTGATGCAGCGTAAAGGTTTCTGGAAGATTTTGCATGACCGTCTGAGACGGTGGGCCAATTCAGAGCACCGTGTGAGACGTTTGATGCAGCGTAAAGGTTTCTGGAAGATTTTGCATGACCGTCTGAGACGGTGGTGATTACCGTCCCAGACGGTGGTTAACTTAAACAGATTTCGAATTTTGTGGTTTTTAATTAACTTTGGGGTTATATTTTCACATACGAATTAGAACTGAATCAGACCCTAATTTCTCATCTCTGGAGCAGTACCCTACCTTTCCCAAGCCCCAATATCATCATCAAATCACAAATCCATGGAGATGACAATCCGAATTGAAGATTCATTGATGAAGATGATAGGCTAAATTCTCTTTAGATCATTCTCATGTGAACAATTATGTAAGACAATTGTATTCAACCTTTCTTATATTCAAGTTGGATTAGATGTTTAATTCTTAATTAGTGTTTTGCATCTAATGTTGTTTGGTTTGAATGAATGATTACTTGTTTATAACTTTGAATGAATTCCATCTATCTTTTGATTTCAATTTCTTGTTAATCATTAATTATTGGAAGAATCTCTTATGACTTGTAATCTGGTTAATGAATAGATAATTTAGTTGTGTCAATTCATCGGTTTTCATTATCGTGAATCATCACAACCTAATCAATTAGTTCTTGACGTTCATTCATTCCAAGCTTTATAACGAATCATGTCTATGTGATTTCCAACGAATATAAGTTAGGTTACACTTTTGAAAGCATAATTGGGATCATGAGAATGGTCTACCCTTTTTATTATTGAATTATTGTTCAGTTTACAATCATTTTTAGTTTTTAATCAAAACAATCCAACAATCAATTTTAAGTTTATGTCTAGTTTAATCAAACTTTGTAAATTGTTTAACACTTTCCCATGATTCCCTGAGGATACGAAACTCGACTTACCCTTGCTAAATAGTGGTACTCCCTCCGTCCCATATTAAGTGTCCTATTTTGACTTTTTGAGACTTTTTCTTTCAACTTTGACTGTAAATATTTTTGTTTGTGTTATATAACACTTGATATAACATATATGAATTGATTGAGTTTTAAATGTACTTTTCATTAATATAACTTTCATCAACTAATATATAACACAAACAAAGATATTTACGGTCAAAGTCGGAAGAAAAAGACTTGACTAGTCAAAATAGGACAATTAAAATGGGACGGAGGGAGTATTTAGTTTATATTTTTGATCTGTCCAACGACAACGATCAGGTGCATGGTTTTCCGGGTATGCTCGGAAGCGTTGATTGTATGCACTGGCCATGGAGAAACTGCCCCACCGCATGGCAAGGCCAATACACTCGTGGCGACAAAGGACACCCCACGATTATGCTTGAAGCGGTTGCTTCATATGATTTGTGGATTTGACATGCTTACTTTGGACCCGCCGGTTCGAACAACAACGTACTCAATGAATCTGACTTGTTCGACCAGCTCCTTGAAGATAGAGCTCATGTGGTCAATTTTACCGCTAATGGCCAGCAGTTTACAAAGAGGTATTATCTAGCCGACGATATTTATTATGAATGGTCGACACTTGTGAAGTCTTTTAAGTGTCCCATGGACCCCAAGACCACAAAGTTCAACCGCTATCAAGAAGCTGCAAAGAAAGACGTAGAGCATGCATTTGGGGTTCTTCAAGGTCGTTGGGAAATCCTAACTCATGGAGCGCGTCCATTGAGCATCAACAAAATTAAACGTATGATGTACGTTTGTGTGATTTTACACAACATGGTCGTTGATTATAACGGTCGTGCAATTAGTCCTCTCGATTTGGAGTTAATTCCACCCCAGAGGCCAGTTCGTACTTGGGACGAACGAGTTGGAACACAGTTACGTATGATGGGGGAGTTACGTGATCGAGCGACTCACAATCGTCTTCGAGGCGCTCTAGTCGAACACATTTGGAACTTGCTGGAAAGCCATCGTCAACGTTGAAGTTTTTTTTATTATATAATAATGTAAAACTTTCTTCTTATTTATTTATGTATCGTGTTGTTTTTTTGTTTTTTAGATGTAATCTGTTTTAATTTTATTAATGTAATGTTTTTTTTTTATAAAAGTAAGTTTATTTTATTTTAAGATAAATATAAAATATAAATAAATAAAAGATGTGAAAGATATGAGGAAGAGGTAGGGTTGGTAGTGAGTGAGGAAGAGGTAATTTAGAAGAGAGAAAATCTGATGTGGCAGTGAGAAAGAGGGAGGAAGAGCTTCAGGGTTGGCAGAGGCCGATACTTTAGCTCATGCTTTTTTTTAAAAAAAGTTATTAGTTGAAGTCAGCATTCTATGATACTCCATCCGTTCTAATTTAAATGTCCTATTTTAACTTTTAAAATCTTTCTAATTGTTTTGTTTGTGTTATACAATCATAGAGCTTTAGATGTATTTTCATTGATATGACTTTCATTAGGTATTATACAAAAAAAAACTTACGGTCAAAAATAGAAAAGAAAGACTCAAAAAGTCAAATTTAAACATTTAAATTGGTATAAGAGTATCTATATATATATACTAGAAGGGTACCCGCGCGTTGCAACGGTACTTCTTAAAAAACGATGGTTAAATGTGATGGTATATTTTTGTTGTGTGAATGTACAAACAATTTCATGAGTTGTGTATGGTGGAAAATATACAAGATGTGGCAAATCTTATTTTAACTAAAACAAATGGAGATAACATAGTATTTTTAGAAAAAAATAAATCAAACTTTTACAAAAGATTCTTCACCGAGTGAATTGCTCTTTTTTGATGATTATCTGGTAAAAAAATCTTCATCAAGGTAGGTACCTGCAAGTAACAAAATAGAAATGACTATTCAGGTGGTAGGCTGTATGATATGAACTTGATTGTTAAACTTTTTGTCCATAAACAATATCTTCCTATTTCATTCTTAAGTAACACAAAAATGCAATTAATTAATACATAGTTTAGTTGATCTGTCAAATTCAGCTTTGAGCGAATAAAAGTACATATTTAAAATGTCAAGCAGTATAAACATTTGTGTGTGCCATATCATATATGATTTGTTTTTAGGATAAAACCCAAAAGGATTAATTCAATAGAAACATCCAAAACATACTATATAACTTGATATGCCCAATGAAAAAAGTATATATGTCAACATGATTTTTGACAAAAGTCAGGTACATGCATAATGGGATACGCATCCATTTTTCAAATGTAGCAGCATAATGAGCTGAAATTTGGCCCATAAAACATTCAACATTAGATGGAATAAATCACATAGATACTCAGTTGATTTGGCCCATAAAATCATTACAGTTTATGTTTTACAATTTTTTGTTAGAATAGAGGTCTTACCTTGTACTATTATGTACTACTCATGTAACAAAACAAATTCCGATGATATACACTGCAAAAAAAACAAAGTTGTATCCTACCCAGTACCCACTCATGAACACAAATACCTAGAAAAAACTTGATAATTACTTTTATTTTCAATATAATGCATCTTTGAAGAATATAACTAACGACTTACTGAAAGCCACGTTTTCCCGACGAAGGATTGCCGATCACAGTCCCACGATCTAAAATCCATTATCGTGCTTTAGTGCAGGCGCCATCCAAACCACCATTAGGCCCTTCTCCGAGAAGATGCATTCATATGTAACTCAGGGTCGTGCCAAACGTTGTTAAGATGCCCTGTGATATATAAGCATATAACCTGCATATTTTTGTTGATATACATGTAGATTTTCTAGTGTTAATATGAGGTACTTAATTAACTGGATCCGTATATTCAGAGCTACCATATGCAAACTATCTAATGAAAATAATCATAAAACATCAAAAAATTTACCTAAAATATTAGACCGCTAGCGGCCCGTTATCCTATAACACCCCAAGTAAGTGAACAGACCTAATGTGGCCGTTACTTTGTCATAAGATATCTTTTCACCGTCCTCTACCTTCACCTGAGGTATTGTCTTTTCTTTACACTTTCCATAAGAATAACGATAATACATTTGACAATAATAAAAGTTGAAAGACCGTAATTTAGGAGGTTACCAAAGATAAAAGTCCTCCAAATCAATCACAAATATATACCAAAGATAGAAATGAAAAGATAAAGTTTGACTTGTCAACATTTTATATTCTGTATGAAATATAGAGACCAATATCCAACTAACCACCATTGCAATATCTGTATTTTTCTGCACGAAATATAGAGACCAACATGGTCAAAACACAATATGATGGATTCGATTGATTTTTTGGAAGTGGCAGTAGTAGTTTAATCCCATTAACATTTAGAAGCAAGGTATACCATAGAAAAGAGCATGATTACCTTAATAATGCTAACATCCTCATTTCATTGCTATCCATTTTTACATCAACTGTTAGAGGAACTGGACCCAAGAAAGAATGTTTATCAAGAAGAACTCCATGTAGCTAAAACCCAGAATTACATTTAAGTTCTGCAATGAAACAGTTTTAACAGGTCAATCAAATACACAACTTGTTTATATGCAATGATATACCTGGGCTGCCCCTAGAGCAATGTTTGAAAGCATTGAACGATCAATTCATTCCTACAAATAATATAACATCATAAAAAACTATTAAAAAAAACTAAAATTTTATTCATTTCAGAGGAAATCAATAGCAACCACAGAACAAACTTTCAAAGTAGATGTTTTGAGATCAACTAACATCAACATTGACACCATGGACCGAATTGTCGTTGACCTAAACATAATAAATAGGGAGGCTGGTTAAATAATCAAATGCCACTATGAAAAAACACTATCTAACTTGCCAAACAAACATATTCTTGCAAATGATGGAGACCTTTTTTAATTTCAGAAGAGAGGGGTTTGTTTGATCAAGAAGACATAAAAACCCTAGTTCCTATAAATCCATGACTTGATGTGATAAATCCAGTTACATATAAAAAAACCCTAGTTCATAAAACTGGGAATTTGATAAGACTTGATGACATGTATAAGACTTGATGAAACCCCCAAATCTTTATAGAAAAAAAAAATTACATTTCAAGAGAACTAAATTTTAAAATTTCTACTATAATCTAGTTAAAATCAATGTTGTTAACATGAAACAAAATAGACAAGATTGAGTGGAAACATACCCCTAAAAAATGTGTATATGCAAGGGTCGTTAGAAACACTAAAAGCCACCATGTTCAATAAAAAATTATAAGAATAAAATCTTTAAGCTCATAAATACAAAAACAATAATAATATAATAATAATGGGGGAGGAACGAACCGATTTGTAAATATGAAAAATCTGCAAAAGATCTGATTACTGGCGGTAGGGATGGACGTCGCCGATGGTGTTGATGGTGGCGGTGCAAAAGATCTGATCTCTTTATTTATGCGATGGTGATGCCAGCGTTGAGTGCTCCTTGCGATGGTGATGCCAATTTATGGCTGCGGTTGTGAAGGACGGCGCCGATGGTGTTGTTGGCGGCAGTGGTGATGGAAGGCGGTGGGTGGATTTTGTTAGACGTGTTTGTTTTGGTGTGTGTGTGTGTGTGTGAATAACGTCTAGGAAAGGGGGTAAATGAAGCGGTGGGTGGATTTTGTTAGACATGTTTGTTTGGCAGGGAGAAGAAAGGAGGTAAATGAATAACGTCTAGGGTTTTGTCGTGAGTAGGGGTATTTATGGGCAAGAAAAAAATGTTTAATTTCTTAATGTAAATACCCTTTATAAGGGAATTTTTACTTCGACTAAATTCAACCCTAAGCTAAGTACAAAGAGTTAATTACACGGATCGTCCCTGTGGTATGACAAAACTTGCAGGTTTCATCCCTAAGTTTCATTAATTACGGTTTTCGTCCCTGCGTATGGAGCCCCGTCAACACTTTTGGTCCACGATGCTAGCGTCCGTTAGAAAGTCCTTAATTACACTTTTGGTCCATGGGTGCATTTGTCATTTCATGTTTACTATTTTAATCAATAATACACCATCTTCTAACCCTCATCAATCTCGATCTCCACAACACTACTTTTTCGGCGAGTTCTCAAACATCACATCACCTATGTTCAAAATTCCCATTTCACTTTTTTTTTTAATTTAAAATCTCCCAGAATATATACATAAAAAGGCAAATCTTCCAATTAGACCGATTCAAATCCAAATCACATCAATTCAAATAAAAAATTCCAAAAAATTCCAATATATATATAAACCCACTAACAATAATATAAAAAATATAATAATATATAAACCCACTGAACAATAAGAGTGAGTAAATAACAAACTAAGCTTTGGAAATAAAGTCATTACTGAAATACGATGTTAATCTCCGGCGACTATATATCCGGCAACTGGATTTCCATCTTTTCTTGGAAAACATCAATAAATCAACTTAGAATCGACAAAGCAACCAATTCTAATCCACGATGACAAGTGACATCAATCCGGTTTCCTGTCACCGGAAACGACATCAACGACTTCGGTTTCCCATCACCAGTTGCGGCGGCATCGAGGAAAAATCAGATTCAAGCTATATATAGATAGATGGTGGTGCTGATATATATATATATATAGATAATGTTATATATATAATATTGTATATAATATATATATAAGATATATATATATATAGGGGACCCTTATTTTGAGAACTCATTTTTTTGTAAGAACCGTGAGAACTCCTAAATTTCATATTGGAACACATGTTTTTTTTGTTCATTCACATGTGTAACGTTATAAAAACATATGTTACAGAAGAAATTTTTTTCAAAACCTTATATATAGCCGTTTGTTACATGTGAACAAAAAACGTGAATAAATTCATTCACAAGTTCACAAAAGGCTACTTTGAAGGTTTCATAAAAAAGTTTCTTCTACAACATACTTTTTTATATCATTTCACATGTGAATGAACAAAAAAAACATGTGAACAAATATATAATTTAGGAGTTCTCATGGTTCTTACAAAAAAAAATGGTTCTCAAAATAAGGAAACTCTCTCTCTCTCTCTCTATATATATATATATATATATATATAGAGAGAGAGAGAGAGAGAGAGACAGACAGACAGAGAGATAAATGGATTGATAGATGTGTGTTTGTTGATTTAAAGAGTTTTAGTTTGGAAAGCCACATGGTAATGGAGACGTTAGATAGTTAGATCTGGTAATAAATCTAATTGCAAATTTTTTTATTTTTTTATTTTCATTTTATTATTTTTTTGAGTTTTTCATTTGAAAATAGTAGAGTTAAGTAATCTTTTCGTCCCTGTGGTTTGTCGTTTGTTCATTTTTCGTCCTCGGCGTTAACTTTTGGCTAAAATCATCCATGTGGTTTACTTTTCGTCCCTGGATCCGTTAACCCCTCACATGCAAGTCACGTGAGGGGCATTTTCGTCTTTTCACCAATTTAAGTGCAAAAATCATCCCTGTGGTTTGTCGTTTTTGCATTTTTCATCCTCGCCATAAGGATGAAAAATGCAAAAACGACAAACCACAAGGATGATTTTTGCACTTAAATTGGTGAAAAGACGAAAATGCCCCTCACGTGACTTGCATGTGAGGGGGTTAACGGCAAAGTTATAACGGCAGGGACGAAATGCAAACCACGGGGATGATTTTAGCCAAAAGTTAACGGCGAGGACGAAAAGTGATAAAACGATAAACCATAGGGACGAAAAAAGTACTTAACTCAAAATAGTATGTGTTCATATTGGAGTAGTCATGAATATATACCATAAACTCACAAAGATTTGAAAGTTTTCACTAAAATGAATGTTTTGTCATATGATTTCATGCGATTAATGGAGGTTTAAATTTTTTTAGGAATAAATGATAAAAAAAACAATCTGTTAAAAAGAAAAAAAACTATTGAGATCGAAAAAATAGAAAATTTGGTTGTTGTGTAGATCTGGAAAAGTAAGAAAGGTTTAATTGATTTGTGTTATTGGCTTTAGTAGAAGTAGATTTTTTTTTTTTTTTGATGTTAATGAGGATGATGAATGATGATAGAGATTGATTATGATGATGATGATTAATTGATTATTAACTTTTTAGAAAATTACACTTTTGGTCCCTGGGTAATGCAATGACGATTATACCCATCACGTGTAAGTAACATGACTTGGATTTTAACGGCAGTTAATGGTTTGGACCAAAAGTGTTGACGGGGCTTCATACTTAGGGACGAAAACCGTAATTAATGAAACCTAGGGATGAAACCTGCAAGTTATGTCAAACCACAGGGACGATTCGTGTAATTAACTCATTTTAATATTATTGTTTATAACGTTTCACATGTGAATGAAAAAAAAAAACATGTTGATCCAATGGTTCTTACAAAAAAATGAGTTCTCAAAATAAGGGTCATATATATATATATATATTATATATAATATCCTACATGATGCTAAAACTAATACCTCTCTCTCCATAATTGTAATTGTAATTATGTCATAAATATCGATATAATATAATGGCTTGGTGGTTTGTTTTCCTGGCTTTCTCTTTTCTTTAAATAGGGTTTTCTTTATCTTTCTCCTTTAATTGTTTTCATGGCTTCCTCTTTTCTTTTAATGGGGTTTTCTTTATCTTTCTCCTTTAATGGACAATTAAGGTCAGTCTATTCCTACTTCCTGATTGATTAGTGTGGCGTTATGTATTCTTAATTTCTGACCGTATGTATGCATTGATAGTAATCATCATTCATGTAAGTTGTATAAACCATTTATTTGATATAGATAGAAGATAGATATACGATATACATATTCAATCAATATCATATATCTATATTTATTAATTAATAATAATTGAATTTAAGCTCGATCTTTTGTTTTTATCTTTCTTTTTTGTTGCTTTACTTTAATTGTGACTTTTTGGCTTATTGATGAAGTATATTGAAGGTTATATCATCGAATATCACATTGGGGGCTAAACATACACATTTCAAGTAACCCATAACGGGTGTTTTTGTTATGATATATTCTATATACTCATGTATTTTGTTTTCATGTTCATTGATGATGAATAGATGTTACAGGCACCGGGGTAGTTGATGCAATAGATGTTACAGGCACCGGGGTAGTTGATGCAATAGAAACGGGAGTTGCTTTCAATAAAGTGTGATTCTTATTGGTATGTTTTTAATCATAGATCAACTAATTTTTCTTAATAGTATATGTTTTTATAATGCACTCCAAGTGTTTGATTAAATGCGTCAACTAATCTTTCAATTTACTTCAATAATGCGGTGAAGGCAACCCGGTTTATAGACGTTAACTAACTTGATTCTTGGTCTTTGCCACTTAATTTTCTTATTTTTTCGGCATTTATTTTCTTTTAATGTATAACTGGGTTTTCTTCTATTATTATTTTGATAGATTTAGATTTGGTTTGACTTATTGTTTTTTTCCTTGAAAATTTATATCCGTTTTCATGTTTTTACTTTTTTTTACTCTCATATCATTTCAGGTTTAGAAGGAAGGTCTCCTAAGAGACGTTATGTCATTACATGAGGTAAATACCGCCTTTTTGGATCTTTGTTGGTTATTTTGTTGTTCAAAGTAAAGGACAAGCAGTAAAAATACCTTCAAAAGTTGCGTATAAAGCATATGTGCGTTTATCCATCATGGTTTATAAATCATTTTAAGTCTTTTTTAAATAGCTATAACAACCTTTGTTCCCAAAAACAATGCTTAATTACAAATGTGTCACATCTCTATGTTCTCATCTTGATAATTTGCAGATAAAAGTAGAAGTATTTATCAATTTGTCACTTGAAGTTGTATTTTCAAGCATGTTGCAATCCCTAATGCTATATATATTGTTATAGAGGGAGAATATGAAATGTGAGATGGACTACATGGAATCTAATAAGAAGCTCGAGGTGAAGTGAATCCATAATCGGCCCAAAATTGAACAAATGGTTTCACTAATGGCAGTCATCGTGGAATGTATCCGCATTTATGCATTTCATAAGGCATTTGTTGTTTGTAACCTTTTAATTTATTCATATCAACTTTTAAAGGTTCTGCATTCAAGTGGAGGAGGTAAGGCGTCATTATTAATATGCCTCCAATGGCCTTTTTTTGCAAGTGTTAAAATGTTTTAGGCTGGTGTATTTGATTAATGTCGATTTATGTTTGAAAATTAGGATAGAAAGAGGACTATGGACTTCATTTTCTATAAATTGTAGCAATTTACTTGAAGTTGCTTGAATTTGGTTTAATTGTTATACCTGGCTCTTATATTATTGTGAACCTAAGCAACCCTCTTCAGATTTCTATATAGCAATTCAACATGGCAAGATGAACGGGTTGGGTATGGGGTCAAAAGCAGTTGGGTATTGGGTTGGCTTGAACAGTATACGTGCATGGTGAATCTGTAAGGCCGACCTGGCGAGTTAGAGAAAGCTATGAAGGTAGTAAAACAATTGTGTAAGAAACTCATTCCATGTCTCTTTTTCCCGTGATTGTGTGTTTGAATTCCTTTTCGGTTACAATAGTTTTTCCCCCCTTTTGTAGGTATTACTGACTTGCACGTGCCAGTAACAAATTAAAGCATGAGTGTTATTGGTTGCCCTGTGCTTATTTGGGAGTAAGTATCACATTATCAATAACAGGTAATACCCCTCAGCCACTCACTGTTACACTTGCGAGAATATGCTTCAACTAAGCTGTAGCGTGTGGAAAAAAAAATGACCATACTCACTTATCTCTAACACATACGACATTAGTAGAAGGTGGATAGATGTAGCTTAAGTCCAGTCTTTGATGAAACTTACAAAGGTTAGCAACAAACCCAGGTGTAGTCAGATTCAAAGAAAAACATGAATTGCAACGTCTAATATATGAGGTAAAGCTCATCCTTATTGTTGGAAGTGCAAAAGTTCGGAACAAGTCATCTGAAAAATTATCTCAAAATAAAAGATATAGAACCTTCTATGTTGTCATACTTTTCGTCTTTTAGTTTCCTCTTATTTTCTTCTCTCATTTTTGTTTTGGTTTACTGTTGTGATTTTTGATAAAACGCGGTACCCTATGATATTTATCTATGTGTTTCGGGTTCTTTAAAAGTTGGTAGACTAATAATCTTCTCATCCTTTACAAGTACTTTTGGAGCAGAAGGCGGCATAAGCATATTTTGCAGGCTCTACTACTATGCATCAACTTTTAGTTTACAATTGGGTGTATAGGGAATATGCAGACGTGTACAAAAAATATCTTCATAGTTTTAGCTCCGGTTCTGGCTATGGTGGCTCTCTTGAGCCGCTTTCTTCTTACATTATTATTTAAGTCAGTGTACATTTGTTAATCAACTAGATGCGTGACTGAGTAGCGTTGGAGGCACATGATCCAATGTTGTGACATTTATTATTTTTATATTGGTTTTCTGTAGATACAAGCATTTGTCAATTTGCTCTTTAGGAGGGGAGCAAACATCAACACAACTCCCCCGGGACTAGGTGTACTGGCCACAACATCCAGTAGCTATGGTATTCCGTTTATGCAAGGTAACTTTCTCAATAACGATATAAAAGTAAAAGTGGGAAATTGGATGGGTTGTGGATAGTCTCTGGGTAAGATGATATACAAATTTGGCAAATAAATTATACAAATGAGCATGTTGTTAACTAAATGGGTTGAAATGGCCTCCTCTTTGAAATTCTTATGCATTTTGACAGTCATCAGATCATGGAAAGGATAAAAATAAATAGACATAAGAACTCACTTTAAGGTCAATTTATATCCAGATTTTGGGTGAAGTAAACAATGGAATTGTACGGCAAATCAATCATTAAGTCCATACTATAGTTCCCGACATCCAGGGTTCCATTGAGACTGTTGTTGCTTAGTACCATTCCTAAAAACCACCAAAAAAGAAGAAATGAAAAGACATAATATTTGAAGTCATTGTTGAAAGTGCTGATATTTATATTTGATTCTATAGACACCAAAGAAATAGAATATTATATTGTTCGAAATGTACTAAATATACAGTAGTTTGG
The DNA here is from genome assembly GCA_034093135.1 of Erigeron breviscapus. Classification (NCBI taxonomy): domain Eukaryota; kingdom Viridiplantae; phylum Streptophyta; class Magnoliopsida; order Asterales; family Asteraceae; genus Erigeron; species Erigeron breviscapus. The sequence continues at coordinate 7,555,923 of CM067167.1, forward strand.
CCTCGACTAATTACATACCGATGGACCATTTTGCATGCTTGGTTAGCTAACAGTGGCAATTATATATATTGTGTACACATAGAGAGCAGTTTGTGTCACACAAGATTGTGGAGTAATATTGACAAAAAGAAGAGCTTTGTCAATTCAGTACAAAGCAACTCTCCAATGTTATCTATATTCAGATAACCAAAGATATTATATTTGATTACATCAGCTCTTTATATAGGCTACTGAAAAGTGTTTACGAACTTTAGCCATGCCTTACTGACCACTCACATAATATAAAACATATTGATCTTCCTTCATATGATTATTTTGAGATATTTACATGAAATGTTAAATCAAAACAACTACATGCTTGCTTAATAGAATCTACGCACGAAACAAACTACAAATAGGTTCACAACTTCCTTCATGTTACATTCCTTCCAGTTCATATTTGCTAAATACAATAGCACGGTTTTTAATAGTTCATGGAATTACCTAGCCTTGCAGGAGTTCCTATGGCTGTTGAGCCAACACGACAACAACACGGATAACTTAACTGCCCGGGTCCATGGGCGAAACACGAGGCTACAGTAACCGTCATCTTTGTTTTCCCACCCCGATAATGAAAAAAAAAGTCAAAAAGGAACCACTACTGGCTTGATAGGGAAAAATGGAGGACATTATACTCAAGAAACGACATTGAGGACGGCTACCAAATGCTCTTCACAGATCTCGGCAGCACCCCTGATCATAACTTCAAATTTGGTGTTCAACTTTACAATGGCGAGGGGAAGGCAATCCACATTCCACACTGACCTCGCTCATAAATGTGCAGCCCACAACCACCACTACAGCCTCAAACGTCCCTACTATATCTCAAACCTTTTTAGTAATTGAATTGTTACCTAACTGATCGATGTTTTACATTATACAATCTCTTTTTCTAATCGTGTAGATATCCTTGAAAGCATAAACAGGTGCTCTTAATTAAGTTGGTTTTCATTAACTTAAAAACAAAGCGAAAACTTTCTACTAAGTTGTATGATTCATTTGTTGTCAAAGGACACCGATATGGTTTTGGATTAAATATCGCGTGTAATATTCTCGATTCAATTTTTATTTAAAAAAAAAGGTCGCCTTTGCGAAACAATCCAACTACGAGTGAATCTTTATCATAATTTATGCGATGATGTTACACGGGAAGACACAAAGGTTGAAGTGATCAACTATTTCATGAAATCAATTAACATTCAAACTGTACGGGATTTAAGACCTTGTTTATATTACATTACATCTGGAATAGAAAATCAGATTCGATAACCTGATTATGTAACAACTAATAAATGCTACTTTTTTCATTAATACTTGACAGTTACCTCATAAATATCTGATAAAATTAATAAACCTTTAGGTAAACTCAATATGAAAAACTTTTTCATTTTGTCATATATAAAATTGAAAACATGAATTATATATATTTTTTTAAGGTGAATTTCGATGAAAACTTCGTGTCGCGATTCGACAGCGGGAGACTATCATACATTGTCTTAACCGGGTCCGCGCTAGAGAGCTCCCTCGAAGTAGAAATGCATATTTCAAATACCCGATGGGGAGAAACCTCCTACTAATCCGTCCGAAGGCACGACGATTAATAGGGGTAAACCCTGCCCCCTCAGACTTAAACCTGGGTATACCCAAGTCAAGCTCTCCAAGGCTTGAACACAAGACCTCATACAAGGGGATGATCATTCAACCATTGAACCAAAGCTCAAGGACGAAAACATGAATTATATATTTCTAAAAAATCCAATGCCTAGCCTCTTCGCCTTTGTTGTTATTTTCTTTATCCCGACATTTTCATATGCTCGCACTACTAGTACTAATTCCACATCGAATTGTATTTTGGTAGCAGAATGGCATATGCTTGTTACCAGTAACCAGTGACATGCCTGATGATATTCAACTTTCTTGGCATACTTATGGTTCCGATAAAAGTATGACCCTTTCCACCGGTCAAGATTACGATTGGTACTTTTGTCCCAATGTTCATGATTGGTACAATGGCGATTTCACTTGGGGCGGCTCACAGAACACATAAGTGAAATTATACGATAAGCACATCAAAGACTTTTGTTATTGTTATAAATTTCTACTTGGTACGCAACACTGTTATTGGTTAGTAAGAACGGAAGGATTTTACGCAGGGGCGGATGTACTGTTTGATTAGTGGGGGCAAATGCCCCCTATAGCCCAATAATTATGGGAAGTGATAATCGTACCACAATTATTGATGCATTTATCACACTGTACATGTTTTATAGCATACCGTACAAGTATGTAATACATCACAGTGGTAAATCAATCATATTCTGTGGTACGAATATCAATTCCCAATAATTATTAGCAAAGTTTTTACATTAACAAATGAAGATATGAGGTTAGTTTACATGAATGCCCCCTATCTAAAATTGATTGTGCCTTCAAACAAATAAAAAACTTGTATCATTGGTTGAGTTATTGATTATAAATACATAAGAAAACGAAATTTGTTTTGTGTAATAGGCGATGTGGGATCATGTCTTACATCTGTTTCAATCAACAAACTAAAAATGCATTGTATACATGTACATGTTTATAATTCAAAGCATCTATTTTGTAGTTTCTAGCAGATATATTATTATCTAGTATAATTACATATTAATTATGGTTTGGTTTAAGCTAACTTTTATTAAGAATCATTAAAACAAAGATACACTAAAATAAAAATAAGTTAAATGTAATCTCAAAATGAAATCAACCTGAAATTATAGTGGCTTGGTTTGCTCAACAAGCTTTTTTCGAGCTAGCAAAGGATGAGATTTTTTTCGTTCAAATTATCCTAAAAAGACGAATTTTTCGCTCATGTATATGCGGCCTAATCGAGAAACTCACGTTCTCATTTTTTAAAAACTTCCCCGAGGCTAGAATCAAGTTTTAATCAAAAAACTAAATCAAAAAGCTTACAAAATTGACAACATTGCTTGATAGTCAACTTGATCTGACCCGTTTTAAAATACTGAAAAGGTTACAAAGTCCAACCTGGTATCGAATTATATATGTACGTTGCCCCCTATGACGGATTTTTCTAGATTCGCCTCTGATTTTACGTATCTAGAAAGAATGTGCCATTTCCTCTCATTGGCATTTTGAGGTACCATGGAATTGAACCTTAATTATGTACCATTTCTTGCTCAATTAATATTGGATATGATTATTACAGCAATTATAATGTCTCTTATTAAGTATTTAAGTTACTTGAGGCTTATTTGCAATATTTTTCTCATCTGTTCTTGTTCATGTGATTCTACTATATTTTATACTTGTCTTTTTATTTTTGTTTAATGAAGGGTGTTTTTGTTGGGAGTCGTATGCAATAACGAAGATAGGGGTGTGAAACGTCAAATACATTGATACATACCATATCTCGTTTCGTTTTCGCAACAAAAACTAGAAAATATGTATATCACATAGCGTATAGCAACGACGATGGCTGTTTCCGACCATCTCGATTTCTTTATCTCTAAATATGAAAAAAGGAAAAAATCGCATCTATATGAAATATTAATCGTTGTACAAAAATCGGTATTAAATACACCTATTAATATGTGAGTTATTTTTAGAAAATAAATAAATACCAGTAAAATGAAAAGTAAAGACATCCTTATATATATAATATAAAAGTTAGGTTATGGAACAACTCTAAATCTTAAATAATCTCTCTTCATAATTATTGGTATAGGTTTAATAGCATAGTTTACAAATATATGTAGCATGAGTATTAAAATGTTGATTAGTTATGTGGTTTATTAGTAAGTTTATATGCAATTGTGCATTATTAGAAGAGTAGTAATTATGATCATTAGGAAGTTGAAGCATAAGTAATTGATTATATTGAATTGTGCATTATTAGAAGAGTAGTAATTATGATCATTAGGAAGTTGAAGCATAAGTAATTGATTATATTGATGATCACTAGGAAGTTGAAGCATAGTTTACAATAGTAAATGATTATGATGATGACGATTAAGAAGTTGAATTGGTGGATGTTTTCTAAAAGAGCCACATTCAATTAAACTAAACAATGATATGAGATGATGAAAAGCCCAAAGATTATGAAAAGTCAGTTTGTCATAAATATGTAGATGGTTAATGAGATTTTATTGAGTAGGGGGTTATAGAATTTCTTTGGTTCCTAATGAGGGTCATTATATATAAGGAGTTCATCCTTCACTTCCCACTTTGCATTCTTCTCTCCTAAAAGGTTACTTTTCATAAGTGTATCTAAAGCCAAAAAATACCTCTTCAAATGGGGAAGAGTAATGCTATTGTTGCAAAACAACCTAAGGAAAGGGATTGTATTTTTTTTTAATCAACTTCACAAAGAATCTACGGGGCCGATTGTTGTTATGATTTGTAGGCGGTGGGATGTGATAAGCGTGAAGAACAAGTACATGAGTACCGACTTCATCATCTCTGATGCAAAGGTGTTTAGGGTGGATTGTTTTCTATATAGATGTTTGTAAAATGTATGTTTTCCTAGTTTTTAATGTAATAATTTTTTTGCTTTCGCAGGGGAATGTCCTTCATTGTTTTGTCAAGGCTGCGATTGCTTACCGTTTTAAGCCGTTGCTGGAAGAAGGGTGTTTGTACATCATGAAGGACTTCAGTGTGCTGCCGAATCCTCAAAAATATAGGATCATGAAAGATGTTGATTTCATGATCGAGATTCATGGTTCGACTATAGTGACAAAGCAAACTGCTGACGTTGATAAGTTTACTCGACACCCGTTTCAGTTGGTATCCTTTGAGCAGATCGTTCTTTACCCATAGCCACAATCATCATTTAGTATAATTAAATTGACTTTTTATAATAGAGTATGTTACACTAACATACAATTTATATCCATTTTTACTGCCACGTATTTGTAGGTTTGTAATCAGCAAATGCGACAAAAATGAAAGTGATATGTTAATTGATGCCCACCAGATAGAAAATATCAAAGGCCTCATTTGAATATTGAAGAAGTGCAACTAGAGGAAGCGAATATGTCAATCATTTTAATCCCCAAAATAATTACTTTTTCCATGTCGTGCAGAAGGTGAGAATATTACTTGCACTTTGTTGTGTTTCATACAATCTTGGCATTATCTCTCTCATAATTGATGCTGAAATGAGTAACCTTATAATCAATCACATATGAAAAGTGTCTTTAACAACAGGTGTTGTAATTTTTTTGTTTTGATGTGCCAACTTGTTCTGAAATCTGTCGTTTTTATGTCTGCAGACAGGAGGTTTTGCTGTTAGACAATGAGATTGCATTTAACGAAGCTATTATAGAAGAAAGAGAACAAGGAATACAAGAAATTCAAAACCAAATAGGTGAGGTAAATGAGATTTTCAAAGATCTTGCTGTTTTGGTTCATGAGCAAGGAGCTATGATTGGTTAGTGTGAAATTTCTCTCTTCTCCTACTTATTTTTTTTGCTTCCATGTCATTGTGGGTATGTGAGATCCTAAAGTTGCTTCTTTGCAGATCATATCGGCTCCAACATTGAGAATTCTCATGCTGCAACTGCACAAGCAAGATCTCACCTTTCCAAAGCAGCAAAAACTCAAAGAGCAAACTCTTCCATGGTAAAGTCTTACTCGTAATGATAGTTTTACGTTAATTAACTTATTTATCTTTCCTTTTGAGCTTCTATGATATATATAGTCATTTTTTGTTTGCGCAGACATGCTTACTTTTGGTGATAGTCGGGATCGTACTTTGCATTGTGATCATAATTCTTGCAGTTTGACCCCAAAGGTTGTATATGGGTCAGAAATGGTGCGATATCCTTCGATCAGAGTGAACATATTGGGCTCTACAAAAATTGATTTTTCTTTTGTTCATTGTGTGATAACATACTTGAAAATATATTTGATTGCAGGGATTCTTTCTGTAAGAATTACATGTTCTATCTGTTCAGTCTTTTTTTATTTTAATCTGCTGTTTGTGTGATCTATATAATCAATATACATGATTCCACCACTCAATCACACCCAAGGCCTTACTGTAACACCCGTCATTTTAAAACCTGGATTTCAAAAAACTTTTGCCAAACGACATTTAAAACGTAGCGGAAAAGGATCACTTAAAAACTGCCCCATCCGTAACGGATGGTACCTTTCATAAAATGGTGTTACTAAAGTGCATCATCAAAACAATATAAATGAAATCCAAGTCTTGGCACCAACATAAATGCCATTCATTATTACATGTATCATAAACGTAAATAATGTAGCCGAAACATAGGCTATGGGAAGTCTAAGCATTCAACAATCTATGCTAATCTTCCTTTATTCTTCTACCCATCTCACGAGCTACACACATCTCTAGCTCATACCTGCTTATCCTGAAGGACACAACATTTTCATAAAAGCAAGTGTTAGCTAATAAATTAGCTAAGTAAGATACACACATTTTACAAAACGTTCTTCATTTTACTTTCATAAAACTTCTTCGTATTTTATACATCAAAACATGATCACATTACATATCATCTACAAACATCGTGAGATAATCCCATCCTTACTTGTTTCCACATCCCATCACATTTCGTATCATATTAACATATACTTGCAACGCTAACGTATCATCATATCATATCAACATATACTTACAACTTAATCAACATCTCATATCTTGGCATAACACACATAAACATATCACACGTATACATATTAGCACATGTAGAGTATATACTCCTAATTGTGCCTATCAATCATTCTTATCACACGTCTCAACATATCTTATTTAATCTCACGTCACATTGTAATCCCACATCTTTAATTACATGTACATCTTTCTCACATATTCTTATAATTATCTTAATCAACTTATTCTCACGTCTTACATCTTTACGTACTAGCATTACAACTAGCACGATTTCCCACGTATTATCTTTTAGGAAAGGCAATGCCATTTCCATGGTATCCCGTTATGCTTTTAACATTTGTGGTTAGTCACTCCACCCGGAAATACTAGTCCCACTTAACTATGCCGCAAAGAGCCACTCAAGCGACCACGTACGCACTAGCTTTACAACTAGCACGGGTTAAGCTTAACACTTCCCACATCATTTCTCACGTATTTAGCTATAACATTTCCCACGTATTTATATCTCTCTTACTTTTTACGCACTAACACTAATGCTAGAACGGTTTCCCACATCACACATTTTACTTTAACATTAGGTAGATTCATTACCTAACTAATCCCACATCTACTTTAACGTTTAATCTCACCTACGTGCACAACTCATAACATTTCTTACGTGTATCTAGTGAACTAAACATTTCATACTTAAGTCTCGCATATAAGCCATCACATATCAACATCAAGGCATATCAACAACATTATCAACATCACAACACATATCATAGCAATCGTCATTTTATTCATCATACTATATATGCATATAATTACTTCAACTTTAAACGTCATCATATCATAATCAACTACTTCAATATGCATACATTCCCATATAACCTCCCGCATAACCCGGAAAACCCAACACACATAATATAATCCGATTAAGAGGTTAATTATAGAAAACTACATTTTGTTGTGCCTTCAACGTGAGAAAAGTCATGTATCTTACCTGAATGGAGTACTCAAAAATCACAAATGTGTTTACTGTGCTTGACAAGTGTTCCCGACAACCTATGATACAAGAAGGATGGAAATATAAGTCAACTAGACACTTAAACGCGCTTAGAACCCTTCTGCCGGCTGATATCGCCGAGCCCATGGGTGGTCTCGCCGATATAAACTTCCAGACTCGCACCCTTAACTTGCAGGCGACTTTTCGACCTCAAGAAGACCAGATTAGTCAAAACTTAGTTCTTAAGAAATGTAGGGAATTCAAAGACCTTTCCAGAAATATAAAGTTTGACTCTTGAAGTTTTATAATGAATGATTTATGACGTTTACAAGATACGCCTGCAGAAATCGTCCGAAATTCGACCACTTTTGGAAATCGACACTTTTCGCCTATCTATGGGAAAAATCACCAGAAACATTATTCATATCGATTTTAGAGGACACAAAGACCTTTTCAAAAATATAAGAGTCATCTCCTAACTTTTTGTATTGAAAGAGATATGATTTTTACAATATTACTAAATTTTCAGATCTAGTAAACCCTTAGTTTTGTAAGCAATTTCGACCATCACACATCTACCATGATTTCTACAGTTCATATACACCAAAATATGACTCAATTAACATTATGAAATCATAAATAGGTTCATGGATTCATTACTCACGTTATACAAATCATTTGACACCCGTTTTGACCTAAATCGACTCTCAACATAATCGAATCCAAAACGAAACCCTATGACCAGGAACGGTTGACTTAATAAGATCAAAGAACATTAAATCAGAAGGAAAACATCATATATACCTGTAGGGTTGATCAACGGATCGAGAAGCAACAAAAACCCTTCCGAAATCCCCCGAAATCGACTAGAACTTAAGGAATTGACCTAGGGTTTTGTGTGAGAGATTTTTCTAGGGTTTATACCTGATCAAAAAGCATAAGGGTCGTGTAAGGGGTCCTTTATATAGGGGAACAACTTTCAAAACTTTACATATAGGCCCTCGCACTTCCTTATAACTTGTTTCGACACTTAACGGCTCGTTTAACGCATTCGGATGCACTTAACGACTCTTATATCTTATCGGGAACACTAATTGACTTCATTATTCATTATCAACTTTAATTTAATTACTTCAAATCACTTTAACACATATCTCACGTAAATCATTTAATTCACATAATTAAATGATACACTTACCTTGTCTCTGCCGTACAACTAATTAATTAATACACAATCAGTTTGCTCTTAAGCTTGAGTTGGATCCATGTATAGCGTATCTATCTTGAGTCGTGCAAAAGCAAATAGGTTTGATTGTTGTTGTTGAGGTTCTAGATTTACCTGCAGAGTTTCAACAAAATAACTGAAGTTTTAAAATCCCTGTTATACATCTGATAAATATAATTTAAGGTACTTGTAAACCTGAGTTAATAAATGGCTGTTCCATTGGACTGCCGTGAGACTCGTTTGGGACGTCGACTTCGATGAAATCGCTGAGGGTTCTTTAGCCTCCCGTTACTCTTAAATAACTCTTGTTCTGAAGATACTAATAAGCACTCTGGCAGTGGAGAAGGGTACCTTAGCCGGTCATAACAGTAACTATAATACATGTACTTTTCTCTGAACCACTTATTAGCTTGTCGTTGTCTTGGTGTAATAGTAGCATATTCAGAGGATTCCAGTTCATCAATGGCGTCAAAACAGTTGGTTGAGGTTGCATCGGTGGGGTCAACACGGCAACCCTGGAGTACAAGGTCTTGGAACTCGGAGGTAAAGGGTTCAAACCGGTAATCTACTTTGTGTTGGCCACCACCTGTGGCCCATGAGGAGGCGTCCCATACTGTTGCATATGATGACATGGGTTTTGATGGGTAGTCACCTCCCATATTTTCGTCACGCAAAACCTCCCTTATTGGGATTTCGTCCACGTAAAATCTAAACAAAATGAAATGTGTTAAAACAAACAAACATGTAAATAATGTATCCCAGAAGAAGGTAGTTGTATCATATTCCTTGAAATTGGAGGTCATTCAGACCTTATAGAAGGGATTCCTTTTGGAATTTTTTTTTAAAATGGTCATTTTTTAGGGGATGTTTGTCAAATTAGTTTTTGGTAAAAAAAAAAACTTATAAAACTACTTAATCCGGTAATTGAATTACCGGTCTCGCAAAAAGTGGTCCAACCCGGTAAACCAAAAACCGGACTCAAATTATGAATATTGAGTCCGGTAAACCGAAACCCGGGCTCGAGGTAGATGTGACACTTTGTTCCGTACAGTCAGAGGTGTACAATGGGTTCGTTTTAGCCTTTCGAGGCCGGTAAACCAAAATCCGGACTAACTTTGTATATATATATATATCGACTGGGTGTAATATATATGTTGTATCCATATTCAGTTTAGTTTGTAATATATATGTTGTATCCATTTTCAGTTTAGTTCATGTTATGGCTTCTTCTTCATCATCTGAGCCATCATCACCTCCTATGATAACATTTTATGCATTGAAAGCGCAATGTAAAGAAGATATAGACGACGGGTATGAACTTTACTACAAGATCAATGACTGTAAGCTTATAATGGAACAAAGAAAGCTCAAACATCAGAAGAAAATAAAAGAAATAAAGAAAAGTGGTAACAAAATCATCCCAAGTGAAGAAATGCATAGCGAATATCTTGAGTCTACATTACCAAGCATCAATCAAATAACTTCTGAACTTGAGAAACTGCTAAAGTTGATTAACAAAAAGATCGACTATGCGACATATTATAAATTGCTAGCTGAAGACGGTTTCCGTTAGAAATTTTTTTTAGTATTTTTAATATGTATTATTTAGATGTAATGCTTATATCGATGTCATTTCGTGTATTATTTTATGTCATTTTCATGTAAGACTGCATTTTTAGATGTAATGCTTATATCGATGTCATTTCGCTGTATTATTTTGTGTCATTTTCATGTAAGAATAGTATTTTTAGTTATATCTATAAAAAAAACATAATAAAAACATCTTATTGACAAAAAAAAACATAATAAAAACATCTTATTGACAACTGATATTTATTAATAAAAAAACAGAATACATAATACAGAATCTATCGAGCCCCACCCGTTCCACATCCGGGTCGGCCACGACGAACCCGGCGAGTTCTTCGCAGAGGCACCCGTTCTTGAACCTGTTCTTCTTGTTCATCTTCTTCTTCTTCGTCATTTCCTAGATTTGTAGCTGTATGTTGAGATGAACTAGGAATATCAAAATTCTGCATTGGAATAGGATCTCGTGCCGGTTGACCAGAATGTGGGTAATAATCAGGTGCAAACACAGGTGGAGACACATTGAACAGATGGTATGGTTGATTCGGGGTAAAAAAACCCGTGTTTGGTTGGGTCCCAGAAGTTGAGGCACCAGCCCATGGATTACCCGATTGGCAATTCTGAAAACCCGAGTTCGGTGACGGCCTAAACACCGGTTGGGTACCAAAACCGGAAGGAGCAGCAGGCCATGAAGGACCCTGTGAGTTGCCAAAACCGGAAGGACGAGCAGCCCATGAAGGACCCTGTGAGTTTTGAGAGGGAGGCATTTGAAATGGTTGCGACTCAGGAAATTGAAAATGTTGTGAACTGTAATTCATACGTTCCTCCTGATACCGTATGAAAATACCTCCCTTGGTATGGTTGTAAAGTCCCCAAACGCCTGCCTGTACTCCGGATATTGTTCTTGATAATGACGAGCTCGCTCGTCAACATGTAACAATCCACTTGCTGCGCACTTTAAATATTAGTAGCAATTTATAAAATATTAAGCCGAAATTTTTTTAAAAAAAATACTTACCAACAATTGTTGCTGAGACCCCCAAGCTGGATATTCGCCGGGAGGTTGGACCTGTCTTGGTCTACCGACAATCAACACAGTATGGTCATGATACCACCTCATATAGTCGTTTGTGGTGGTGGACCCTTCAACTCCTTGGAAGAGCCGGTTATGTCGGTTGTCCCATTGGTCGACATAGTCTCTATGTCGCTGACACCAATCAGTCACAGGTCTTCTCCCCTTCAAGAGCTTACGAAGGTTAGTTAGGGGTAGTGGTTCCAACAATCCCTCATCAGATGGAATGCTTTGTATCATTCCAAACTGTCTAGCAACCCTATGAGGTAGATGTTGTTCCACCTCCTCCCAATGTAACAATGGACCCATGTATCTCCATATGCCCTCACCATCAGTTGAATCTTCAGGTAGCATATTGATAAAATCTCGATATGGGGTCCACTTGAACTGTAGAATATAAACAAATTGTAAAGTATAGGCAAATTTTTTATAAATACTATAACTTAAAAGATATAAAAATACCTAATTTTTACCTGATCATTCGATAACGCATTAAAAAAAGACCGGTACGCGGTTAGAACGTGAGCCGGTGTCTCAACATGAGAGAACTTTCCATGCCACCTGTTCGCTAAGCACTCGTCGTAATTGTATGGCTCGTCCTCGTATTCGGTGACCCGTGGGGCAATCCGTGACATTCTTTCCCACGCCCAATACTGCAACAGCAACACAGGCCCATCAATGCCAGATCTTGATGAAATAGCAGCTTTCGCAAGGTTTCTATACAAACAACAAAGAGCTGCAGAACCCCAACTCTTTCGACCTTCGTAGCTCAGGTCCTCAAGGTACTGCAAATAATTTAAACTTACATCATAGGTGCTAGAATCTTTCAACACCTGTGAACCAATAAGAGCTAGAATAATCATTCTAGCTTGCTGCTGGCACTGCTCATCATTATTTACGTCAATATCCATATTTATGTGTACATCTAAAGTTTTTAACTTGATTCTACCGTTTGTCAAGTCGTCATCATCGTCGTCATCAGTAGGAAAAAACCCCAGATACTGAAAACACAAATCATTCCAGTAATCAACATTCCTTGTTTCTGTTACCCATTCACCAGTCACTGCTGGTCCATCTATAGGTAAACCCCATATGACCTGGACATCTTGTAAGGTCACAGTTGTTTCACCAATAGGAAAATGAAATGTATTTGTCTCTGGACGTCATCTCTCCGCCAAGGCGTTTATCAATGGATGATCGACTCTGTGAACACATGCCACAAATACACCCTCAAAACCAGCATTCTTGATATGCTCCATGACATTCTTGTGGAAGGTCGTCGTCAATGTGTCATCCAGCCCTCCATCGGCTGCTCCGTGTCTTAGAAAATTCACAGGGCGGTCGCTGAATATGTTATGCGAGCGATGGGTATCTTCGGCTTGTAACCACAATAAATCTGGAACTCTTGGGACACAGCTAACATTTAGAGATGCCATTTGTGTTTTGGAAATTTGAATAATGATGGATAATAAATATCTGAGAGAAAGTTGAGAGAAAGTAGAGATGAATGAAAATTTATGCGTATGTAACTTCTGATCGTTTGACTTTGAAAGTGTTTGATTGCATGCATGCAATTTTGTCCCTTGCGTGAACCCGGGTTTTCGTTTAGTACCTCCTGCCGTGTCAAGTCACATCAACCTGCAAACTTTGAGACCGGTATTCGATTACCGGGTTGGACTTCAAAAATTGAGCCCGATAAATGGAAAACCGGGTTGGACCTGTTTTGTCGAGCCCGGTAATTGAATTACCGGGTTTACTAGTTTTATAAAAAAATTTTACCAAAAACTATTTTGACAAACTCATAGTAAAATATGACTATTTCAAAAAAAAAATTCATTCCTTTTGGCTTATATATAAAAGAGTTAATTACACTTTTGGTCCCTGTCAGGGTTAAAAATTACCGTTTTAATCCCTACCTTTCATATATTACCGTTTTAGTCCAAATAAGTTTGCCCAGTCAACGATTTTGATCCAAAATGAAAACAGACGTTAACTTACCCATCATGTGACATGCACGTGATGGGTAATTTTGTCTTTTCATTAACACATGGACCAAAACTGTAATTATCTTTAAACTCTTTCCTTCATCATCTCCGGTATATTTATTTTTATTACATATATTTTTCTTGAAACAACAACAAAAAATCAAAAAAAAATGAAAACACAAATACAAACAACACAACTACAGCCTCAGCAGCCGCAACAAGTGAATAGGATGCAGTCAAAGTGATCAGCTGCAAACATTGATGGCAGCAGGGCAATATCAACAGGGAGTTTAAGTTTTAATGGATTAATGAGTAAAGAAGATGAAGAAATGTCAAGATCTGCACTTTCTACTTTCAAAGCTAAAGAAGAAGAAATTGAAAAAAAGAAATTGGAAGTCAGGGAACGAGTCCTATTGAATCCGGCTTATTACTTCAAAAAAAGAAGAAATTGTAACAGTTTTTCTTGCTAATCTCAAACATAATCTGACCACCGTGGCCATCTCCCTTATGAACCTAACTACATCTGCCTCAGATCCATCATTTGATCGCCGCCATGCCACCTTCGGACCACCGCTGGTCGACCTCAGATCCATTATCTGATCGCCGCTAGTTCACATTTTGAGCATTCCAGCGGCTGACAGATGCAATGAAAACGCGGTGGTTCTGGTGTTGCGGTGGTGGTGGTTGCTTTTTCCGGCGACATATGCAACGGAGTCGTAAGTCATCGATCCCACTTTGAACATAAGTGACTATAGATCTGTGGTTTCAATGGCGAGTATTCAGTTCGTGGGTGTAGATCGATGAATACACAACACCAATAACACAAATCTCATCTTCATTTCCTCGATCTTTACATAATACATACACCAAATTAAGTAGCAGTCGGCGGATGATGGTGATGATGATGTAGAGATTGATTAGTTTTTTTAGTAGATTTATTTGATATGTTTGGAATGGATTTGGGTAGTTTTACTTTATATATGAGTAGATGTTTTTGATTTGTTGTTCATGATTAGTCATATAGATATTGATACGAAAGATGATGATAGATTTATGTATCTGAATATATATTTATTCATAAGTAGAGTATATGATATAGATATAGATCTAGGGATATAGATATAGATACATATAGTGAAGATGATGATAAATAAAAAAGGTTTGGAGTTCATTACGTTTTTGGTCTTTTGTGGTGAAAAAGACTAAAATGCCCATCATGTGTAAGTCACGTGATGTATAATTTAACATCCGTTTGGCATTTGGATCAAAACTGTTGACGGGTCAAACTTATTTAGACTAAAACGGTAATATATGAAAGGTAGGGATGAAAACGGTAATTTTTAACCCTCGACAGGGACCAAAAATGTAATTAACTCTATATAAAAACAAACCCCTTGATTGTAATGTCTTATTGAACTGTTATGGTTTTTAGTAAATTATTTTGATAAACAAGGCCATCTGATTGATTATCTGAATGGTTTTCTAACTTGTGTCCGGGGAACATGTTAATGTTTGGTAATGAGAAAAGCATTTTAATGCTGAGTTAGTAAGAGTTGAATGTAGCTTACATGATCTTGTTCCGTGTCCAAAGAATGCTGTAACGATGAAACTCCTTACTTGGATCAAACCATAACCGGTATCTCTCTTCCCGGCCACGCATTGTGCTACCATTACCGTATATATTTGTCTGAAACCTCCATGGCTTCCCCTTTACATTCCCCAGAAACTCCAAGTCTAATTCGTCATGAGTTTTTGGGTACATATCTACATTAGATGCCTGCACAAAAACATTTGATTTTCATCCTAGTTATCGTCAATTTTAAATGAACAATACCTTATATAATCTTAATCATGACTACAATAAGATTTGTTTGAGAACTTAAATACCTTAAGATCAAAACATAAATTTAACTTGTTTAATACAAGTGATTTCAACTTAAGAGACAACTTGTAATTTTGAACACGATTTTGTTAATTACGTACAGTCCTTAGGAATGTCAATAATTAAATATACATAAAAAAATGTTATCTTACACATGTAAGTCCACCTTTGAATTTAATAATAAAAGAAAATATAACATTTTAAGCATGTTAAAGACAACCCATAATCCCATATGATCAATGTTATTAGCAAAACCCAAAATGAAATAATAATTTTGATTTAACCAATCTTTTTGACTGTTTATTAAAACAACACATTCTCATAGAAAAGGAAAAATACGATGAGATAATAAAAAGAAATTCTTTGTCATCAAAGATGATTGTGTGTTAAATAAAATTGCAATAAGCAATAAGCAACTATGATATATGTTTTGAGCATTTACCGCCCAATTAATTCATAATATCAAATCCAAATGAATCAACATTTGAAAAAGATGATCGAATTACGCACATAAAAGGCTACGACGATGCCTGCTGTGTACTTCATCGGTAATTTAATTTCCGCACTGAAGAATCCATAATTGTAATAATCGGTCGATATAATACCAGAACCTGTTTTAATACAATTTATCTAAAATGTAATTCATCAATAATAATAATAATAATATAAAGAAAACGTTCTATCGACTTTCAGTAGACACAAAAGTTTAGAAAAAATAAAAATAAATTCTGTAATAATCATACATACCAGATTGACGAGTGAGGAGGAGACGGACATTCATATCGTCCTCAGATCAATCAATATTGAAGTCACTAAACAAAGGAACATAGCCTTGATCGAACGTTATGATGTTTAGATCAAAAGCCATCACGCTATCTATAGGAATAATACAACCACTAAATATGTGGTTAACACATAACATAATCAGAAGGAGGTGATGCACGGGTGATGACCACGACAAGGACAGCGTTGTTCTTATTTTTGGTGATGGACGAGAAGATTTTCGACAAAAACATGTACAACGATGATCCATATATTATGTGTTTTTTGAGATTAAATGTCTAACATATATGCATAAATATATAGGTACATGCATGCACATATATATATGGAGAGATATGTACAAGATTAGAAATTGGAAGAAAGACCGGGGATTCAACAAATCAACAATGAAGCTAGGAAGAGACCCGTTAGAGAAACTTCTTTTCTTTTTTTCTTTCTTTTTTTGTACAAAACTACAAGTACTAAACTTGTCCTTCAAATAAAAGTATATGACCCAAATAAATTGAAATTAAACTTCTTCTTTTGTTACTCGTGATAATATGGAAGTAACTTTATGGAAAATACTAATCTACCAATAAACTAAAACAAGATTATTGCGTCCTTTAAGCAACACGTGACGCTATACTAAAACGACAAGTGTCTTTTTAATCATAAATTAAAAAACCAATTTAGTAAATTTATTATTATTATCTCATCTATATCCATATACTTGATATTTATAAGTTTATAGATTTATATATAACTTAAATAGAATTTCCGTATTCTATTGATGTATGGTATGATATTTATCAAATAAAATTATTATTATATCATATATATAGATTAAAATAATAATATATTTGATTTAACTTTACATATAACTTTAAAATATAATAATTTATATTTTCTCTCTATATAACTAAGAGATGATATGAAAAGCCTATGGACACTTCTTTTAGATGACAAGTAGGTTTTTTGCTTATTTGTCAAAATTATAATTTTAGCTTATTTTTGGTTATTTTAAATTTTAATTCAATATTTAATGTAAATATTTTTTCTCTAAAATAAGGCCATCTTTGATAATAACAAAAATAAATAATAAAACATCAAGTTTTGAGACAAAAGTAAAAATAGTCCCTTAAAATATTCTTAAACCACAAATGCCCAAATCCTAACATGTGCAAATTGCCCATTTTGTAAAATCTAACTTTAATTCTCAAGCTATAGGTCGTGTACAAAAAAAAATTACATATCGATTATATCAAATTATTTTAGCATTGACTTAAATATGATATAGGAAAAAAAAATTCTTTTCATATTCTTTAAATTTTAGAATATCTTATTTTACCTTTTAGTTATTAAATAAAAATCCAATTTCTTACTCAAATTCAATAAATTATTCACTTTTTAGAAATTAACCATTTACGACAAGAATTTTTCACCATGCAACGCATGAGTTTAATCTAGTTTTACCATATAACAAACTCTTTCACCTTATATATTTACCATGATATTCAAAATAAAATAATAATTGACATCAAATCTTGGAAAAATTAGTGTACATAATCAATTATGGGGTGCAAGTTATTTTAGGACCACTCTTTATTTTATGACCAATTAGGATATGTGTAAATTGTAACTTACACATCATCATCATCATCTCCGACCACCACCATGATAATCTCCGACCACCACCATAATTTTCCGGCGACGGCGACCACCGGAAAATCATGTTTAAGTTAACTTACACATGTGTAAGTTATATACAACTTACACATGTGTAAGTTAACTTAAATATGATTTTCCGGGGACGGCGGTGGTCGCCGTCGCTGGAGGACCATGTTTTTGGTCGGAGATGATCATGGTGGTGGTGGTGGTTGGTGATGATGATGATGATGTTGTCCTAATTGGTCCTAAAATAAGGAGTGGTCCTAAAATAACCCACCCCTCAATTAAGGTGTACAACTTTACAAGCATTTTAATGGAGTTTGCTTTCTTTTCGAAAATCACATGGGTTCTTAATTTTGTTCTCTTATCTAAATTTGTCATCAGTCGTTGTTTTTTACTCTTTTATATCACAAAACTTTTTTATTCGATTGTTGTTCTATTAGTTGTTGCTTTATTAAATGGGTTAGTTAATTTAAGTTATGAAGTTAATTGGTTAATTATAATTATAAATTTTGGATTATATACTCAATGTTTATTTAGTTTGAAATAATAATTTCTTATACATATATAATGTGCATGATTGTGTATCTTGTGTTGATTATGAACTTCGATGATAACAAAAAGTTATACGGTTTAATTTTTTTTATGTATAAACTTATATTTTAGGGTGTATATAGCATATACATATCGTCAATCCGTTCATCGTACGTGCATTAATACTATAAGAGAATATAAATGGTGGATTATATTAAGGGAGAAGTGAAGGTGTGGTTGTCTCACACCCAATTTGGGTGAAAAACCTCTCCCATCTTGATTTTTTAATCCATAAAAATCACGGGGGCCCAATCATTTATTTATTATACAAAAAATATTTAAAAAATAGTATGTGAGGGGTTTTTCACCTAAGTTGGGTGTGTGACAACCTTACACTCACTTTTTCCTTATATTAAATGTATCTCCGATAGGGTGTTTTTACACATATTTTCATATCTTTGTTTGTCCTTATTCATAGCATTGAATTATGTTTTTCTTTGATTGTCCATATGATATTTGTCCATAGTTAAGGACATGTTTTTATATAGGATATCCATTGTATTAATTTTTTGTTTGTATATGAGATAAGGATATGTAAGAATGTTTGTATGATTAAGATAAAACTGAAGGATTTTAAGATGTTATAAGGATTTTTAAGGATATTTTATAGTGTTAATTATGCTTAGATATTATATATATATATGGCTAGCACTACAAAAAGAAAAAAATATGAATTGTCTTTTGATCTTCACCATTGAAAATAAACCAACAAATTAATCTCTACCATCAAAATTAAAAGTCAACTTTGATATCTAATTATGGTAAATTTTTATGATATTTAATATACCTATTTTTATACTATTGTATTAGAAGACATACCATTTGGAGTAAGATTAGATTTAATTTTTTACTATTGTAGTGCTGTTAATTTGTGAAAGTAAATGTATGACACTTAAGAGTTTTGAAAGAAAGTGATCGTAATAATATGTTTGGTGGCTGGAGAACATTCAAAAAAAAAGGAATATCGTAACATGTCAAAGAAGTTAAAGATGAGATCAAGTATGTAGTGCAACAAATGATACTCCATATACCAAGCATTTGATGTTAAAAAACATTTGATACTTTGTCTTTGTCCATAAACATATGGCAACCATGATTCGTGCTAAATTCATATTTATTCATGCTAAATTAAATATTTTTTAATTTATTATTTCAACCAAACTCCCCCAATTGTTATTTCGAAAGATAAAATGCCCAACTGCTAATTAAGTATATTAATTATAGAAATTTATGTTAAATAATAAAATCATTAGGTTGATTTATTAGGTTGATATATCATTACTCCCAATAAGTTTATATATATTTTTACTATAGTTATTACTACCGAATCCATGTTACAATAAAATCCATTATTTTATTAAGCATTCAAAAAACGGAAAGTATGTAATCAAAAGTCAAATTACGTTAATAGCAATTAGGTAAATATATAGATAGAAAAATCGGTAGCTAAATCCATGCTTCCTAGCTTTAAAAAATGTATTTAATATCTACATCTTTTAAAAGATTATTCTGAAAAATCTAAAGATATAGCTAATAAATTAGTGTACACTCCGGATGAGTATATGACCCAAAAATCCGCGACCCGGCCCAGTACTACCTGAACCCGACGCGGACCGACCCACCCGATAGGGTACGGGTTAGGTCACGGCTTGATTTTGTTGCTCCGTCGGGTTTTGGTCGGGCCGAGCCGGTTTATACAAGTGAAGAATAAAAGTCCCTTAAAGCCGAGAACTGAACCGAACTTAGTTGAACCCGACCTGATCGACCCAGGCGAAAGGGTAAGGACCGGGTCACGGGTTCGTATTTGTTGCTTTTCCGGGTCACATTTTGCACGGGTCGTGCCGGGTTTTGACTCGTGCACATGCTTAGTGTACACAACAAATAAGCTTCCCCACAAATGAAGTAAATCTAAACCTGATCGTTGAACGGGTTATATACAATAAATAAATATATATATATATATATATATATATATAAAAGTATGAAACATGTTTAACTTTATATTTAATATATAATGAATTAACAAAAGTGATATTAATTTATGTTTGGTTTGCAATGTTTTATGTACTATATAAGTTGAACATGTTTCGTCTCTCTTAAGTATATATATATTTATGTTTGTAACCCGGTCAACGACCGGGTATTGATCTAGTTTTAAGGATTTGTAAGGATATGACTAAGGACGTAATTAGCATTGGAAATAGCCTTTAAAAACTATAGTACGGTAATCTATAATATTAGAGATTAATGTTATGGTAAATTAATCGTAATCACAAAGGTTATTTTAATATATTTGTAATTATATCTATGTAAATAGTTTTCAAAGTGTATGTACATGCATTTTAATAAACTACTTTTGGTTTTTTTTTTCCGGTTTTAATTCCGCATAAAGACTTAAAAAATTTAGTTAATGACTTTATAAAAGGCCCCCAAAATTCGGACCATAGATGGATATGGATTGGATCATGATCCGATCCATTAATGATCCAACTTAAATGGATTATGATCCAATCCATGATCCAACATAATAGATCACGATCCATATCCAAATAATTTTAAACGAATACAACACTATCCGGATCGATCAATTTAGTTTCTATAATAATCTACTTATAATATGTTCATATATCAAATTCCTAAATCCAGGTTAAAAGTAATTACGTTACTTGTACATTCTGCACCATAAATTGTACACCACTCTCAACTTTTTAAAAGTTACTTGTAGTATTGTACTGTTGTACATTCTCGTCATAACTTGTACACCACTCTCAACTTGGCAATTCCCATCACTTATCTTCAACACCAACACCTTTGGCTGGACTTTCTTTGGCCCTCAAAGATGAAAATTCAAGCCTACCTTTTCCTTCCTTTACTTGCCGTTGATTTTTAAAATTCAATTTAATTATTATTATTATTCCATTATTATGTATGAAGAAGAAGATTACTACATTTAATTTTAGAAAGAATGGATCATGAAATCAAGTGTGTCTCTGTGTGATGTTGATGATGGCGACGTGGCATATATAAATCGGATATTATGGTGTGCAGGTGTGGGGTATATTTCAGTATTTTGTAAGTGTGTATATATATGTATATGTATGTATGGAATAGATATAGAGAATAGTTATGATTATGATTACAACGTATTTCATAAGTATATATGTATACTAGTCTTCAAGCCCGTCCGATGGACGGATAGTCTCAAAATATATATATTAAAGGTAAATATCAAAATAATAAATAACTAAACAGCTAAAAAATAACAAAACATAAACAAAACAAATCTAAAATAATAAACCCTTTTGACATAATCAAACTATAATTGACAACAAACTAAATTAAAAGAAATAAAAAATAACAATAACATAACAAATATCAAATAATAAACAAATACGAACAAAATACTAAAAATAAAATTAAAGTGATATAAAAAAACTGTATGTTTCTTTTGTTGAGAAATTTACTTAACTTGATTTGTTTATTAAAGATAGGAAGGAGAAGAATAATATGAATGAAGATAATTAATAAAAATTTAACTTGTATATATAATAATTTATTGGGAGAGCTTTAAAAATAGTATATATCTTAAAAATCTAAAAGATTTGTTTTGATATAAAAAGATTTATGATAGAGTTTTAAATATAATTATCTATTTAATTAGCAAATAAAAATAAAAAAATCTAGAAAAAAAGGAGAGCTCTAGAGTAATTAGGAAAGATCTTTAAGCTTAAAAAGAGCTTTAAGAGGTGCCAAGTGTACCCCCAACCTCCTCTTTTAGTTATAGTATATATTTACAATGTGATATTATTATGAAAGATAATTAAGAATTAAAATATAAACATACTTGTGATCCTGTACTTGACATTCAAGTATATGTCTTTGTTCATGATATGGGCCCATAACACGAATATGTTTATTTTCAATCACTTGTCCTATGATAAATAGATAACAAATAGGATTGTTTTCATATTCTTTGATAACAATTAAAACTCTTGATTTGAGTGACAATTGTAACTTTAAACATTAATACGCAAAACTAATATTATAAAAAGGGAGAAAATTCTATATCTTTTTGATTGAGAGATAGAATGAATCTTGAATGGAGTTCATATTTTTTTATTTTTTTTGAACGACATTCTATTCTACTCCTACTCCTATATTACACGTATGTCTGGAAGCCAGGACTCTCAAAAAACCCCTATTAATCCACCCTCACAAATGTGAGAAGTGAACCCTCTGTTGTAAATCGTGTTTTGTTTAGTGATCGTCTCATGTTCTGTGAAACATATTGTGTTTAAGATAAAGATGTTGTATATCGTCATCTGTTATTGTGTTAGGGATATGTATCTAGAGTTTATATTGTGTTTATATTAAATATTAAATTTATTAATATTTATAATTTATAAAAATATAATCTAATATATTATTAAATTGGACGACATTATCAAAATTGTATTGACATACCAATGTACGACATCTATAGGTATCAATTTATAATATTTTATAATGTTTACTTATAAGCTAATATTTATCTTTAGTCATGTTGTCGACATTGATATCTATATGTGTAAATCTATATTTATTTATAAGATAAAAAGTCAAGAAAAGTCAAAATTACATTGAATACATATATTGCATATCATCTTTTGAAATAACTTTTTGTAGACAATATTTTATATGTTGAAATTTTTTCAATTAATTAAATGGTTAAAATCTTTTCAAGTTGATGGCTATAAATAAATATAAATTAAGTATTCAGGCTAAAAAGTGTAAATTATTGATGGAAAACAAAAAAGTGTAAATTATTGATGGAAAACAAAAAAGTGTAAATTATTGATGGAAAACAAAAAAGTGTAAATTATTGATGGAAAACAAAAAAGTGTAAATTATTGATGGAAAACAAAAAAGTGTAAATTATTGATGGAAAACAAAAAAGTGTAAATTATTGATGGAAAACAAAAAAGTGTAAATTATTGATGGAAAACAAAAAAGTGTAAATTATTGATGGAAAACAAAAAAGTGTAAATTATTGATGGAAAACAAAAAAGTGTAAATTATTGATGGAAAACAAAAAAGTGTAAATTATTGATGGAAAACAAAAAAGTGTAAATTATATGGAAAACAAAAAAGTGTAAATTATTGATGGAAAACAAAAAAGTGTAAATTAATGAGACTTTTTCTACAAATATTAATAAAAATTATAGAGTAATTAGGAGAGAGTATTAGACCTAAAAAGAGATTTTAGGGTGCCAACACTACAAGAAAACACCGGATTACCCATGAAAATTTACCCACAAATGATAATTAGTGGCTATTTACCCACAGATTACCCACGAATTATACTTGATTAGTGATTTAAAACGGTAAAAAAATTTACCCATAAATTTCCCACCTTTTTACCCATAGGTTTACCCACTAATGTATATTTTGTGTGTAATTCGATGCTAAAATATTCTCGTAAACTTTTTTTTTACGTATTACCCATGAGTTTGACTTTCGTGTGTACCAATATGTGTAATATAGTGGGTAAATTTATGTTACCAACGAAATACCCACAACATAAATGTTGTGGGTAAACTTTTGTGGGCTATTTGTGGGTAATTGGATACATACGATGTCTATTTTCTTGTGAGATATTTTTAATGATGATTATATATGGGTAATTCGTGGGTAAATATACACCCACGATTTTCCCACCTCTAATTTACATGAGTATATTATTGAATTTATATTTTTGTGGGTGATTAATGGGTAATTATTTAACCATGAAGTTTTCCATGGTTTTGTTTTAATGTTTATTTGGTATGGATGGGTTTACCTGGGTAATTTGTGGGTGAATAAACACCCATGAATTTACACACGCCATGTTTTAATATGTAGTTTGTTGTGTTTCATCTTTTGTGGGTAATTAGGGTAAATATACACCCACGATTTTCCCACCTCTAATTTACATGAGTATATTATTGAATTTATATTTTTGTGGGTAATTAGACTTTACCCCTATACTTTTACCCAAGTTTTGTTTTTGTGATTATTTTGGTATTAATCTTTTTTTTGTGGGTAATTTATGGGTAAATATACACTGTTTATACATTTAATAATGTTTTTGACTTGTGGTTATTTTAGAATTGACAAATTTCTGTGGGTACTTTGTATTTAAATACACTATCTAATTTGCACATATCATGTTTAGATGTGTATTTTATTTGACGATTAATATAAACCTATGCACTAGATGAAAAGAAGTTTTGTAAAACTTAAAGTAGACTTCCCTGACCCATGAAAAACTTCTCATAAAAAGTTCAATATTATTCAACAAAGCTTTTCAATGTAACTCACCCGAACCATTTTGATCAAATATCATTTAGCACGTTACCCAACTGGTACAAATTCCAAGCGCTTGAATGCAACGAACTATATGAAACTCAAAAATCCGGACAAGTGATGACAGGTAATATAACATATATCATATCAATATATTTAGTGAGCCAGTAACAACTTTAAGCAAAAATCAATACTTAAGAAATAATCTGTTAATAACTACAATAGAATATGAGCAGTCTCGAGTTCTCAACCCAACTTTCTAGAAAAAAAATATATGGTAAAGAGAGGGACATTTTGATAGAGGCTATAATTTACCAACTAGCATTTGGTAACACTAGACTTAAAGTTAACACTTAAGAGAAACTACAACAAATTCATGAAAAAAATATAAAGGCATTTAATTCCACAACAAGCTGTGGGCACCAAGGTTAAGCAATAAGATCTTTTGCTCTGTTTTCTTGTATAGCTATTTTCGACCTTTTGATCTTTGCTTTCTTCTCCATTCTTTCTTGCTGCAATCATTAAAAATAATTTATAAGCAAGGCTGAAAATAAGAATTTAATTAAAGAATTTAACTAAACATGTATAAATGGGGTAGCAAGTCTAAGCCAATAGCCATAACACTTATACAAAGAAAAACGGGTAATCGCTTGTAGCAAACAGAGATAATTACAAAACCTATACTAAACACAAGATATATCATCCACAACATTAATACAAACCCAGCTTATATAACTCCTTGTAGTATGGACACCCGACACAAATACAACATTCACTACAGCAAGTATGCAATAAGTATAAACTTTTAGGCAAGTTCGCATATCTAACTTGAAAGACTCGCAAAAAAATTACAAGTTTTCGCTACTAGTTGTAGTCATTCTCACCTCATTCCAAAAGAAGGGGAAAAAAATATAGAGTTTATTTGATTGACCAGTTCTACAAAGGCAAAAATACTTGGTATATGCTATATACTGTACATAAAGGATTGGACATATGTTATAAAATGTTACTGTTCGTTACAAATTACGTTATTAAAGAAGGTAATACCTGATATAAGCACCATACGCTGGTTTCATTCCCCAAATTCATCAAACATTTTCATCTTCATCATCTCCGGAATGTACATCACCATGGCCATCATCAATATCAATTAGAGCCCCACTTGGGTCATTCAAAGGTTCTATTAATTGATCAACCACATCAAATGAATGTGTCTCTACTTCATCATCTTGGAAAGCCATATTTTGTGCAGGGAGATCTATATTTGATCTAGGTTTGACTTTACACACAGACCACCAATCAAGTTTATCCCGTCTCATACAGATCAAAAATAAAACCAAATCAATGCATTGTTGAGTATTATTTTACCTTCCTAAATTTTAGTCATGGAAGAAGGCAAGGATAGAGATTGGGGAACATCATCTGCGACTAATTGAGCACTGGGTGAAAAAATGGTGGATGATTTTTTATTTCAGAATATTTAAAGTGTGAAAAATTTGATGGGGCGGCTGAAGAACCACAGGTATGCAAGGAAGCACAAGCAAGACGGTGATTCTGCTGCCGAGGAATAGATATTATAGAGATTTCTTTATGGCTCCAAGATTGTACTTATGTTTATTTTATTATATATATATCATTATATTGAACCAAAGTTTATATTTATGGGGAGGCTGTAGATAAAATTGCAGTTGATAATACTATGTTTTATATCATATTGTAATGATATGGTATTGTCCCATTTAATAATAAAAAAGTTTTAAGTAGAGGTTAATATTAATATATGAGAAAACATTGACTAAAAGAAGATACATATATTTTTGTAATCAAAACAAATGGTTAGTTTTTTCAATTTGGAGACATCGGAAAGCATTAAATAATTTGATAGTTATTAGTCCTTAATCCAAATCTACCAATAAATTAAAACAGAATTAAGATGTTGTGGAAATGACATGTGACGGGATCCTTAATCGACACATATTCTTTTAATTTATTAATTTATATTAAATTAGTTTTTTTTAATTGTGTATAGATTCAATTTCCTTATTAGACTTAGAGTTAAACTCTAACTTTTGACTTATTAATACAAAAAACATTATAACCTTATTTAATTGATCGTTTTCTCATTAATAAATTGTCTCTTTTTCTTTATCAATTATTCAACTTCTATTACTTATATTAGTTATAATAAGTTATTAACATGAAGACTTTGGAAATTTGAGTTTACGATCCGAAATCACAAGACTATTTGTCGTCATCCACCATGCTTACAAGTTCCGATTTTGATGTGATTATAAAAGTTTAAGGTAAATCCAAAACTCTAACTACACATATATATTATATTTATCATTACTATTTATTATAACTTAGCTTCGATCATTGATTTAATTACTTTAACCACAATTTATTTCATACTCACGAATCATGTATGAGGAATATTTGAATTTCTTTATGATACAATCTATATAGCTACCGTACATCGTACGGGTATTAGGACCAGTGAAAAAAAAATGGGTAGGTAAAACATTGACAAAGAGTTACTTATAAATGTTCGGATTTAGGAAGACTTAGGTTCAAGTCTAAGAGTGAAGATTTTTCCCTAATATATTGCTAGGTCTTTAGACGAACTATTAGGCGTTTCTCCTCCTACTAGACATTAAATGAGGAGGTTTCTAACACTGACTCAGTTAAGACATCATAACCAATAATAGTTTTGAACAACCTCCAGGATTGTACATAAAAATAATTAAACTTGAGATCGAAGATGTTAACCACTCGGTCTAGGTGGTTATAAATAAACTCACTTAATATCCATCACTTCTAGGTACCAAAATGGTACGTGGGACCAAAGGGTTCATACTCATTTACACATTTTTTTGATATGGCTTGTATCATGCGTTCGTTCTGAAGTTCTCACACGTTCGAACCTCACTATGAAACATCTTGCCGTGACTTGAAGCGAAAAAATCTCGTGGGTTAAATCGATTAGATTTTACTACCAACAAAGTGGCGTTGCGGGTCTAACATCTTTATGTTTATACAAGTGGTCTCTAATTCGAGTCTCCATAGGTAAGCATTTTGGGGTTAGTCAAATAGAACATTAATTAAAGTATTGTATAGTTGTCCTAATTTTTAATTAGAAGCTTTAACTTTAAAATCTAATCTATATCTTATTTTAAAAAAAATTGTTTAATAAGACAACTGTAATATAACTATCCATGAAAACAAGTCCAAGGAAAATCTTCAATTCCATTAGATGAAGCTGTTAGTTCATACATAGCCACATATGAAAATGTACTCCTGTTAATTAAGTTTGTTGCCAATAAAAATATGAACATGTTTTAATACAACAATTCATTAGTAGTCGATAATCTGATGCAAAAGCAGAATCTGTGATTGTTAGAGATAGTTGTGTGATTAACGACGATGGGGTTATTGTTATTGATTTTTATTGTAGGATATTCTAATGATTTTATTTTATATACTCTTGAAAATATTCGTTGCTTTTATGTAAACAAAACTTTCTGCTTTCATGTTATATCTCAGATCTATTAGTCTTGCTTTTTACCATTTTTTATTCAATCATAGAAATTGCAATTTGACTTGACTCTTTACATAGGTTTTAAAAAAAATTGTTTAATAAGACAACTGTAATATAACTATCCATGAAAACAAGTCCAAGGAAAATCTTCAATTCCATTAGATGAAGCTGTTAGTTCATACATAGCCACATATGAAAATGTACTCCTGTTAATTAAGTTTGTTGCCAATAAAAATATGAACATGTTTTAATACAACAATTCATTAGTAGTCGATAATCTGATGCAAAAGCAGAATCTGTGATTGTTAGAGATAGTTGTGTGATTAACGACGATGGGGTTATTGTTATTGATTTTTATTGTAGGATATTCTAATGATTTTATTTTATATACTCTTGAAAATATTCGTTGCTTTTATGTAAACAAAACTTTCTGCTTTCATGTTATATCTCAGATCTATTAGTCTTGCTTTTTACCATTTTTTATTCAATCATAGAAATTGCAATTTGACTTGACTCTTTACATAGGTTTTAAAAAAAATTGTTTAATAAGACAACTGTAATATAACTATCCATGAAAACAAGTCCAAGGAAAATCTTCAATTCCATTAGATGAAGCTGTTAGTTCATACATAGCCACATATGAAAATGTACTCCTGTTAATTAAGTTTGTTGCCAATAAAAATATGAACATGTTTTAATACAACAATTCATTAGTAGTCGATAATCTGATGCAAAAGCAGAATCTGTGATTGTTAGAGATAGTTGTGTGATTAACGACGATGGGGTTATTGTTATTGATTTTTATTGTAGGATATTCTAATGATTTTATTTTATATACTCTTGAAAATATTCGTTGCTTTTATGTAAACAAAACTTTCTGCTTTCATGTTATATCTCAGATCTATTAGTCTTGCTTTTTACCATTTTTTATTCAATCATAGAAATTGCAATTTGACTTGACTCTTTACATAGGTTTTAAAAAAAATTGTTTAATAAGACAACTGTAATATAACTATCCATGAAAACAAGTCCAAGGAAAATCTTCAATTCCATTAGATGAAGCTGTTAGTTCATACATAGCCACATATGAAAATGTACTCCTGTTAATTAAGTTTGTTGCCAATAAAAATATGAACATGTTTTAATACAACAATTCATTAGTAGTCGATAATCTGATGCAAAAGCAGAATCTGTGATTGTTAGAGATAGTTGTGTGATTAACGACGATGGGGTTATTGTTATTGATTTTTATTGTAGGATATTCTAATGATTTTATTTTATATACTCTTGAAAATATTCGTTGCTTTTATGTAAACAAAACTTTCTGCTTTCATGTTATATCTCAGATCTATTAGTCTTGCTTTTTACCATTTTTTATTCAATCATAGAAATTGCAATTTGACTTGACTCTTTACATAGGTTTTAAAAAAAATTGTTTAATAAGACAACTGTAATATAACTATCCATGAAAACAAGTCCAAGGAAAATCTTCAATTCCATTAGATGAAGCTGTTAGTTCATACATAGCCACATATGAAAATGTACTCCTGTTAATTAAGTTTGTTGCCAATAAAAATATGAACATGTTTTAATACAACAATTCATTAGTAGTCGATAATCTGATGAGATTTGACTGATCAACGATTTGATAATCTGATGCAAAAGCAGAATCTGTGATTGTTAGAGATAGTTGTGTGATTAACGACGATGGGGTTATTGTTATTGATTTGTATTGTACTCTTTTCTCATGATCTTATTATATATGTTATTGATAATGACAATAAAAAGATTTTTTGTTGGGTAGTATTATGACATTTATTTATATTTGCAATGTGAAATATGGGAGTAACCTATATACCTTTTAACGGGTGTTATATAACTTGAAAAAATCAGATATGGCTAGAGGAAGAGGAGGACGAGTTGGAAGGGGAGCACGAGGTGGAAGGGGCGGAAGATTACATAACATTGTCACAACATATGATAACATTGTGAGTGATTCAACCACCAATGTTGATGACAATGTAACTTCCCTTGAAAATGTGAGTGTTACAAACTCCGGATCTCGATCAAACAATGAAAACTTGCAGCATCCACCACTTGTAGATGAAACGAGAGAGAATCCCCCACTTGGAG
Source organism: Erigeron breviscapus (assembly GCA_034093135.1). Taxonomy (NCBI): domain Eukaryota; kingdom Viridiplantae; phylum Streptophyta; class Magnoliopsida; order Asterales; family Asteraceae; genus Erigeron; species Erigeron breviscapus. The sequence goes on from CM067167.1 coordinate 7,586,366, forward strand.
ATGAAAGGATAAAACTGCATGTTGTGAATAAAAAGTAAGCAATAAATCATTTTATATGCTAGACCACATGATTTTATGATTTTATTCGTTTTTGGGTGTAACAGGCTAGATAATTCAAGCACTTGTTCGCGTGCAATCACAAAGATATAAGTGCCGTTTTTAAGCATCAGTGGTACATGATCTTCAGTAGATCTGTGGCAGAATTTTGTTTTAGCTGTACATGTTCATAATAGTCTTACATGTATTAATTGTAGGATAATATGGTGCGTTTGAGGGAGGGACATCAGGCAAATCATGAATCTGGTGAGGTTGAGGCTCAAGTAATCGATGAATCAACTCTTTTTTATGAGGCTGTCGGTGGTAAAAGGAAAAGAGTTTATGGAAATGGGTCAAATGTATTTAATATGTTGAACCCAAACCGAAATTTGAATCCAACTTCTTCTAAGCAAGATGGACCTTCTGGGAATAAGGATCTGAAAATGGAAAGAAAGTTGAGCAAGCTAACAAAGGAAAATAGTTCACTAAAGCACACTCTTGAACTGCTGTGCAAGCATGTCGGTATTCCGACTCCAGAATTTGATCCCGATTCAGATAGTGAGGATAATGGTGAAGAAAGTGCACCTGATGCTCATCAACCACATACAAGTAATTCTGATGCAGGTGCAAGTCATGATCATTAAGTGTTTTATCTATTTTCTAGTTTTAATGTTTGTTTTTGTTAAGGTCTAGTCTTGTTCCTTTAATTTGTTTTGTTGCAATGCATTTTAGTTTGAAAGTTTTAGACTTTTTCTTGTTGAAGTTTATGTTATTTCAAATGCTATGTTTGAATGATTATCTTATGTTTATATTATATATTATGAAATTTTAGTGTATAATGTGGTAATTATAGTACATTCATTATACAATTCGGATATACAAAACAACAAAATTTGTCCAAGAATTTACCCATATGATCGTATATTATTTACACATGGTTTATCCAAAAGCAAATGGATCGTGTCTAATTTAGCCGCGAACGTACCGAAAATTTGTTGTGGGTAACTTTTGTATATTTGCCCACCGTTTTTACACACGATTATGCTTGTGACAAAATTTTCCTTTTACCCACGAGTTATAATACATATAGACGAAAATGTACACCCTCGGGTTTACACATGGTTTATCTCGTGTGTAATTTAACCACGAACTAAAAACCTTTAAAGTTAGTGGGAAAATTTACACACGAACTTTACTCACGAACTTTTACACACGAAAGTTACCCATGAACTTTACCCACGAACTTTTACACACGAACTTTACCCAAGAAGTAAATAAACTTCATCTTAGTGGGAAATTTAACCACGAGTATTAATGGATAAACTAATAAAACTTTACCCACGAACTTTTACACACCATTATATGTGTCAAGATTTAGCCACAACTTAGTGGGAAATTCGTAATTTTTTGGAAAGTCTTGAACAACACTTACCCACAAATTTGAAACAATCACCCACTAAGATATGTTGTGTGTAAAATTACCCACAGATAGAATTATTCGTGGGTAGAAATTAGCCTCGAATGATTTGCCCACGTACATACGCTCGTGGTTAATCTGGTGGGTATTTTTCATTACCCACGAATTTTGGTCATTTACACGCGAATTTGATTCGTGGGCAACCCGATGTTTTCTTGTAGTGCAAGTGTACCCCCAATCTCCTCTTTTAGTTATATTAGAGATATCGGATATGATACGAAAAGTCGAGAAGAAATCAAATCGAATAAAAAATGATTTTTAATATATATTTTAATGGATCGATCCGGATCATGAATCGATCCATATAATTACTTGGATATATGGACCGATCCATTGGATTGATAAATGGATTAATGGATATTTTTTTTGCTCCAACAAGTGATTTAAATGGATTGGATTGGATTTGGATATTGATCCAATCCATTGCCACCCCTACTATTACCTACCCTATCTTATTCTTTTTATACAACCGACCACACACACATATACAGTGGCGGATCTAGAAAAACATTATATGGGGCATAAACATAACTACATCCAATAATATGAACGACTCTAATAACATGTAATATAATAATTATCACACCTTGTCTGAACTGTATATTATCTCTAGCATAGTTAGCATAATACCATTGCAACAATTAATTATAACATGTTAATGAATGCATCTGGATATTAGTTATAATTAAATTACACTATTTGTTTGCGAGTCATTTGTTTTTATAACGAAACTACTTGTTAATCACATTAACAATTTATATGAATAAAATTTATGTAATCAATATATTCTTTTGCGACAAATTTATCTTGAATCAAATTTGAATTGTCATTGAGTAATATATATAACTACAGTTATGGTATATATATATATAATAGTTTTGTTTTTTGGTTCACCTAAATTACTAAAATATAAAAAGAAAAACAATTAACTCTTTTAAGAGTCCCACATCGATGTGTGATTAAAAGGTAACAAAGTCAGAATACTATAAAAAAGGGGCATGGATGCATCTTATTTCATTGCCTTTCTTAGCTTTTTATTATTTTGATGAGGGCATTGTAATATTGGGCTGAGGGCATTTAGAAGGATTGGATTGGGCTAGATTCAGCTTAAAAACAAAGAGTATTTACTAGGGATGAGCAAGAAGTCCCAAATCTCGGTCCCGTCCCGGTCCCGGTACCGAGTCCCACTCGGGATCGGTACCGGTACTCATTTTTCAGAGTTCGTGGGATCGGTATCAATCGGTACTGGGACCGGGAAATACCGAGAAATCCCGTTTAGTCCCATTTGGTCCCGATTTGTAAAAATGTTCATTTTTTATCTATATGTTTATGTATATGAGTATATCTATGTGTATCTATGGTGTATGGTAAGTGTACTGGACAAAATATCATAACCATATATAAATCATAAATAACCATATATAAATCATAAATAGTTGCATGTAGGAACCTATAGTATTTTAAGCATGTTGCTGACTAAGAAAAACACAGAAAGCACAAGAAGTATGAAAAAACCAACCAATCCAACTTGTCCAAGTCAAAGAGTTGACAGGTAAACTAAATTGATTTTGTACTGATCACATTCACATAGATTTTCATATAAGAACTGATATACGAGTGGCTCAGCCCTTTTAATTCAAGGATATCAAGTTTCCAATCAAAGAGAAAAAAAAGATGAAAGAATATTTGATTAACCAGATACATGTCAAAAACCAAGTTGCAAAAATTTGGTACTAGTCGGGATATGGTACCGAAATCCCGGTCCCGTCCCGACTCGGTACCAGTCCCGTACCAATTTATATGGGACCGGGATCGGTACCCATTTTTAGCCAAATTTGGGATCGGTACCGGGACCGGTACGGGACGGTACCAGTCCCATGCCCATCCCTGGTATTTACATTAACAATTTCAAACTTATTGGGGGCATTACCCCACTCCTATTACTATAGATCCGCCCCTGCACATATATATATATATATATATATATAATATATATATATATATATATATATATTAGACTGAAGGGAAAAAAAACCAAAAAAAAAAAGTTCGCTCGTTACGCTCGGAGTGCTCTAAGCTACGGTATTTCTTCCTTGATTCTTGCATCATATATAAATATATTTATTTTACTGCTCATATTATACATATATATATATACATATTGCTTGAAGGTAAAGTGAGTGGGGGGAGAATATGGATTCTGGGCATGGTAAAAAGAGGAGAATGAGTGATGATAATATAGAAACAGCAGTTGATGTGGATAGATTAAGCAAGTTACCAAATGGTAAAAAGAGGAGAATGAGTGATGATAATATAGAAACAGCAGTTGATGTGGATAGATTAAGCAAGTTACCAAATGGTAAAAAGAGGAGAATGAGTGATGATAATATAGAAACAGCAGTTGATGTGGATAGATTAAGCAAGTTACCAAATGGTAAAAAGAGGAGAATGAGTGATGATAATATAGAAACAGCAGTTGATGTGGATAGATTAAGCATGTTACCAAATGATCTGATTCACAAAATCCTTTCTTATATTAGCACTAAAGAAACTGTCAGAACCATGGCTTGGTCATCTAGATATAGGTTTATCTGGACTACAATGCCTTTCCTCGATTTCTCAACCCAGGATTTTCCTAACTTACCGAAGTTTTCCAAGTTTATTACACAGTTTCTTAAAAGCCGCAATAGTCAAATAGATGTGTATTATTTGAAGCTCGGTTTTCGTGGAAAGGTTACCCAGCCATGTGTAAAAAAACTTATGAACTATGCGTTCTCTCACAATCTCAAACAACTTGATGTCGAATGGTTCTCTCAGAAGGAGGACATTGAATTTCCCCTCTCACTATTCAGTTCCGGCGCCCATTCTCTCAAACATCTCAGTTTGAAAAGAGGACCCAACAGTTACGGTCTTAAAGAGGCTTACGGTCTTAATGTGACATCAACTTTGGAGCTCCCAGCTTTAACAACATTGTATCTCCGAGGTGTCACTTTCTGTAGTGATGACCATACTGACAACTGTGCTGGCCTTTTATCCAAGTGTGCAAACTTGAAGAGTCTTACTTTGGAAGACTGTAAAACAGACGGATTGAGTAGTTTTCATATTTGTCTTCCCGGACTAGTGAAGCTCACACTTTATGAATGGGGCTTCTGGGATCGGGTGTAAAGGTCGTTAATGTGGTTGCACCTCAACTCGAGAATCTTACTCTTAGAGGATGCTATAAGACCAGGGAGCATGTGATTTCTGCACCTAATCTCGCCTCCTTGGCTTATAGCGGTTCCTCTCCTTTGCACATATCTACAGATGGTTTCCATTGTTTAAAGGAGGCGGATATTTCGGTTAGAAATCCAGATGTTTCCGATGCTCATCAGATGGTTTCTCTACTTCAACAGCTCTATAATGTCAAATTTCTTACACTTAACTTGGAAATTGTTGAGGTATGTCTTCATGTTTGTCATGTGCATCTTAAATTCTTACACTTAAATTGTTATATCTTCACTTAACTGAATTGTTATTGTTGTTGTTTTTTTAAGCCAAATCCTATATCCATCCTAACTATTACACCAATATAATCTCCATATCCCAAGTTTCGAACTTTGCTCTCCTCCAAAGAGGGTTATGCCTCCTACCATCCCACCTAAGTGGAGATGGCACAAAACTGAATTCTTGATATATGTTAATATTATTATTATTGAGGTATATATTTAAAACTGAAATCGATTTTCGGTTTGATTTGCCTTGAAAAATCAACATTTCATAAACTAAATTATAAACAAAAGTGCTAAATCGATTTGGTCTCAAATCACAAGGGAAAAGTTCAAATTAATTTTGAAAATTCGACTTTCATTTGGTTTGATTTTCGATTTGTTTGACTTGAATCCAAATACTGAACACCCCTAGTTTCTACCATGGAATCACTATGAATTTGGATTTATAATGGGATTGGATTTGATTTTGAAACCCACCACCCTTAATAGGTATATTATGGCTATTTAGATTGGTGTTGATGCCTAATTGTTAATTCCGATGCTATCAACCGGACACTTACGATGGAAATGAAAGTCATTCTATCATTCGCATACCTATGAACCAAACATACATGTTGGTTTTTTTGGCACACTTTTTTTTTTTTGTTGATATGGGGCATAAACAGGTCAATATGACTACTTGTTTACTAAAGGGGTTAGATTTGGGTTGAGGTAGATGACCATGCCATCTCACACCCATCATCCCGAACACGTTGTGACTGCCATAGTTTGACACGCCCACCACACACATTTCATTATACTGCACCAACCTCTGAATTTTATTATATTTGTCATTCCTGATCATGCCTGATAACCTCTGAACATGTTATTATGAAGGTTACACAAGCTGTTTTGTTTTGTACGTATAATTTTCACTTGCTAAATATTCTGCAGCGTCTTTCTTCATCCGTGGAACTAATCTCTCATCAACCTTCCCCGTTTGTTAACTTAAAGAGTTTAACTATTTATCCAAAAAAGATTTATCTGTGGGACACGACGGGCCTTCCAAAAGGGAAAGTTAATTTGTCTGCTGAAGTAAAGCGTTATTTGCTGGATAGTTCACCAGGGGCCACCTTAACAATGTTCTCTCGTGAGGTATGTAAACTACTACGTCGGGAAGTTGGAAGTATATATATTCATATGTGTTATGTATCCTACTTATTGAGCATTAAGCATAAGTTAGACCCTCTTTAAGTTTTAACCAAGGGTATGCTACTATGCTATTGTCATCTGGGAAGTCTCAATCTGGTGACATTATTTCATTTCTCACTACTATTTTTTATCCTGTGATTATAATTGTAATGCATAAAGAGGGAAATATGGTATGTGTTCCATTTTTTTAGTTTTTCCAAATTTGAGTCGGCTATGGTAAATTGGAATAAAGCATTTCCTGTTCTACACTTCTACTTACCTAAAGTTTATATTTTGACAGCCTGTAGCCTTTTGGTTTGATGAATATATATGCAGGAGATTCTAGCAGGGAAGAACATTTTATCAGCACGAAAGCTTATGGCCGAATTACGGGTGCTTCTAGAACAAGAGAAAGCCAATACCAAGACCAAAGGGAAAGCACCAATGGAGAGCGACAATGCAAAGATGCATAAGAAAAGGAAGACACAACCAGAAATGAAGATGCAACTTCAAAGTGGGGGAAATATCGCGCAGATCGAGAGTTGTTGGAAAGATCTGAGTGTGCAGTTTGAGCAAAGGATAGCCAAGGCTCGTCTTATTATTTTCATGTTGCGAAGGATTGAAGGATTACTCAAAAATCTGCCCGCAACAAACCATGCTATGATTCAACCCTCTTTTTCTAGTCTTTGTGCCGAAACTAACGACGTCATAAGTAAAATAACAGATTGTATGAAGATGCTGTGTGATGAGAATCAAGGCCGTTCAAGTGTCTGTTTTCATGAACTTGCTACAAGTACCACAATGGAACCGTCTTCTTAGAAAATTGTAAGTCCTCAATTGCTCTTATGCTCATGAGAACTATATTATAAGTTGTTGATTGTTGTGGCCACATTATCCTTTTGTTTTGATTTAAGGTCTGATGTTTTTTGTTATTACCCTAATGTAATAGCGAGGAGCCTATTCGCACAAGTTGGAACGGTAAAGTTATAAGCTCCTAGCAGATATAGACTCAAGTAGTACAGCATATACGCTTTTTTGCTGGTATGATGCACACCGATAAAATTGATCATATATCATTATGCACATCGCTATCTTGTGGCTCATATCTTATAATCATCCCGGTAGGTGTTTCGATTACTGTGAATATAAAGCGTACTAATGTAGCTTTTCAGACATGTGATCATGATTTGATTAATTAAGGTTAAGAATACTAATGTCGCTTTTTAGAACCCAAAATATTGGAAATCGGATACTTATAAATGAGCTTTTGTGTGTTTATTTGGTTCTCCGAAATAAAAATAGTTTTATTTCATTCAGTTGTACCAGTTTAGTTAAGAATATATATTAGGATTCACCAAATGCAATTTGGGTCAGAGGTGAGCCTGTTTCTGTTCAATCTTGAATTTCTACTATGCCATGTCAAGTTGGAGATGGAAGTGATACTAAATTTTGGCAGGATACTTAGGTGAGTTACTCCTCGTTAAAGTTTATCCTAGGCTGTTTCGATTAGTAATCAATCTGGACTGTTTGGTAGCGGATCGGTGGAAGGATGGGTGTCTCACGGACTAGTATCGAAGGGCTGTGCTTGGTGAGGTAGAGGAACACGAACTCACAGGTCTCACTCAACGTCTTGGTACATACACACTTACTAATACCGCTGATAGAGTGATAGATGGACATGGAACTTTGCTGGGTCGGAGGACTTTTCTGTTAATCCAACTAGGTTTGCTATTGATGAAGTATTGCCATCACATTTCCCTGCCACGAGATGGAATTTGCTTGCCCCACAAAGGTAAACATTCATGCTTAGATTGCCAACTCGTGTGAACTTGGTTAATCGAGTCTTTGTCATCTAGATATAGAAATGAGAAATTGAGGTAAGGTACAGTAGTCTTTGTCATCTTTTTTTGATTGAAGGTAGAGTGGGTGGAGAAGAAAATGGATTCTAGGCATGGGAAAAAGATGAGAATGAGTGATAATATAGAAACAGCTGTACCATAAATGTATGTTCTTTCAGTATTCATCGGATATAAATCTCTATTTGTTTGTGTTATGATTGTTGATCCATTGAATTGTATATTTTTGTGCATGTTTGGTACTAGGTTTTTCTAATCACAGTTGCTTTGTTTTCAATTTCATCAATATATTTGTCACAATCCATAAACAGCACACAAATATCATATAGATGGCATTCTGAACATCACTTGAAGTCTGTTTTAATGTGTTCTTTAAAGATTCTCTCAGTTTGGCATTTCTTTATGGGCTACAAATATGACTATTTGTGTTTGATGAAACTGTCACTATAATAGTCTAAAGAAACCATTTCCGGTACTTTAACCTTTAAATTGTGTTCCAATATGAGTAATTTGGTAACGAATCACTGACTAAACCAGCAAAGAGATATAATAATCATTTTAAATCTTGAAAAGTATATGTTTAATGAATGGCCACTTCACCAACCCCTCGATCACTAAACTTGTGGTAAAAGTTTGCAATCACAGAACTTTGAAAACGATGTTTTAACTCTGGCGACCACATGTTTTTTTCTTTCTTTTTTGAACAGTGAGTTAGTAGTTAATATTTAGCATTTGAGTCACCACAGTGACATCGAATTAACTGTTTGCGAAGCTCGATGTTAATTTAAATAATACAGTGTCTGCTCTTACACAAGCCCAGGTAAGTATCCTCTACAGAAATACTAGCAGAAGTCAGAAATATGACTATGCAATTACAATATAATTTCAATGTAAACGATTAACTGAGATGGTGTTTTGATAACAAAAAAAATATGCAGTCCTGTCTCTGTACAGATTACACGTATAAATAAAAAATCCAACAATCAGCCCGACCACATGAAACTACAAAACTTGGAGAAAATACTATAAACTTGAAAAAGAATGATACAACAAATATTGTCTTCAAACCATATTCGTGCCAGGATCATCTATAATCATGAGGCCGCCATAGACCACATATTTCGGCCCAAACCTAGACCTAGCCCTATCGGTGCAGAATCAGTTACATTTTTACCTTGATTCCCATGGCTACAGCTTGAAGAATGAACATGTGCTTTTGAGTTATTATTCACATCGATATCATGATTGTTTCCATTGGGTTGATGAGGATGACCAATATTACCATTGTGCTGGTTCAAACTCCTGGTTAAAGGCATCATATTTATCTCTTCTGATTGAGCTACTTCTTCAATCAACTCTATGTCTTCGTTGTATCCGTTTATAAACAAATCTGAACAGTTTTTCTTGCATCCGTGGTCATATGGGTTTCTGAAACGGCCTCCGGGCCCTCGTAAGTAGCTATATCGCATTGCGTTTGCCATTTCATTTGTGGTGATATTACGACCAACCTGAAAGAAAAAAAAAACAAGCAAATTATAATGCTGATGTATCATTAAAGCATGCACTAAACTAAATTTGATCGAATAATGAACATAATAGCACAGAAATACCTGAGAAACTTGCATAGAAGTTAAGGCTGCTACACCCATAAAGAGAAAACCATCTGAAATTAAAAACAATAGGGCACCAATGTGCTGGTTACCGGCATGATTCAACCACGCCCCAAAAGACGATGGAGCTGATGGATCGTTCAAAATTCCTGCATAAAGATGGTCTTTCAGTATGGAGAGTCACCCAAGTGGAAATAGAAGATGGTTGAGATGAGTAAACGATACTTGTGAGAGCCACTATGCCAGTTATCAACATTGCAAAAACTTCAAGCACAAGGAAGCCCAAGAAATCCCTTTTATTCCTCTGCATCATCACAACCGGGTCAACAAGATTATAAAGGTTGAATTAAAGTGAATAACAGCTACTAAAATATTGAAAGATTTTATAAAGCTTGTTCCATATTATCAGACATCAGTAAGAATGGCATGTAAGCAAACCTTGCCAATGCAATTAGACACCCATGGACAATGATGATCAAACTGTTCAACACATCGGTCACAGGTGGAACAATGCTTCGAGCGAATAGGTCGAACAATCTAACGAAAAGGTCAAATGAGTCAAAAACAAGCTTAAATTAGAAACATCGATAGTAAATTTATTTCAGTTAAACATAAAAAACTGACAAAATATATCTTTGGCAAGCTTAACTGTAACATTACCTTACAAGTTGCACAAAGTTGTGACCAGTTACCAGCTACCAAAGCAGGATCATTTATCTCAATCTTCAATAAAGGCTCCTAACCATTACGAAAGTATCACAAAGATCAACCTTTAGCAGAGCAACCCTTTATTGTGTAGCAACAATAGTCAACATTTAGTTTATTAGTAAAAGAGTAAAACACGACTTACATCATCTTTCATATTTTGTGAATCATGCCTGTTAGTTTTAACATAACCTGGATCTTTGCTACAAAACCAGAAGAGCATCGATGAATAAAAATATTGGATTTATAATTCCCAAGTTAGATCAATGAAAACAAATCAGCTATGAACATGAGAGGAAAGTCAGAACATACCAACTACACCTGTAGAACAGTACCAATCCTGAGCTTGACAAGAATGCACCAATCCATGCAAAAAATGCAGAGCCAGCTGTCATCTTTGGCAAATTTGAAGCTGTTGCCACAAAAATATTCATAACAAAATTAAGCCATGTCTCATTAATTCACGTATACAAAAGTTTAGACTATTGAAAGCTTAGAAAAATACCCATAATGACTGAATTAATATAGGTCATAAGTAGCACAAATATTACACACAAAAGTGCAGGTGCCAGCCCTAGTTTTGAAAACCGCCCTAGTATACTGGTTCCATCCCAGCGTTTGTCCAAGACCCTCCTGGCATTACCCTGAAGAACCAGATACATTAAGGAGATCTTAAGTCAAAGTTTCTATTTAACTTGTATTATTGAAAGATATGTTAACGAACTGACTGCGATGAGATATATTCTTTTAGAAGTGTCAAGGAATACCTACAAGGAAAAAAGCAACTTGCCGATGATTCTTATCAGAAGCGAGTTGTGCTGGTGTGAGACCGGTGTTATCAGTTGCCATCAAATCCTCTTTCTTTCCAGCTTGCACGAGTACTGTACATGCTTCTAAGTTGCCCCGGATAGCAGCCCAATGTAGAGGTGTACAACCTGGAATGAAAGGACATTAGCACATACATCACTAAATTTTTTTGAAGACAAGAGATTAGCAAATATATAAGAAACATTCAGTTGATAGTAAAGAGGCCATATATGAGATAAATTTAAAAAGAAATTATAAAATGCCATACCTTCTTTATCCTGGCGTCCTCTATATGCATCCAAATACAGAAGTAGCCGTATACAGTCTGCAAATCCTTTATACGCAGCCCTACAAATTGACGCATGCAAATATATGATGACATATTGTTGATCTATAGACAGCAGAGAGACACTTGACACTTATCAAAGTTAGAGTTTTATATGTAAGAAAAGATATAAGTACCAATGCAAAGGGCTTCTTCCATCATTATCAGGTACATCTGGATCTGCATTCCATTTTGTCACAATGTGATAAAGCAAGGCTGTCTGACCATATTGCGCAGCAACGTGAGTTGTCTGCAGGGAATGCAAATTTATACACGATCAGTTGCATGTTACTTTTTTGAGTGAGATTAACAAAAAAAAGTATTCGAGGTTCTCTGTGAATAAACCAGGATAGCACATAATCTTTCACAATGATCAACAAAAGTTAACCACGCTTAAATACATCTTAGCTGCAAAAGAATAAACGAATATAAAAATGTGATAAACAGACACCAACCTGATATCCATAGACATCAGCAGCATGGATCTGGGCTCCTTCTTGGAGCAAAAGATCTGCCACCTGAACAGCTCCTCGGACAGCACTCCAATGCAATGCTGTTTGCCCAGTAAGATCTGTTGCATTTACATCTCCACCATGCTGCAAAGTTTATAGAAACATAATAAATACCATATGATTTGTCATACTAAAGCCAATAATCAATTTATATTAGCTAGGATTGACACTTGACAGCAATGTTTGCAGCTAACTTAAGTAAAGAGCCATTCACCTAAACCCTAGCAGAAGGAATTTCACATAAAACTCAGATTGTAAAGGTAATAACAACCCTCGCATAACACATTACTTACAGTCCTCATATGTCAAGCATATAGACAGACCTATCATGAATTGATCGTGAGCTTTTTAATTCCTATCAACTAGCACAGAAAATTGAAGACCATGAGCTTCATATTAAAAAAATATCGCCTAATTATTAACTCCTCAGCAGTGCTCACACGATTTCATTCTGCATAACCAGAAAACGGGAATTCTATTCTCATTATGATCTGGTTCTTCGTATTATAAATCTCACACACTTTTAGCAGGGTTGTCAGTAGTGAGCCTAAATCAAAAAGCGTATCTTCTGAATTATTAAAATAACTTAATTTGTTCCCAGGAAAAGAGCAAAGGGATGACAATGGGACGGGTTTTGGTATTTCCCGGACCCAATATCAATTATACAATTGCTACCAAACCCAGTGGGTCCCTTTTACCTAAGATCCATCTGGTTGCGGGTTTCCCAGTGGCGACGACAATCCTCGTCTAGTACTTTAAACGATAATTTTACACACACACACATTCACTCACCCAAACGGGCTATATTATATTATATTTAAAGATATTAAATATTATACATTATATTATATATATGATATATATATATATATATTGTATGTATAATACATATGTATCTCTTTCGCATTAATAATGCAGTTTTGGCCTTTTGGGGCTGGTGAATGGTGATCAGGTCCGGATTTGTTATCGAGTAATTGGGCGGGTTTGACATAATACCAAACTTGAATGTCAAACTCCTGCCCGAGCTTTCCGATCAACTGATCCCCTATTTCAAGGACATCTTTGTTAAGTACCAATGTACCATACCTGCAGAGATTTAAGTAGTAATCCCAGGCCCGGTCTGTGGTTCTAGACCCTAAAAACCAAGTCAATCCCCCGCCCAAATGTATCGGGTTTCGGTTTACCCGTCTGGTTCGGTTTTGTTGCCATTACATTTTAGGAGTAAATGAATTTTCTGAAAGAAAACTAAGTATGAAATTTGCTACAAGTACAATTTACAGATTTAACTTAAACCTTGTTACCAAAGCTTAACACATTTACAAATATTAATTACTGTAAAAAAAAAGAAATCAACATCAACACCCAAGTGTTTAAATGAAAAATGCCAGATAAGTGCATAGTTGTGAAAGCGTAGGGGCACTCAAGGCGATAAGACCTAGAATGTGGCCTAGGCGAGATGCGCCCAAGAAAAAAAAAACACATTTATGTAAAAAAAACAAACCAAATGCCATTCAAATTACTAAATACCATTAAAAAACCTATAATGCATTCAACCAAAAACTTCAACAGAAATTGTTCATAAATTAAAATCAAAAAAATTTAAACCAAATTGTTCATAACTTGAAAACTAAGCTTACTAATCCAGAAGGATTCAGTTAAAGAAGGTAGTTTATGTTGAAATCATGGCTATAGTTGAAATCAGTTTTCACAGATAAAAACAGGTTTCTATACCCTTAAACTATGGAAACCGGTTTTCACATAGAATCAAAAACTGGTTTCCAACCTAGAATGAAACGGCTTTCATATAGAAACCTCCCCATACACTTATCATAAGTGTAAGAATGACAGAGTATTAGCATAGTCCACCTATCTTGGATTGGATCCTCCCAGCAGTTTCTCAGAGGTCTACTAGCACAAGGAAAGAAGATTATGAATTTAAATCATCAAGATCTGGTTACATAAACATATTTCCCTCATATAGCACAATATGTTGTGATCTCAGGACTCGTTCTGTTATTATTCCCCGACGGTGATATCAGATGTTTCAATCATACTTATGGAGTTACTAGATTTAGATCCCGAGTTACTAGATTTAGATCCCACGTAAAACGCGGGTCTGTTAGTATATCCGATAATGTGAATTAATTAACATTTGAGTAAAATGTATTTATCTTTGTAAACAGATTATAAATAATATGTTTTATAACCATGAATTCACATCCCTATAGTAGAATTTGATACTAATTAATTATATTTTGGTTAGTGGATCATGACATCATAATGACATAAGAAAAGCATTGTTGCCAGCCTAGATTGCTGACACCTAAGCTTTTTTTATGTTATCACTAGTTCTCCTTGAGTAGTATAGTAGTAACATAAGACTAAGAGGAGTAGCCCTTTAAGGGAATGCCCTCCCACCTATCATGTGGTGACATGTGGCACTTACCAATCATGAGGGGCATTCCCCCATTCCCTTGGGGTGGAGGAATGCCCCTAGGGGCATTCCTTTTTTTTTTTATAATTATTATTTATAAATAAACTAAATAAAACATACTACTTTTTATTAAATAAAAAACACACCACACTAAAAAACCTTACATAAAACATAAAATAAAACTAATCAGAGTCGTCGTCGTCGGTGCTAACATATTCCCGGAGATCTGCGAGCGGATCGGCTGGAGGCTCGAAGTCATGTGGTGTGTTCGCCCAAAGATGGTCAACCAAATCTGCCGTTAGCATGTTGTGGGTTTCACGGTTTTTTACGGCACGCAAATTTTGGATTCGAACTTCCATTGGAGTTTGGTGCCTCCAATAATCCGGATTTAGGCTCGGTTCTTGGTCGTTGTAGTCTTGGCATACGGCCTTGTCTTCGTCCTCCAGGATCATGTTATGTAAAATGATACAAGCATAACAAACCTCTTCTCCCAGCACGGTCATATCTAGTCTGAAAATATGGGTACCTAGCCTCCAAATCACCGACTATCCGCTCGAATAAATTTTTTGTCATACGAAACCTTTTTCTGAAATGTCTCGCGTTGTATCGCGGTTCATCAGCAAAGTAGTCATGAATCAAACGCGCGTGTGCTTCAATACGATCACGATCAACTGGTACCCTTCGGTGAATGATTGGGCAGGTTGGTCAGCAATCCGCCGTCTAACTAGTTCGGCGGCTCGAAGAATCACATTCTGGACACGGTCTTCGTAATCGGCAGACCCATTAGAAGATCCAGATGATTCATCGGAATCCATATGGTGATTTTAGAGGAGAATATGTATATGTATGTAATTTTGTTGAAAGAAAAAGATGAAGAAAATGAGTAGAGGAAGAAGATAGATAGATAGAAATGTATAGATATGTGTATATTTTTATATATAATTTGGATTGGTAATTTAAAAAAATAAAATAAAAAATAAGTTATTATGTTTTCAAGGAGGCAACGGCCATTTGGCCACAAAACTCCAAACCTTCAGACGCGTTTAAATCAAACTGGGCACGCGAATTAATGGGCCGGAACGCCCCCGGGACCGAAGTGGGGCGTTCCGGGCGAAAAAGACAAAATCTAATGGGCTACTCCGCTTAGTCTAAGATGTGCACACACCTCTGTCCATTTTTTAATTTCTTTTTATAAAGGGTTTCAAATTTTAGTTAAACTTTTCCCTAGCATTTCCAACATGTCCTAGAAGCTAGATGTTTTCCAAACAAAACTAACCTTTTCTTATGTTATCACTACTCCTTGAGTAGTATAGTAAGATAAGATGTGCACACACTTCTGTCCATTTTTTAATTTCTTTTTATAAAGGGTTTCAAATTTTAGTTAAACTTTTCCCTAGCATTTCCAACATGTCCTAGAAGCTAGATGCTTTCCAAACAAAACTATCCTCATTTTTCTAACTACCAAAGCAAGTTCTAATTACCACTCAATGTTCATGCAAGGAAATCTATCGAACTTCTACTTTCCAATGATGTTAGCAAATCAATGACAAATATGATCTATTACATGTGCCACTGGGTTCCTCTTTTCCTAAGTTAGCTACATCGATGGTATAGACATGTACTCTCCACTTGGTTCGTTTACATATTACTTGACACATAAAATGATACTATGTCACACGGACACATTAATCCAAGTATACATGCCACACATGTCATCATTTTCTTCAAAGATGAACCCTTACATTTAAAGAACAAATAAAATTGCCACACATGTACACATATGTCAGGATGCAGTCTCTTTACTCTCGGGTGGAGGTATGACTGTCTACATCTCACCTCTCCCATACCTCGCCTTCAACGGGATTGGGTATTTTTGTTGTATATACACATATACACATCTACCAAATTACAAACCCACCTAAAAGAAAATTTGAAGTAATTACATAAACAGTTAATATGCTTAAGATATAAAGTAACACATCATTCCACTACCAGATCTCGACAATCTTATATGTAACCAACTTGTCTAGATTTGTGAAGCTGACATACATGTCTATGTGTAAGATACATCCTATGTTAGGAATTATTCTATCCTATTTGCATAAGTTTGTCTATTCCTTTTAGTCAAAACATCACAATTAACAAACTTGATCAAACACCAATGCAATAGCAAGTCACCTGAATCCGACATCATCAATTATCAATGACCATTGTACATCTACTTAACTACTTTAACAAATATTCCATCCTATTTGCATCATTTAGCCTATTCCTCTCATTCAAAAGATCACATAAACCGTTAACAAACTTTATCAAACACCAACAAAATAGGTCGAGCTTAACGGACTTTAATTCATAAAGTAGTGCCTTAATTATTATTATTTTGGTGTTTGATTTTAGACTATATAATTTGATTGATTGATTCATTCATTGTTTTTGTATGCCCTACTGCAGTCCTTGGCTTCGTTTTAGCTTACTGTGATGCTACACAGGCCATGCTTGCTGGTGACTTAAAACCATCTAACCCATTTTACACATATAGGATACGACATGACCCAAATCGACCGGCTCTAATGTAAAACTTATTACTGTAGTAAGTCTGTTGCTCTATACGTTCCCTAATTCCGAAATCATCAATTACCAAATGACCATTATACATCTACATCAACAAAATCACAAGTATAAAACACTATAATAATAATAATTATCAACCTGAATGATATATTGAGCGGCGGCAGCACGATTATTAAGAGCAGCCCATTGCAGAGCATAATAACCTAAATTATCGGGTTCCGAAACAGAGCAACCTTGTGATTCCACCAATCTCTGTAGCTTTTCCAAATCACCATATGCAGCTGCACTGTACACGTCATCTCTCATACTGTCTGTATCTTCTCCGTTATCACGGTCATCATCTCTAGATTCTTCTTGGATCTCGTTCACCACCTCGATCTCTGATGACATTATTTTATTTGTTTGGAATTTTCAAGATTGTCAATTGTTAAATGAATATATGGTGAAAGATTATTTTATTATTTTATGGAATAATAATCAATCCATCCATACGCTTTGACAATTTTTATTTAGCAATTGTTAGGTTTTTTGGATCAAGTAGTCAACGCTCTTTGTCATCTATTTTTCATCTAGAACATGTAATACAAAGTTGACAATTTGATGTTTGACTTTTCAAAACTAGATGGATGGTTGAACCATCATGGCTGTGTTATAACCAATTAGTGCGAGTAATTAAGTTAATACGAGTCATATGCCGCGCAAATGCGGCGGCAATGGGAGTAGCAGCATGGGGTGTCGGTGGCAATGGGCGGTGGTGGCGTTGACGGGTGGTGGGGCCGGCAATCGTGGTAAATGTTAATGGAGATAACGTAGCTATTTTAAGGATTGAAGGTTTATGTTGTAAATTATTTCATTTAAGGTATTATAGTTATATTAGGTGGGGATGTTTAAACTAATGAATAAAGGAGAGTGGTATTTTTGGTAGTTTAGAGTTGTAATTTGAGATTTAGGGGGATGGTTCTTCTTTTATATAGGAGTATAGATATACAAAGAGGATAACGTACATATATATAGTAAAGAGTCATTGATAAACAATGTAAATGAATAAGAGATAAGTACGTGTGAATGCAAATAACTATGAACGAATGTCTATAGTATGTCAGTATGAAAAACCAAAGTTGTGTTCGTTGTATGTTATAACTTTGAAATTATATACATTTTATGTATTCGGGTATATATGGCAACCATATAAGTCGTCACTTGTAAGTTTTTGATTGGTCGAATAAATACAATGCACAGGATTTGAAAGTTATTAACACAACTTTAGTGTTTTTTCCACTATAGAAGTTAGTTACATTTGTAGATACTTATCCCAATTAATAAAAAAATATTATAGGTAGTTTTTAATTTAAAATTATAAACAAGAGGGAGGTGCATTTTAAACGAAGTACTAATTACTTCGATAATAAGAAGGTTACAAGTTTAAGTCGATAATAAAAAGGTCATTCGTGCAAGTCTCCATGTTAGGCTAGGTGGTTATATCTATCATGATGAGTTTCCTCCTGTGCAAAGTGAAGATGATCGGGTAGGTTGTCAGAATTTTCAATATGCAGCTATAAAAAGTAAACTAATCGTTAATAATTAAATTACTTTGATATTTTAAATGATACCATGAGATATTGAGATTAATCAAAGTTATCCTAAAATGTGATTAAATAACTAGGTTTTTGCCTTAGTATGTTTATTTTTGAGTATGATAGCGAATAATTAAGAAGTAGTTGGTGTATGGAGGTCTATTTTGTTGATCGATTTCAATGGACCAAGAATCATCCCTCACCCCGCTTTCAATTCAAAAATGATAGAATATGAAGTTTGGGAGGCTGCAATACTATGGTTCAGATATTCAGATACGATCAAATATTGAGTTAACTCAGTAAGTATGATGCTTCATGTTTATTACTTTAAGCGCATTCTTTATCATGGCACTAAAATTATCTTATTGACCCAAGTTGGGTAACATCCGCATGCAAGGTTGTTTGCCATAGCATAGTGCCATAGTCTAACAACTAAAATTATCTTATGACTTATGACAGTAGATATATACAATTGATATACCATGTCGTGTAGTCTCCTAATATCAAAGTGCAAAGATAATTAAGTTTGCTATAAACATCCTCCAAGAAATGTCTGTTATTGTTTCTGATGTCAGATTGACGATAAAAAAATTTAAAGTACATAAATGTACGTGTAATTATGTAAACTAAATAAATTAAAGAGTAAATTGCATTTTTGGTCCTTGTGTATCACACCTTTTGCATCGGTGGTCCAAAATCAATTATCGTTGCATGGCAGTCCAAAATTAAGGTTTTCGTAGCAACCATAGTCCAAAAAGCAAACGACGTTTAATTAATCCGTCAGTTCAGTCACGTGCGACCCACGTGATGGGTACTTATGTAATAAACCACCCCACCCACCCTTATAAACCCTTTCACCCTCAGTTTTTTACCCCCAAATCAATTGTGAGATTATATCCTAGAGCTGCAATTTTGGTTAAGACAATATGTAGTAGTTTTATATATGCAATTTTGAGAGATTATATCCTAGAGCTGCAATCATAGTTATTTCCTTGTGTTTGGTTAAGACAATATGTAGTAGTTTAAGACTTATGTTGGTTATCTTGCTTCTGTTTAGACAATATGTAGTACTTCAAGACTTGTGTTGTTGTTCAACCACCTAGTTTAATGAATGTATGAGTGCTGTGGAATATAGCACAATTTTCTCTATTTTTGCTTGTCAGATTGTGGTTTATTAGTTATGTACTTCTGGTTTCTTACATGTATGAGTTCAACCTTCTAGTATTGCATTTGGTCAGGGTATTCAAGTTGTTTATTACATGTATGAGTTCAACCACCTGGTTTAGTTATGTACTTCTGGTAATCAAAATTAGGGTATTCAAGTTGTTTTGGTAATCAAAATCAGGATATATCTCAGATACATGACATACCAAAACAAAAACAAAACAAAAAAAAGGATTAAAAGAGATGCAGATAACATAAAATACCATTTCCATTTCCATTTTGATTACATTAGTACAAAAATCAATTGCAAACATGGAAACTTATGATACAAAGAAATACCAAAACAAGAAAAAAATCCAACTAATTACTAACATCTTATTGTATTTCCTTGCTTTAGCCTCGTTTTCTCTTGAAGATTCCTCAAACTTATTCATCGATCTCAACAAACCCGGAATGATTTCCACAGCTCTACTACACATTGGTGGATCAAGCCAAGTGATAAAACCACAACTTGACCCCTATTCACAATTACGAAAAAGTTTTAAAAAATTAGGTCAAATTAAAGTGAAAAAAATATAATACAAATTTGTTACCTTTCTAGCACAACAAAAGAATCTTCTTCCTGGGTTATTCATGGTCCACGAAGTACGAATTAGAGAAGGAGATCCACACCTACAATTCACCATTGATGGAGATTTTGATTTGTTAATATTAGGTTTTATGAAATTGAAGAAATAATAATTTGCAATTGATTTGGGGGTAAAAAACTGAGGGTGAAAGGGTTTATAAGGGTGGGTGGGGTGGTTTATTACATAAGTACCCATCACGTGGGTCGCACGTGACTGAACTGACGGATTAATTAAACGTCGTTTGCTTTTTGGACTATGGTTGCTACGAAAACCTTAATTTTGGACTGCCATGCAACGATAATTGATTTTGGACCACCGATGCAAAAGGTGTGATAACACAGGGACCAAAAATGCAATTTATTCTAAATTAAAGCATGGTATCTCCCTATCTAACTAGAGGAGAACTGATGATGACTCCTTATTTGCTGATTTGGCAAATAATTAGCACAAATCCATGCTTTAGATGACCTCATCATTTAGTTAGAAGCTTTGTTAGGATTTAGTTGTAATGAAAAGACTTAGTTTTTTCGGTTTTCGTATTTAGTTTACTTAAAGTAAACCATGAAATAGACTTGCATTAATTGTGCATGTATTTCCCATGTAGGAATCAGGCTTTATAAACGTGTATGTATCTCCAATTGGTGACAAAAGTTTCCTTCTTTAATTATCAAGTACAATTCTACAACTAATGTGTACTTAGTCAACTATTTTGAATTTTCAATCTTGCTCAACAAGATTGTTTACAGCATATATACATACATACATCTATCTACATATCTTTTATTCATACATTACTCTCAAAATTAACCGATTTCCTATTAACTGTGAAGTACAATTTACAATGTAGTTGCTCAAAGTTTTGAATTGTTAATGTTAATCTTCCTCCCCAATATATCCATATATCTCCATAGTCCATACATTAATCTCTCATAAACCATTCATTTGTTATCTTTTTTATTTCGGTTTTTTCTTTGATTATGGAAGGATTCCATCTTCATTATATGGATGATCTTATTAACAGATGATTATATTCCCTCCAGTTCCTTAGATTTAAATTTCAGTTCCTACTTTGTAGTTAGTCAAAATACAGATCCTACAATTATGGATGCATAGACGTGTATATATTACTCACTTTTACAATGAATGAAAGTTAAGTTTTGCTTTCTGCAATTTATATGGTATCAGACGCCTACCCTACCTCTGCAATCATGTCAACAGAGAGTAGCCAAAACAGTTCATCTGTGAATTCAATCCCCATCACATCTTCCACTTTAACCCTCGTAACTCTTCCTTCTTCCCTAAAACTCACCTCATGGAAGACTTAGATTGAGGCTCTCCTTCATGGTCTTGACCTTTACAAATTTATTGATGGCTCTTACCCTGCTCCTTGTAAAACAATCACCACTGGCAGCGCTACAACATCTGGTTTCGACAGGATAGACTCCTGTTTGGTGCCCTCGTTATCATCACCCCTTATTTCTAATGCTTCATCTTCCCTTAACAACACCTATGCGAAACCCTCCAGAGGCCATATTAAAACTCAAGATCAATCCATTACAGAGTTCAATTGTCGGCATCATTCTCGACGGTCTTGACTAGGCTAGGCTAAATTTCCACTGTTTCCAAATTGGACGACTTAATCGTGCTCAAGGTAAGACCTGAGTTTGAGGCAAGGATGGGACAAACATGCCAGTAGATAATAGTGGTTTGCTGAACTACACATATCTCAAGGTGTAGTTATGGTACCCGTTACCTACCAATAGACTCCTTAACTGCTAGCTGATCAACAGATGTAGTTATGGAATCTCTATGTGGATCTTAGGCTTTCGTAAATTAATTGTTTTATAATATTAAAAATTGGGTAGTTAATTTATTAAAGTTTTTCGTATTGAAAATACTAAATAAACCTTACTTCTAATGTAGATGGCAAACAATTAAAACGTAAACCAAAATTCACTCTGTTCTTTGTTGGAGAAGGAGAAACTTAATGGTACTAACTTCCTAGACTGGCATCGTAATTTGAGGATTGTCCTCAAATATGAAGGGAAGTTGAACAAAATTGAAGAACCCTTACCAGATCCTCCTGCCGAGACAGCTGATGCTGCTCAGCAAGATGCTTATCAAAAATTGTTTGATGAGCAAAAGAAGATAGCTTTAATTATGCTTGCGAGTATGACTCCTGAAATCCAAAAGGAAATGGAAGATCGTACAACATATGATATGATTACTGAGCTGAAAAATATGTTTCAGAAACAGGCAAATCAAGAGTTGTATGAAACTCACAAGCTTCTTCACACTTGCAAAATGGAGGAGGGTCAGTCAGTGAGCTCTCATGCTTTGAAAATGAAAAATACATTGACAGGTTGGAAAAGCTTGGAACTCCTATGCCGACTCTTTTGGCTGTGAACACCATTTTGGCTTCACTACCAAAGTCGTATGATAACTTTGTCATGAACTACAACATGCAAGGTTGGGAGAAGTCTCTGTCAGAGCTGCACGCGATGCTCAAAGCTGCTGAACAGAATGTTCCATCCAAGGCTCCAACTCTGAGCGTCCTGACGATCAAAAATGGAAGGGTTAGAAAGAATAAGACGAATACTTCTAAGAAGGGAAAAGGCAAAAGAGTTGCTGGGAATAAGATTCCACCACCCCCTAAGAAGGAAAACCCAGCAAAAGACGCCGAATGTTTCCATTGTGGAAAGGTTGGCCATTGGAGAAGGAACTGTCCTGTCTACCTATCTGAGCTGAAAAAGGGCAAAGCTGGTGAGACTAGCAAATCAGGTATATTTCATATACAACTATATACTTTTTCTAGTGATTCTTGGATCTTTGATACTGGTTGTGGTACTCACATCTGTAACAATGTTTAGGGAATGAGAAGAAGTAAGAAACTAAAGAAAGGGACACTGGACCTGCGAGTGGGCAACAGGGGTCGAGCAGCTGTTGAAGCTATTGGCACCTATGAGCTTACTCTTCCAAGTGGCCTTATTGTTTTGTTGGAACAATGTCATTATGCTCCTACTATTATGAGCAATGTAGTTTCAGTTTCACGTTTGAAAGATGTTGGTTATGAACTTGCATTTATGCACTTTGGTATTTCTGTTTCTAAGAATAATGTATTTTATTTTAATGCCTATCCGCGTGATGGTATTTTTGAAATTGATATGCATGGTGTGACTTCAAATAATAGTTGTATATATACTTGTACTGCCAAACGTGT
This sequence comes from Erigeron breviscapus, assembly GCA_034093135.1. NCBI lineage: Eukaryota > Viridiplantae > Streptophyta > Magnoliopsida > Asterales > Asteraceae > Erigeron > Erigeron breviscapus. The sequence continues at coordinate 7,609,947 of CM067167.1, forward strand.
CAAGCAAGACTTGAATAAGACCTATCTATGGCATTGTCGTCTTGGTCATATAAACAAACAACGCATTTCAAAACTCCAATCTGATGGACTTTTGGAATCAACTGGCTCTGAATCATTTGATTGATGTGGAAAAATTTGGGGGGGCGGGGGGGGGAAGGGGGGGGGGGGGGGGGGGGGGGGGGGGGGGTGGGGTGGGGGGGGTTTTGTGTCTTGTTTATGTGGAAAGATGACAAAGGCACCTTTCTCCGGTCTAGGTGAAAGAGCTAAAGATCTTTTAGGACTAATACATACTGATGTATGTGGCCCTTTTAGAACTATGTCTAGAAATGGTGAATTATACTTTATTACTTTTACTGATGATTATAGTAGATATGGTTATGTTTACTTGTTAAAAACATAAACATGAAGATTTTGAAACGTTCAAAAGTCTTCCAAAACAAAGTAGAAAATCAGCTTGGAAAGACCATTAAAGCCCTTCGTTCTGATCGAGGTGGTGAGTATATGAGTCAAGAGTTTTTGGACCACTTAAAGAATCGTGGGATTGTCTCTCAATTCACTCCACCTTATACACCACAGCACAATGGTGTATCTGAGCGGAGGAATCGAACTTTACTTGATATGGTTCGATCTATGATGAGTCTGACTACTCTACCACCGTCTTTTTGGGGATATGCATTAGAGTCTGCTACACGCATACTCAATATGGTTCCAACCAAGAAGGTTGAAAAGACACCACATGAGCTGTGGCATGGGAAAACTCCTAAGTTGTCTTACTTGAAAGTCTGGGGTTGTGAAGCGTATGTGAAACGTGACACTTCAAACAAATTAGAACCCAGAAGTATCAAGTGTAACTTTGTGGGATACCCAAAGGAAACAATGGGTTACTACTTTTACTACCTAGCTAAAAACAAAGTGTTTCCTGCTTGGTTTGCTGAGTTCTTGGAAAGAGATCTTCTCTTACAAAAAGTGGGAGTAAAGTTGATCTTGAAGAAATTCAAGAACCACAGGGTGATATGCCTTCTGAAAATACTAGCAGTCCACATGTTGAATCTGAGCACACTATTGGTGAGTCAGAACATGTTGCACCTGCACTTCGTAGATCTGATAGAACTCATCGTATACCTGCAAGGTATAATTATGCAATTAATTCAGATGAGCCTTATCTAGGGGATTATGATGAACCCTCTAACTACCGGGAAGCCATATCGAATCCTGAATCCGATAAATGGCGAGATGCTATGAATGCAGAGATTCAGTCCATGAAGGATAATCAAGTATGGGACTTGATTGATCTTCCACCCAATTGTAAAACAGTAGGGTGTAAATGGGTCTTCAAGAAGAAGACTGACATGGATGGTAATGTAAACACATTTAAAGCTCGGTTGGTAGCAAAAGGCTATACTCAGACTCAAGGAATTGATTATGAGGAAACCTTTTCACCAGTCGCGAGCATTAAATCAATTAGGATACTTATTGCCATAGCTGCTTTTCATGATTATGAAATATGGCAAATGGATGTCAAAACCGCTTTCCTAAATGGCGACCTTAGCGAAGACGTATATATGGTTCAGCCTGAAGGTTTTATCAATCCAAAGCATCCTAATAAAGTATGCAAGCTTCAAAAATCCATTTATGGATTGAAGCAAGCATCCAGGAGCTGGAATCTTAAGTTTGATGAGAAAATCAAAGAGTTTGGTTTTTCTCAAAATCAAGATGAGCCCTGTGTTTACATTCGAGCTAGTGGGAGTAAAGTAGTCTTCTTGATCTTGTATGTTGATGACGTATTCTTATTGGAAACGATATTCCAACTTTGCAAGATGTTAAGTCTTGGCTTGGAAAATGTTTTGCCATGAAAGATCTTGGAGAAGCTACTTACATTCTTGGAATCAGAATCTATAGAAATAGATCCAAACGGCTTATTGGTTTAAGTCAAAGTACATACATTGACAAAATCTTACGAAGATTTAACATGCAAGACTCCAAGCCTGGAGCACTGCCTGTGTAAAAGGGCATAACCTTGAGCAAGTCTCAAAGTCCTATCACACCTGATGAGATAAGACGAATGAAAGGTATCCCGTATGCTTCGGCTATAGGATCCATTATGTATGCCATGTTATGTACTAGACCTGATGTCTCGTTAGCCTTGAGTTTGACGAGCCGCTATCAACAGAATCCAGGTGAAGAGCATTGGATTGCTGTTAAGAGCATTTTTAAGTATCTACGGAGAACTAAAGAGATGTTCTTGGTTTACGGTGGTTTGGAAGAAGAGTTGAGTATTAAATGTTATACGGATGCTAGTTTCCAAACTGATCGAGATGACTCTCGATCCCAATCTGGTTATGTCTTTGTCATGAATGGCGGGGCAGTTGATTGGAAAAGCTCAAAGCAGAGCACCGTTGCACAATCTACAACAGAAGCAGAATACATTGCTGCCTCAGAAGCTGCTCAGGAAGCTGTCTGGATTAGGAAGTTCGTTGCTGAGCTAGGAGTAGTACCCAGCATTGAATCTCCCATGGAAATGTACTGTGACAATTCGAGTACTATTATACTTGCGAAAGAATCACGTGTACGTAAAGGTAGTCGACACATTCTTCGAAAGTTTGACTACATTCGTGAAGTCATTGAGAGGAATGAGATTAATATTCTTAAGGTTCACACAGATGATAATGTAGCTGATCCATTCACTAAGCCCATGACACACAACAAGCATGATGATCATGCTAGTAGTATTGGACTTCGTTATGCTACTGATCTATTTCATATGTAAATTAGTATGTGGATATTTTTGGAACATTAAGCAGTCTTATCTTAATGAATTGATATACTTGGTATGATCGTTTTCATTTATAATACTGTGTTCTATATTAGCATGTTTAATCCATGAATAATTGTTGATTATTCAAAATCTCCATAGTCGGTTATGTTATGGGAGTAACATGAATTAAGTCTAATATGAAGTTTTGGTTTTATTCACTGATGGGGAATAGTTAACCTGTTGAGGCCAAAATTCATATGTATTCATTGTTGATGAATATTGGAGTGACCCAAATCACGAGATGTCATTGTATGGATCGGTGTCAACGGTGAATCTCGAAGTGATTATGTCTTTGTGTCCTTAGACCTGAGATTTGTATGTTGGTTGCTGATTGTATGACATGTTATGCTTTGATATGGTTTAACGCTATCCTGAACAAGGTAGTCATAAAGGCCATTATTGGATATGATGTGAAATGCATGATGTGCACATAAAATCAAGATGGGATTTATTCCTCTATGCGAGAGTATGATACCACTGGGCCCCTCGATGAAAATGAATGGATATTTACACGGCCGTGCCCAAGCTATATTGATTGTTGATCAATTCTAACTTGGTGATCGCATTCGACTTTTCTATATCGAGAAACAGAATTGTTGACTAATGAGAATGACTCGATCCATGTCTCATGTCAACACGGTATCGGTAATAAAGGGACAATTGACACTCAATCATTAAATCATTATTTTGATAATGATCGTTAGTTTAGCTGAAACAAACACTCGTGTGTTTTCGGGGGCAATGATGTGTTGCTAGACACCAACCATTGTCTGTGTAGTTTTCTAGATGTTATGCCATACACAAGTGGGAGTTTGTTGGATTAATGTATACGTCATAACGCAAAACTATACTACCGCTTACACACGAGCCTACGGGGTCACACACAAAAGGACATTTAGATATCCGGATATATGTATATTGTATACATATATATAATCACCAAAATATTTAATTGATAAATGGTTTATTAATTATTAAATAATTAAAACAAAATTGAATAAAGTAGTAGTTATACTTACTTTGTTTTGTTATTCAAAAGTTGTCGGCAGACAAAAATTGAATGAAAGGTGTTTTGTTTGTTTACTCCATTACAATGAGCTTGTCTTATTTAATTTCCTACTTGGGCCAATTTTATAAGGATTTCGAATAGCTACCTTTGTTGTGTGAATATAAAATTGACAAATGAAACACACAAGGAGTAAGGCTAGTTTTGTTCATTTTAGGAATGGAGCGATAGCTATATCTATGATGCAAATTCATTTTCTAAGTAGCTATGGAAGCTTATATTTAGTAATATACAATAAGCAAGTTCTTGTATGTTACAAGTAAAGGATACCAAGCTAGGAGTTTGGTAGTTTTATCTTGGTGATTAAGGTCTAGCAACCTCTGGGTATTGTTTGAAGTGTTCGTGTGGATCAACGGTAGAGATATTCATACTATTGAATATTGTTTTCATCCTACGTCATTTCATCTACTGAAAGGTATTATTCTTAATCTACTTATTATGACAACTATCATGGTGTAATTGGATCTTGGTGAAAATATTAATCGTGTGCATGTTTTTATAAAATACATGTTTGTATTTTTAGTCTTCCGCTGCGTTTATAAAAATTTAAAAGTACACACGAGGGTCTAGTATTTCCAACATGAAGAACTCAAATCATTTCTTAACCAACACCGATTCAAAGCTACCATTTCTGACCCTTCTCTATTTGTCAATTAATCTCTTTCCTCACCTATCTACATTCTTGTATATGTAGATGATATTATCATCACTGGGCCAGATTCTAAACAAATAAACTAATTCAACCTTTTTCTTGCAAAACGTTTTTCCCTGAAAGATTTAGGTTCTCTTTCCTATTTTCTTGGCATTGAACTAATTTCTAATTCCCATGGTCTCTTTCTCTCCCAAACAAAGTATATTCTTGATTTATTGCACCGTGCTAATATGAGTAACTCTAAGCCGGCAACTACACCGATGACTACATCCACTTAACTCAACACTATCGATGGAAAACCCTTGCAATCCGCAACCGATTATAGATCAATTGTTGGGGCACTACAATATCTTGCTTTAACAAGACCAGATGTTTCATTCGCTGTTAATAAGCTTTCCCAATTCATGCATAAACCTACAGATCTTCACTGGGTAGCTCTAAAACGCTTACTACGTTATTTACATGGCACAATTCATAATGGTTTACTTTTCAGACGCCATTCACCCTTGCACCTTCATGCTTTCACGGATGCAGATTGGGCCGGAGACAAAACGAGCTATAGAAGTACCACTGGTTATATTGTTTATCTTGGATCAAATCCGATTGCATGGACTTCGAAACGTCAAACAACGCTCGCCAGATCGTCCACTGAAGCTGAATTTCAAGCAGTGGCAGCCACGACTACTGAAATTCAGTGGCTTCTTTCGTTAATGCATGAGCTCGGTTATCATCCCTCGGTTCAGCCCACCATTTACTGTGACAATCTCAGTGTTGTGCATTACTCGGCTAATCCAGTATTTCATTCCAGAATGAAGCACTTTGCTTTGGATTTTCATTTCATTCGTGAAAAAGTACAAGCTGGCGCTATTAGAGTGACACATATCAAAGGAGATGATCAATTAGCAGATTTTTTAACTAAACCTCTGCTTACAGACCGCTACCGAACACTATTATCCAAGATTGGCCTTCTCTCAAGATCGTCCATCTTGCGGGGGCATATTAACAGATGATTATATTCCCTCCAGTTCCTTAGATTTAAAATTTGTATTTAAATTTCAGTTCCTACTTTGTAGTTAGTCAAAATACAGATCCTACAATTATGGATGCATAGACGTGTCACACCCCATTATAGCGGAAATATAGGGTTAACAAAAAATTGCGTACTTATCAGAAGGTAAATAGAGATTACATCTATTAATCCAAATACAAGTCTATTACAAGTATAATCGTTTAGATGTGGATCCCAATACACGGATACAAACTATCCTCAATTGGAAATGGGTCCACTTAATACAATAATAACATTTGGACTACTAAGTACAATTAGGACTAATAAAACGATAGTCCTCAGAGGTCTGACGCTAATTGTACGTCCAATGTTCAAAAGATGGCTTTACGAAGTCATATACGCTTCCAATACTTACTGTTGGTTACCTGAAAAGCATGAAATTTGAGAGGATCAACTATCGAAATAGTTGGTGAGTTTATAGAATGTTTGACCAAGTTTATTCGTCATTGTGAGCACACAATGACTTGTAGTTATTTTCAACAAGATAATCAGAATCCAACACTTGATAATATTTCATAACAAGACAGCCGGGGTCTAAGTCCGACTAAAGCATATGACAGCCGGGAGCCAAGTCCGACAGTATCAGTCACTATGCTACATTGCTTCGCACAGGATTTCCCTTTAAAATGGGGTGCGCACCACAACAATGTTTATGACTAGCATATGACAGCCGGGAGCCAAGTCCGACAGTATCAGTCACTATGCTACATTGCTTCGCACAGGATTTCCCTCTAAAATGGGGTGCGCACCACAACAATGTTTATGACTAGCATATGACAGCCGGGAAACAATATCCGACAGTATCAGTCAACATGCCTCGCACAGGATTTCCTTCTACTAGTGGGTGCGGACCCTAAACAAGACAGTCAAGAACTAAGTCTGACAACACGACCACTAGGGTTCCATAACAATGATAACTACAGGGACAACATTTTAGTTCGTCAAACACAAAGAAACATTTTTAATCAGCCATCACACGGCAATTCAACGTCATTTTATCCAACATTTAATAAATGACACGTATACACATTTTCACAGCCTCTAACATGGCAAATTTACTTCAAATGATCTAAGCATCCAAATCACATGGCATACTTACAAAACAATCATTTATTTAACAAATCGTGTATACAATAACACATGCTTTTCAGGCCCAAAGTAAAAGGAAAAGGGCGCCATAAACTCACCTTAGCGATCTAGTGCTAAAAGGTGCAAAGTAGCTCGAGAAGATTCAACAATCAGTTCTCCACGTTATCCAAAACCTATGATATCATTACCAATAATGAGGATCAAATCTCTTGACGACGAGTATCCTACGTACAACTACTTAGCTATAGACCCTAGAATGCCATAACCGAGAACGTGTTTCAAACTTTCGTTTTGTTTACCTTTAGTTGGTAAAATCAATGACATAGTCATTAAAAGTTGTATAAAATACCATAATGTCAACCCTATAACCTCAAACAAGTTGATTTAGTACGATTAAGTCAAGTCATAAGTCCTTAAACACATTTACAACTTAAATGAGTGTGAACAAGACGCATTTGACTTGACCCTTTTTGAAATGAGAGAAGTTTCATACAAGAAGAGTGTTATTACTAGAAACTAGACTCTCTTACGATTCCAACGATAGGTCATAAGACTTAATTGGAGTCACGGATCAAAAGTTATTAACATTTGAAAATTGACGCGCAAATTTTACAGTGGTATCCACTGCGCCGCAGTGAGCCATGCCATGCTCACTGCGCCGCAGTGAGCTAACCACGAAAAGGCTAGCCACTGCGCCGCAGTGGGGCTAGCCCATGCCACTGCGCCGCAGTGGCCCAATTCTGAACCAGAAGCAGCAGCTGCAGTTTATGCAGGAAAACCAAACCCAAAACCCTTCAAACTCGACCCAAATCAATCCAAAACGATTTGTAGGAGCTTGTAACCCATTTTGAAGCATAACTAAACATTATAAACCATAAATACACATAACCCAACCCATAATTTCATCCATAACATCATCGATCTTCCGAAACGATCAAATCAAACCAAAACCCTATTTAAACCCTAATTCCATTTTAAGTTGTTTTAGGCCATGTAAAAACTCGAAATGACTAGAAAAGAGTAAGTAAACATAAATAGGCGCAAAAGGGATGATTTAGACTTACCAAAAATTGATGTTCTTGAAGATAGTTGAAGAATATGTAGATGAAGATGATGATATAACTTCAAATGATATAGCCTTAAGATCTTTCAATCCTTCCTTTGCCAAAAACTAGATTTGATTATGCTAAGAGATTGAGAGAGTTTGATCCTTGAGGGTGTTGGTGATATGTGTGGTGTGTTTTGTGTTTGTGTGTGGTGTTTGGGTCGATCAAAAAGAAAGAAAGGAGGGAAGGGGGGGTGTTTTACTCCCTGCCTCTCATTTCATTTTCCAGCCCATGTGGCTCATTTGGGATATTTTGTATCCCTAAATTTAGTAAAATGCTTACGATTAAATACCGTTTGACCAAAAGGTTAAAATGTAAAGTAAAGGTATTTTTCTTCGTCTTATTTTAGTTAAGACAAGTAAATAAAACTTTATCAAACTAACTTTAGAAATATTAAGTTTAGACAGTCTAATTACTGTGCAAAATTCATAACCTTTAAATATCTCATTTAAAGTTATTTTAAGACTCGGCATTCGTCTAAATAGCTAATAGTCTACGTCATAAGGATACGTCTAATTGAACCATATCAAATGTTCAATTAACTAATAATTTCTACGTCATAATCTCTAAATTAGACGAAATTATATTAATGATCGAGATTAGGACTAACCCGTTGTTAATAAATTACGAGTTGTCACAGCATCCCCGACTTCTAAGGATTTCGTCCCGAAATCAAGTCTTGCTTAGTAAAAAGATGAGGATACTTATCCCTCATTTAGTCCTCACGTTCCCAAGTCGAGTCTGGTCCGTGTTTTGAGTTCCAACGAACTCTGACCAACTTGATACGACTTCGTCTAAGCTGTTTGAGCTGTTGGTCTAAAATTTCAACCGGCTCCTCTACAAATTGAAGAGAGTCATTCACTTGCAACTCTTCCATAGGTACAACCAATGTTTCATCAGTTAAACATTTCTTTAGATTCGGTATATGAAATGTGGGATGAACATGTTCAAGCTCCTGGGGTAAATTGAGCTTATAAGCCACGGAACCAATCCTTCGAACAATTTCGAATGGTCCGATATAACAGGGACTAAGTTTTCCTCTCACGCCAAAGCGTGCAGTGCCCTTCCAAGGTGACACTTTCAACATAACTTTATCACCCACTTGAAATTCAAGGGGTTTCCTTCTACGATCTGCATAGCTCTTCTGGCGATCCTGAGCCGCCTTCAGCCGTGCCCTAATTTCAACAATCTGGTCAGTAGTCTTCTGAACCAGTCCATACTTGTACAAACGACGCTCACCAGCATCAAGCCAACAAACAGGCGATCTATTTTCGCCCATACAAAGCCTCAAAAGGCGCACACTTTATGCTTGTGTGATAGCTGTTATTATATGAAAACTCAGCTAACGGCAAAAAGGTATCCCAACTACCTTTGAAATCGATAACACATGCCCGAAGCATGTCATCTAACGTCTGAATGGTACGCTCACTTTGCCCGTCCGTCTGTGGATGGTAAGCCGTACTCAATTTCAACTGAGTGCCCAAAGCGTCTTGAAAATATCTCCATGATTGAGAAGTAAAACGACCATCACGATCCGAGATAATAGATACAGGAACGCCATGAAGTGACACGATCTTCTCAATATATAATTGAGACAATTTCTTTATTTTCCAATTCTCCCGTAGGAGAATGAAGTGTGCAGACTTCGTCAATCGGTCAACAATGACCCAAATAGTATCATAACCCTTCAAGGTTCGAGGTAACTTCGTAATGAAGTCCATAGTAATCTGTTCCCATTTCCAGTCAGGAATTTGGGGTTGCTGGAGTAGCCCAGAAGGCTTTTGGTGCTCTGCCTTAACCATTGAACAATTTAAACACTTTGAAACATACATGGAGATATCTCTTTTCATACCAGGCCACCAATAAAAATCCTTTAACCCATGGTACATTTTGTCAGCACCAGGATGGATTGAATACTTAGATCGATGACTCTCGTTCATCAAGAGTTCTCTAAGTCCATTATACTCGGGAATCCACACTCTGCCCTTGACATGTCGGATCCCATCGCCATCCAATTCAAATAACCGTTTGGCATTCCACAATGCTTCCTTCTCGATACGCCCTGGTTGTAAGGCCTCATTCTGATCATCTAAAACTCTATCCCTTAATGATGAGCCAAGGTAAGAACTCGCTCTTGTTATGACAGATAGTGAAATTCTATCTTTTCGACTTAGCGCGTCAGCAACAACATTTGCTTTACCGGGATGATATTTGAGTTCACAATCATAATCACTGAGTAATTCTACCCATCGCCTTTGTCTCATATTCAGCATTTTCTGATCGAAGATATGCTGAAGACTTTTGTGATCTGTGAATACCGTACACTTTGTACCATACAAATAGTGCCTCCAAATCTTTAAGGCAAAAACAACCGCTCCGAGTTCAAGATCGTGGGTTGTGTAATTCCTTTCATGGGTTTTGAGTTGTCTGGAAGCGTAAGCAATGACCTTACCCTCCTGCATAAGTACACATCCCATTCCCTGATGTGATGCGTCACAGTATACCACGAAGTTTTCAATTCCATTCGGTAACGCTAAAATAGGAGCATTACATAGCTTGTCTTTCAACGTTTGAAATGCTTCTTCCTGGGCATCCTGCCAAATAAATTCCTTGGCCTTTTGAGTTAACAACGTCAAAGGTTGAGCAACCTTTGAGAAGTTCTCAATAAATCTCCTATAATATCCAGCCAATCCAAGAAACTGGCGGATTTCCGTCGGAGTCTTAGGGGCTTCCCACTTCTTTATTGCTTCAATCTTAGATGGATCTACGTGGATCCCATCCCTGTTCACTACATGACCCAAGAAGTGTACTTCCCTAATCCAGAATTCACATTTTGAGAATTTCGCGTATAACTTCTGATCCTTGAGCAGTTGCAGAATGGTTCTCAGATGACCTTCATGTTCGTCTTTATTCCTTGAGTATATCAGTATGTCGTCAATGAATAAAATGACAAACTTGTCAAGATACGGTCGACATACTCGATTCATTAAGTCCATGAACACAGCAGGTGCATTGGTTAAGCCAAACGGCATAACCAAAAACTCATAATGTCCGTAACGAGTTCTGAAGGTTGTTTTAGGAATGTCCGTCTCTCTGACTCTGAGTTGATGATACCCAGATCTGAGATCAATCTTGGAAAAGTGTGATGCACCTTCCAATTGGTTACCTGTTCTTGACAGTCAACTTGTTCAGTTCTCTGTAATCAATACACATACGCATAGAGCCGTCTTTCTTCTTCACAAATAGGATTGGAGCTCCCCAAGGTGATGAGCTTGGACGAATTAGTCCTTTAGCTAACAACTCTTGAAGTTGTTCGGACAATTCTTGCATTTCTGATGGCGCAAGACGATAGGGTGCCTTGGCCACGGGTGAAGCTCCAGGGACCAAATCTATTCCAAACTCAACTGGCCTGTGAGGTGGAAGTCCCATCAAATCTTCAGGAAACACCTCTGGAAAATCTCTAACTACTGGAATATCTTTCATGTCTTTATCCTTGATTTTCTTTCTACTACTAATGCTAAGAAAGCAGGGTGTTCTTTTTGTAAATACTTATTTGCTTTTATCGCGATACTAAGATCAATTTCTTTCCCGATTTTCTCCTTGCACTACTAGGGTTTCGCCTTTCGGTAGGGGTATTCTAACAATCTTCTCATAACAACTTATATCAGCTCTAACTTTAGATAACCAGTCCATACCAATGATTACATCAAAACTACTTAGTTCTATAGGAATTAGGTCAATTTTAAAAGTTTCACCGGCCAATATCAAATTGCAATTTACTAAATGATCTTTAGCAATATACTTTTGACCGTTTGCATATTCGACAACATAAGTGTCTTTCATGGGGATAGCTACTATGCCAAAACGAGACTTAAATTCTAAGGATATGAAACTTTTATCAGCACCAGAGTCGAATAGCACAAATACGTAATGATTATTGAGTATGAATGTACCTATCACAACGTTGGATCACGTCGTGCATCAGCAGCATCCAAAGCAAACACTCGACCTCTGCCTTGTCCTCCTTGATTCCTAGCTTGATTGTTCCCCGCATTGTTCCTCACGGGAACTATGGCATTGTTGTTCGGGGCTTGATTAAGTCTTGGACACGCTGGTCGGAAATGAGTTTCACTCCCACACTCGTAGCATTGATTTGATACTTTCTCCCTACAATTCTTTGCCAAATGTCCCGCCTTTTTACAACAGCGGCAAATAGGACAATTTTCTATATGACGCATGCCACACCTGTTACATCTTTTGTCTGCGTCAGGGTTTCTATTAATATTCTGGGGGACCACTGCAAAGTTTCTGGCAGCCTTAAACCTCTTGCCATTTCCACCATTTCCAAAACCACTACCAGAGGCTTGGTCAGTCCTTCTCTTGATCACCTCGGTTCCAACAGAAGAACCGGTGGTTCTTTTCAAATCTATCACCATACGATTGGTTGCACTTACTGCCGCTTGAAGAGTCAAGGGATTAAAAGCGGCTACTAACCTTCAGATATCAGGTGACAATCCATAACAGTACCTTTCAACTAACTTCTCCTCTGTATCCACCATACGAGGAACTAGCCTTGTCAGTTCATGAAAACAAGTAGTGTATCTCTCGTTGTCTAATCCAATCATGGTATGATTCCAGAATTCACCCTCCATTTTCTGTACTTCCTCCCGCGGGCAATACTTTTCCATGAGCATCCTTTTAAAGTTCAACCAAGGTATGCTATATGCCGGCTCTCGGCCACGAGTCCTAATCTGCTCGTTCCACCATGACAGAGCGTGCTTCTGAAATTGAGTGGAAGCATATTCCACTTTGTTTTCTTCAGCACAACGGCTGATATGAAGCACCGCCTCTATACTCTCTAACCAGTTGATTAGACCTACCGGACCCTCGGTACCATTAAATTCTTTTGGTTTACAATAAGTGAAGGTCTTGTAGTCATTCCCGTGCAGATGCACTCGAGGAATAATTTGTTCAGCAGTAGGCTCGACATTGTTACTGTTGTTAGCATGATGGTTATTATTGGCGTTCATGCTTGCCGTAATCTGTGCGACTAAAGTAGGCATAGCAGCCAACAGTTGTTGTGTCACAAATGCTGCCATATTATTTTCCCCACCAGTATTTGGGGTAGGTCCAGGGCCAGTATTCACCTGGACAGTAGCAGCTTCCTGTCTTTGCTGAATCACAGGTCCTTCCTGTTCAGCTTCAGTATTCAAAGGAGTTGATCGAGTAACTCTCCTTGGAGCAGCTTTCTTAACTGGAGCCTTTTTCGGGGTCTTACTTTTCGTCTTGGGAGCCATCTATCCTTGATATGAACAAGATGTAATTTAGAGGTTTTCTCGTAAGAATAACACAGAATGTAGCTTTTCAAGATATAAGAGGGCATTAAACACATGTCGCAAATTATCGACTTACTTGAACTCATTAACTAAACAAGACAAGAAATATAGTTCACTACATTTCTAGAATTGAAATGAGCAAGTAATGTAGCCTGAACAAGTAGGTAAGCCAAAGAATGATCATATTTCATTTATACTTAAAACTTTTTACATAGTCTGACTTGTACATTTCAAAATCTTGTGGGAAAACTACATCCACAATCCAAATCATGTGGGAACAACATCCACGATGATACATTACACAGTCAGAACAATACTATCCGAAATACGTGGGAAATACATCCACCAAAAAGATTACAACTTAAATACAGAAGTACGAGTTGTCATCCGTTCTAAGGCTTACAATACGTTACTACTACCACTACTGATTACATCCTGAAAAGAACTACAACAAGCAACGCCACCACCAAGACCACCACGACTGATAGTATCCAGATCATCCTCCCAATAGCTTCTTTCCCTTCCCTAGCAACAGTCATAGCCTCAGCCGCCTGATGATAAGCTCCAGTCAACGCCTGAGCTTGATTCTACATTCTCCCTTGTACAGATGAGGGAATTGTTCATCCTTGACAATTGTCGGCGATAATATTCCGACCTATCAGCTGCAGATGCAACTGGCATAACGGCACTTGGATTGTAGACAGGCACTCTGGAGGGACCCGCAGCATACGGATCTCCCTGAAAGAATGAAAGACCAAGTCCACAGTTGCGTGAATGTGTTTGCAGAGGTATGTGGTGGTGTTTTAAGCGGTTCCGTGTGTAGCAGAAGGACTCTAGGAGCATAAGGCAAATGAGCTCCCTCGGTAGTCCTCCTCTGATATGGAGATACCGGTGTTACAGATGATTGAACATGGATAGACACATGTTCACCTCCAGATTCGTTGGATGTTGATATCAAATTGATAGGGCGAGATTCATTACCCGATTCCTCCATAGGTTCCTCTTCATATGAGTCAGGAACACAAGGAATGGAGTTTGCCACAACTGGAAATGGAGGTGTACTAGGTACAACAGCATTAGAGCTAACTCCGTCCGACATGACTATTCTGAAAGGATAGTCAAAGAATCCATATAAGTCTGATGGATAAGACAATTCGAATCAATTGAATGAGACAGTACGCAACAAGAGTTTCAAAGAGATCTTTGTCTAGATTATACACATTCGGTTTGGGTTTCTATTAGCAACATATCTCCAATGCTTATATATAGGGTCACCCGCAGCCTTCCCACCACATTTTCAATATGTTGTTAATATAATCTAAACTATCACGTATATAAACCTTATGTATACACATACGATTTGAGTTTCTATTCCTAACATACCTTCAATGCTTATGTATAGGGTCACCCGCAGCCTTCCCACCACATTTTCAATATGTTGTTAATATAATCTAAACTATCACGTATATAAACCTTATGTATACACATACGATTTGAGTTTCTATTCCTAACATACCTTCAATGCTTATGTATAGGGTCACCCGCAGCCTTCCCACCACATTTACAGTATGTTGTGAATATAATTCAACTAACACGTATATACACAATTTAAGATATTTATTTCGAGCCTTATACTATTTTACATAATCGGGACGTAGTTGATCGGGTTAGGTCTAATTATTGACAAATAGTATAACTCTCGAGATAACTATCCTAAACCTTAAAGACTTAGATTTCTTATTTGAAGCGACCATGGCTATAGATTGAGTTATTCACGAGGAATAACTCCGTATTCACTATAACCTTGTCTCTGATACCAATTTTTGTCACACCCCATTATAGCGGAAAATATAGGGTTAACAAAAAATTGCGTACTTATCAGAAGGTAAATAGAGATTACATCTATTAATCCAAATACAAGTCTATTACAAGTATAATCGTTCAGATGTGGACCCAATACACGGATACAAACTATCCTCAATTGGAAATGGGTCCACTTAATACAATAATAACATTTGGACAACTAAGTACAATTAGGACTAATAAAACGATAGTCCTCAGAGGTCTGACGCTAATTGTACGTCAATGTTCAAAAGATGGCTTCACGAAGTCATATACGCTTCCAATACTTACTGTTGGTTACCTGAAAAGCATGAAATTTGAGAGGATCAACTATCAAA
The DNA here is from genome assembly GCA_034093135.1 of Erigeron breviscapus. Classification (NCBI taxonomy): domain Eukaryota; kingdom Viridiplantae; phylum Streptophyta; class Magnoliopsida; order Asterales; family Asteraceae; genus Erigeron; species Erigeron breviscapus. The sequence continues at coordinate 7,625,260 of CM067167.1, forward strand.
ATAGTTGGTGAGTTTACAGAATGTTTGACCAAGTTTATTCGTCATTGTGAGCACACAATGACTTGTAGTTATTTTCAACAAGACAATCAGAATCCAACACTTGATAATATTTCATAACAAGACAGCCGGGGTCTAAGTCCGACTAAAGCATATGACAGCCGGGAGCCAAGTCCGACAGTATCAGTCACTATGCTACATTGCTTCGCACAGGATTTCCCTCTAAAATGGGGTGCGCACCACAACAATGTTTATGACTAGCATATGACAGCCGGGAGCCAAGTCCGACAGTATCAGTCACTATGCTACATTGCTTCGCACAGGATTTCCCTCTAAAATGGGGTGCGCACCACAACAATGTTTATGACTAGCATATGACAGCCGGGAGCCAAGTCCGACAGTATCAGTCACTATGCTACATTGCTTCGCACAGGATTTCCTTCTACTAGTGGGTGCGGACCCTAAACAAGACAGTCAAGAACTAAGTCTGACAACACGACCACTAGGGTCCCATAACAATGATAACTACAGGGACAACATTTTAGTTCGTCAAATACAAAGAAACATTTTAATCAGCCATCACACGACAATTCAACGTCATTTTATCCAACATTTAATAAATGACACGTATACACATTTTCACAGCCCCTAACATGGCAAATTTACTTCAAATGATCTAAGCATCCAAATCACATGGCATACTTACAAAACAATCATTTATTTAACAAATCGTGTATACAATAACACATGCTTTTCAGGCCCAAAGTAAAAGGAAAAGGGCGCCATAAACTCACCTTAGCGATCTAGTGCTAAAAGGTGCAAAGTAGCTCGAGAAGATTCAACAATCAGTTCTCCACGTTATCCAAAACCTATGATACCATTACCAATAATGAGGATCAAATCTCTTGACGACGAGTATCCTACGTACAACTACTTAGCTATAGACCCTAGAATGCCATAACCGAGAACGTGTTTCAAACTTTCCTTTTGTTTACCTTTAGTTGGTAAAATAAATGACATAGTCATTTAAAAGTTGTATAAAATACCATAATGTCAACCCTATAACCTCAAACAAGTTGATTTAGTACGATTAAGTCAAGTCATAAGTCCCTAAACACATTTACAACTTAAATGAGTGTGAACAAGACGCATTCGACTTGACCCTTTTTGAAATGAGAGAATTTTCATACAAGAAGAGTGTTATTACTAGAAACTAGTCTCTCTTACGATTCCAACGATAGGTCATAAGACTTAATTGGAGTCACGGATCAAAAGTTATTAACATTTGAAAATTGACGCGCAAAATTTTACAGTTGGTATCCACTGCGCCGCAGTGAGCCATTGCCAAGCTCACTGCGCCGCAGTGAGCTAACCACGAACAAACAGGCTCTAGCCACTGCGCCGCAGTGAGGGCTAGCCCATGCCACTGCGCCGCAGTGGCCCAATTCTGAACCAGAAGCAGCAGCTGCAGTTTATGCAGGAAAACCAAACCCAAAACCCTTCAAACTCGACCCAAATCAATCCAAAACGATTTGTAGGAGCTTGTAACCCATTTTGAAGCATAACTAAACATTATAAACCATAAATACACATAACCCAACCCATAATTTCATCCATAACATCATCGAATCTTCCGAAACGATCAAATCAAACCAAAACCCTATTTAAACCCTAATTCCATTTTAAGTTGTTTTAGGCCATGTAAAAACTCGAAATGACTAGAAAAGAGTAAGTAAACATAAATAGGCGCAAAAGGGATGATTTAGACTTACCAAAAATTGATGTTCTTGAAGATAGTTGAAGAATATGTAGATGAAGATGATGATATAACTTCAAATGATATAGCCTTAAGATCTTTCAATCCTTCCTTTTCCAAAAACTAGATTTTTGATGATGATAAGAGATTGAGAGAGTTTGCTCCTTGAGAGTGTTGGTGATATGTGTGGTGTGTTTTGTGTTTGTGTGTGGTGTTTTGGGTCGATCAAAAAGAAAGAAAGGAGGGAAGGGGGGGGGGGGTGTTTTACTCCCTGCCACTCATTTCATTTTCCAGCCCATGTGGCTCATTTGGGATATTTTGTATCCCTAAATTTAGTAAAATGCTTACGATTAAATACCGTTTGACCAAAAGGTTAAAATGTAAAGTAAAGGTATTTTCCTTCGTCTTATTTTAGTTAAGACAAGTAAATAAAACTTTATCAAACTAACTTTAGAAATATTAAGTTTAGACAGTCTAATTACTGTGCAAAAATTCATAACCTTTAAATATCTCATTTAAAGTTATTTTAAGACTCGGCATTCCGTCTAAATAGCTAATAGTCTACGTCATAAAGATACGTCTAATTGAACCATATCAAATGTTCAATTAACTAATAATTTCTACGTCATAATCTCTAAATTAGACGAAATTATATTAATGATCGAGATTAGGACTAACCCGTTGTTAATAAATTACGAGTTGTCACAAGACGTGTATATATTACTCACTTTTACAATGAATGAAAGTTAAGTTTTGCTTTCTGCAATTTATAGATCTTACTCCTGCAAGAGATTTCTGGAAAATGAAAGCACATCATTCGTTTGTTACTTTGTCGAAGAAAAGTTTTATGTGGGATTTGATACTTCTTGATGAGAGATAAGTTGTGAATCTCATTTTTGTTGCATATGTATTTGTCGATTTCAAAATGTTTTTTGTTTAATTGTTCTAATTTTATCTTTTTGATTATTGTTTATAGGCTAAATAGATTCAAATGGTTGCATGTTATAACGTATAAGTCACAGTTCTTTGCATATTTGACAGGGCAGGCTGCAAAGGTATCGAAATTTGGGATAGGAACCGATCTCAATGTCAAATACTATAGCATTGTGGCTTCTTGTCTAAGTGTAATCGGTGTAGATCCAAATAGAAAGAAAGTGGTTGATGATATGTTTGGTTTTTCTGTTTATAGCGGTATTTGAGTTTTGAAATAATAGATGCATTTAAAATGAAGATTACATATTTTATTCACTTTGTTCTTTGTAATGCAGAAAGTATTGATCAAAGTTATGCAGGAAGCTGGCTCCAAGATAACTTTGAGATCAAGTATAGATATCATTGTGATGTGATTATGCATGCATATATTCCATGTTTTATTGTGTGTTTATATAATTATTGTTATCTTTTTACGATTAAGTTACTTATTTACGATTACGAGTGTTTATACAACTGGAGTTTGGATCATATTATTTATTAATTTTTTGCTTTTTGACAATTTCTTTGTATGTACAGAATTATTAATGCAAATTTGGGGAGATATGAAATATGTTTTTTGATCAATGATAGGATAGACAGGTATATTCAAATAGGTGTTTATATGTTTGGAATAATATTGGTCTTGGTTGTTGGCAAAATGCCAATGGAGTGAGTTATGTAGTAGAATGGAGGATGCTTTTTTCTATTTTTTAAGAAGGTAATGGTATTCCTATACAGAAATTTGAAATTCTAAAAGTATTGAGCAAAATGGGAAAGTGCAGGTAGTTAAATTCTGAATTAGTATGGTTTTTTGGCATAATGATTTAGTTAGCAACAAGAAAAGAAGGATGGTATGCTTTTTGAAGAAATGGAATGCTCAAATCGCAAGGAGAGAGAGCTTAATTATGAAATTGTGAAGTTAAAGCAGTTTCTCCCTTTAACTCAGCAACCGGCTTCACAAGGTTTCATTGAATACACTCTTATTGTTGCGCCAAGTAGCAGTGCAGCTGGTCATTCAAAGGATGAGCAGGTCAGCCCAGATACCGTGTGTTACTATGGATCCGATAACACTGATTCTGAAACAGCACTTCAGTTGAGGCTACCCTGTGGTGACCACTGATTAACAGTGGCGGACGCATGTAGGAGAAGGGTATGCAATTGCATACCCTGTGAAGTCTCTATCCAATGGAAAAAAAAATATTAAATAATTTTTATGTTGTAGTTTTAGAAAGTCTGAGAAAAATACCTAATTACTGTACTTGTTAGAAAAAGGATTTGATTTGTAACCGTTATTGTTACTTCCGTTAAACACCCAAATAAAACTTAACGGTTGTTAGCTCTTGTAGGAGTAAGGACTATTGTTGCAACATATTTAAAGACAGGGACTATTATTTTTTAAAAAGTGTGTGGTAGGGGGTTAAAAGGTAAAGAAGTGAAAGTTCCATGCATATATAGATGTATGTTATGCATAGAAAGTTGTAAAAAACAACTTGGTTTTTAGTATAGATATAATATAATGGGTATGGGTTGGTATGTGTTAAATTTAGTGCTAAAATGTTGTATGCAGGGGGCATGATACTTTGGTGTGTTGGGTTTATTGAAAATAGGTAGGTTGTAGCAGGTTGACTTTATTTAGTCAATGGCAGAAAATATTTTGGCACAAAATTTGTTACTAATTCTGCTTATGGTATGGTTTATTGGTGTACCAAGTTAGAAGGAAAGAGGTGTAACTTCAAACGGTTGGAAATTTGTGTACATTACATATATATATATATATATATATAGTTTATTATTTACTATAATATTATTATATATATTATATCTATCGAAATCGTATATATATATATATATATATATATATATATATATATATATATATATATATATATATATATATATATATATATATATATATATATATATATATATATATATATATATATATATATATATATATATATATATATATATATATATATATATATATATATATACTAATACGTTTTTTTTGTTTATATATATATATATATATATATATATATATATATATATATATATATATTTATATATATGTATATATATATATATATATATGTATATATATATATATATATATATATATATATATATATATATATATTTATATATTCATATATATATATATATATATATATATATATATATATATATATATATATATATATATATATATATATATATATATATATATATATATATATATATATATATATATATATATATATATATATATATATATATATATATATATATATATATATATATATATATATATATATATATATATATATATATATATATATATATATATATATATATATATATATATATATATATATATATATATATATATATATATATATATATATATATATATATATATATATATATATATATATATATATATATATATATATATATATATATATATATATATATATATATATATATATATATATATATATATATATATATATATATATATATATATATATATATATATATATATATATATATATATATATATATATATATATATATATATATATATATATATATATATATATATATATATATATATATATATATATATATATATATATATATATATATATATATATATATATATATATATATATATATATATATATATATATATATATATATATATATATATATATATATATATATATATATATATATATATATATATATATATATATATATATATATATATATATATATATATATATATATATATATATATATATATATATATATATATATATATATATATATATATATATATATATATATATATATATATATATATATATATATATATATATATATATATATATATATATATATATATATATATATATATATATATATATATATATATATATATATATATATATATATATATATATATATATATATATATATATATATATATATATATATATATATATATATATATATATATATATATATATATATATATATATATATATATATATATATATATATATATATATATATATATATATATATATATATATATATATATATATATATATATATATATATATATATATATATATATATATATATATATATATATATATATATATATATATATATATATATATATATATATATATATATATATATATATATATATATATATATATATATATATATATATATATATATATATATATATATATATATATATATATATATATATATGTAACTGTAATATAAAGGTGTATATATATAAATGTAAAATGTATGAATATGGAGGTTTTTGTGTTGTTTTTGGTGTAGAAAAGATGCAGAAACATATATAAATAAGAAAGGAAGAAAGAAAGAAAGAAGAAGGAAGAAAAGACAAAAGTGGATTAGTCTTTGGATATGGGCCCCATTTTTATTTATTTTTTAAGCATTTGACAGTCCTTGATTTGCATACTTATGTTTAGTTTATCTTAGACAAAGAGTTAAGAACAGAAAGTAAAGAACATAAACAAAAACAAGTTCAATTGTAAGAGAACTATGCAAGTCTAATCTGTTGAGTCAAGGATTCGTTGACCAGTTGGACTCGCTGATGACTCGCTGATGACTCGCTGATGACTCGCTGATGACTCGCTGATGACTCGCTGATGACTCGCTGATGACTCGCTGATGACTCGCTGATGACTCGCTGATGACTCGCTGATGACTCGCTGATGACTCGCTGATGACTCGCTGATGACTCGCTGATGACTCGCTGATGACTCGCTGATGACTCGCTGATGACTCGCTGATGACTCGCTGATGACTCGCTGATGACTCGCTGATGACTCGCTGATGACTCGCTGATGACTCGCTGATGACTCGCTGATGACTCGCTGATGACTCGCTGATGACTCGCTGATGACTCGCTGATGACTCGCTGATGACTCGCTGATGACTCGCTGATGACTCGCTGATGACTCGCTGATGACTCGCTGATGACTCGCTGATGACTCGCTGATGACTCGCTGATGACTCGCTGATGACTCGCTGATGACTCGCTGATGACTCGCTGATGACTCGCTGATGACTCGCTGATGACTCGCTGATGACTCGCTGATGACTCGCTGATGACTCGCTGATGACTCGCTGATGACTCGCTGACCGCTGACTCGCTGACGACCCACGTCAGCGACCCTGAGAGCAATGACTCGCTGATGACTCGCTGATGACTCGCTGACGACCCACGTCAGCGACCAAGTCTGGTCAGCGAATCCTTGACTCAACAATCTCCCCCTATTCGCTGAGAAGACTTGTTGAGTGAAATAGATGTAAGAAAAGAATAAATAAGAGATAGAATGATGTCTTTTTATATTACAATCTTTTTACAATATAAGACATCTAAAGATTTTCAGTTTCAAATTCCCAAGCATGCTCTTGCTTGGCAATCTGAACAGCTGGGTCATTATATCTGTGAGGCTTAACCAGCTCCTCATCCACCTTGCTGATGAACCATCTATTGTTGGATGTTTCAGCACATCTTCTTCTTATGTTCAAGAGAAACCCCGTTGAAGCTTTTTCAATTTCGGCCAGACGAAAGAACAATTGATTGTTCTGGAAGTTTGTGAAGAAGATGCCAGCAGGTGTTTCAAGTACTCTCCCTTCTCCGAAAATACTTCTGGGAGGGAGTCTGGTATTTAGCAATGCATCACCAGTGATAGGAGGAAGATCAACTTTAAGAGTTTGATGCTCTTCCTTTCTCTTTCTTTGAACCCTTTGACCCGCTGAGGAGATAGCAGCAGGAGTACCAAATACTTGCCTCAGCATAGGCAGATCTGCTTTAAACTTGGTTTCATACTCCAGTGCTTTCTCGAAATATTCTTTCAGCATGTTTTGGAGTTGATGGTAGCTGGCTGCCCTTTTATCTTTCACCAGCATGTACACTTCTGCCCACTCTGAAGCACCCAAGTTGGTTGGTTTGACTCCTTCCAACTTGGTTGGCTTATCAGCACCTTCTCTTAAGATCTTTAAGTTAGTCTTAAGACCCATTTCAGCTTTGAAGGCCTCAGTAGCAATAATCCTTTGAGGCCTCTTTCTATCCTCCATCAACTTCAGCCATTTAGCCTTCTCCCCCTCAAACTTGGCTCTTTTCTCTTTAAGCTGCTTCTCAACTTCTTTGTGTTTCTGCCTGTACAGGGCTTCAGCACCACCTGATTTTAGCAGCATCCTTTGCTCACCATCAAGCTGATCCTTTTCAAGTAGAGGTAGCTGCCTGATAAACTCAAGATTTTTCTTTTCATTTTCTTCATTTTGCTTGATCCTGTCCAGCTCTTTGATAGCATCTTCTTGAGTTTTTCCATCAGCAGTAAGTGCCAATATATCAATCAATTGATGCTGATGGCCTGCTGAGGATTGTTCAGAGAGTTGAGCAGCGGGAGGAGAGGATGAAGTAGCAGGGGGTGCATTGAACACAACCATTTGTTGCTCCCCCTCAATACCAGCTGGGGGAGCTTCATCTTTTTCATTCTCCCCCTCAACACCAGCAGGGGAATTTTCAACACTTGCTTCCTTTTCTATCTCCCCCTCAGCACCAGCAGGGGGAACATCATCAGCTGTTGTTGTGTCGTCCCTTTCTAGTAAACCTTCAGCAGAGTCTTCATAAATTTGGGCAACTGCCTTGTTAACTGATTCAGTTACCAGATCTAGAACAGCAGCATCAACTTTCTCCCCCTTGGAAGTTGTATTGTTAATAACAACTTCCACAGTCGCTGGCTGTTTAGGTTGCTGGTTCACCAGCTGTACCAACATTTTCTTAATTTCATCAACTTCTGACTCTAGTTTGATTTGCCTCTGGCGATCTTCCTCAGTAAAGGATGGAGAAGAGATTGGAAGATTAGCCACTTGCTTTTCCAAGGCATGAATAGCCTTAGTGTTGTTGTTGACTTTAGTGGACAGCTTCTTGATACTAGCAGCAGTAGCCTTGCTGGTCGAGGCTGCCTTCATTGCTGAGTAGCTGGTGGAGTTGGCACATTTCACCAGCGATAATGCCTTAGATCGAAGGACCTGCTGATCATGTTTGATAGCTTTGGTGGCTTCTTTGATTTTGTGTTGATCAGCAGCCATGGAGATGAATTTTTCCTTAATCATCTCTACTTCTGAGCAGTTTTCAACTTGCTTATTGTACCAGCTGGTCAGAGTAGAGATTAGTCTTTCGGACTCATTTTCTTTCACATCTACAGCAATCTCCGCATATTTGGTGAGATCATTCAGCTGATGCTCCACCCTTTCCAACCTATCAGCAGAGTAGGTGGAGTATGAAATGCCCAGCTCTTTAGCAGTTTGAGGTTCGATTTCAGAGGGAATCGAGGATGAGCAGCCAGGAACACTTGAGAAGGAAGAAGGCATGCCAAGAGAGAGCATGGTGTTCACTGGTCGCATTGGAGGAGTCTTGGGTCTGGCAGTACTTTCATTAGTGGCTGCTATTTCACCAGCAACAGCAGCATCATCATTTTTATCTTCCTCCATGTCACTTGCTTCCAATTCATCAGCATGACTGGAATCTAGTTGAAAGTCATCAATATTACCCAACTCAAAATCACTTTCCTCATCAATAGTGATTACATCATCAATTTCTTCATCGTCATCACCAGCACCTTCAGTCTTGCCCAAATCAACACTTCCTTCTACCATTTCTCTATCATCAATGCTGGCATCCACCTCAGCATGCTCACTCAAACTAACTCCTTCAATTTCACCAACTTGCTCCTGTCTTTCCAAAGAGAAATTTAAAGGGATTGGAGAATTTGGTGCCTCTGTTTCAGTTTGTTGCGGCTCTATATTTTCAACAGCAGCAGGGGTTTCCTCCTCATCAATAAGAGAGAGTTGAGAGATAGGTTGAGGTTGCTGACTAATATGATTAGCTCGCTGAGGCGTGCTATAGTCATAGGGAACATCAACCTTACTTCTTCTGAAGGGTTCAGAAGGTCTGATGGTGACTTGCTGAGGAGCAATGGGTTTAAAACCATCACTACCAATATCCCCTTCATAAGATTCCCCAGAAGAGTATTGAACTCTTCCTTCGTTTGGCATCATGCCAACAATGGGAAGATGAGGATATGGGTTGCTAGTGCTTACTGAGAAGCCAACACCATTTTCCTCAGCAGGATTAGATGGGTCGCTGGTAGTAGAAGTGGTAGTACCAGCTTCCATTTCATTGTGGTAATTGTTAAGACCCTTAACAAAATACCATTTCTTCATCTCTTCAGGAGAGATGACAGCGGATGGAGGAATAGAAATTTCAGGCTTTACCTCATCATTAAACAAGTCAGCGAGAGAGGCAGCGGCATTAAAGTCACCGCCTATTACTGCCTGTACTTGGGCAGGGACTTGTTCGTTTAGGCACTGGTGGTGAAACCTGGAAGCTTTTGACCAGGAGGTCACAATCTTCTTAAGATTGGCAACTTCAAGCTTGAGTTTTTCATTCTCAAGTTGAACCTTTTGTGCCAGCAACTCATGAGATTGGAGTTCAACATGAACATTCCTCAGCTCATTGAGTCTATCAGATTTTTCGCTTAACTCCAAGGAAGTAGAGTCGAGCTTTGATTGGACATCAGCTCGTATAGATTCAACGAACTGAAAGTCACAAAGAAGAGATTCGAAGATTTTTGGTTTATCTTCTTCAGAAGCAGAGGAGTGAGCACAAACCTTTTTAATGGTGACATTCACCCACTGACTTGAGGAGACTTGATCTCTTGTCAAAGCATCTCCATCAGCGAGCGCCATAAGGCACATGGAGTCAACATATTCTTCACTGTCTTAATCGTCTGATTCAGCCCAGTCATGCTCTTCAGCTACCAGCCCTTTTGCTGGTGTTTTGGCCTCTTCCATTTCAGCAACCTTGGCCTTCAGCTGATAGTATTTATTTCTGTACTCATCAGCAGGTTTGGAAGGGTTAGTTTTAGGAGGAGCAGGAGTTGGTAGGGCAACTCTGCACTCCTTTTGGTAGTGGCCTTTTCTACCACATCTCCAGCACTCCTCTTGAGCTTTGTCAACAGGAGGCTTATATGGAGCAACCGACCTACGGTTGTTCCATTTCCGGGAGTACCTTTTACCAGCGACTAAGGCAAAATCCATAAAGTCACTGAACATCTCTTGTTTCTCTTCAGCATCAAGATCATCAACAAGAGATTGAATAGGTTGTGGAAGAATAGAAGAGCTGGCACCAGTATTAAGATTACTGGGCTCAGCAGAGATAAGGGCCAAGGGGTCGAGAGCACAATGAGAAGAAGAGGAAACAGAAGAAGAAGAGGGACCCGCACGATGCTGTGCATCAGCGGCAGCTCTTAGATTTTGAGCAAGAGCTCTTTCTTCGAACTGGAGCATGCCAAAGAGAGACTCAAGGTTTAGCCCATTGAGTCGCTCAGTGGTTCTGAGGATTTGTCTCAGACCTTGCCACTTGATAGGTAAACTATCAAGAAATTTGTGGCATACCTCAAAATCATCATGAGAGATACCAACTGTGGTCATGTCGTTCAGCAACCCTTTAAATCGGGTATATGAACCGTTTAGACCTTCGTTGGGGAGGGAAAAGAAATTTTCATAGGCTCTTTTTAAGTCAATCTTTTTAGTGGCAATGGTAGCAGCAGATCCTTCATGCATGCTAACCAATCTATCCCAAACTTCTTTTGAAGAGGGATATCTAATGACCACTTTCATGAGGTCAGTGGGAAGAGTGCTGACAATCATGTTTTTGAGCCTTGCATCAAGATTAACAAGTCTCCTTTCATCGTCAGTCCATTGAACCTCTGGTTTGACGATGTCAATCACAATCTCAGGAGCATCAACAGTTGCTCCTGGTGTTCTTTGAACCAGAGTGGGGATATAAGGACCGACGGTCAGAATAGACATAAGATAGGGTTCCACACCCACTATATGTAGTAACATCCTTTCCTTCCAAGACCCAAAGTCATCGGGCTCGAATCTTGGAGGGACGGATACGTAACCGAAGTCACGTGTGTTAACAAGGGTGGGAACAGCAGTCATGTTCTTGTTTAAGAATAGATTAAGAGAGAATTTTAAGAAAATAAGTATGCAAACGGATCTTTGTTTCAGTAATTTAGAAACGTTGTCTCTGATACCACTTGACAGTCCTTGATTTGCACACTTATGTTTAGTTTATCTTAGACAAAGAGTTAAGAACAGAAAGTAAAGAACATAAACAAGAACAAGTTCAATTGTAAGAGAACTATGCAAGTCTAATCATATGTATCATTGATTTAAACGATGAATACATGGTCGATATTACAACTTGTCTTACAAGAATACAAATGAACTAGATAATTGCTAAGCCTAGAAAGGAAGAAAGAAACTTGAGCAATTACAAATAAAGTGTCACACACTTTGTGGTGATAAAACACACACGTAAATGGTGCGGCTGTGTTTTTTTTTTTTTTTTTTTTTTTTTTTTTTTTTTTTTTTTTTTTTTTTTTTTTTTTTTTTTTTTTTTTTTTTTTTTTTTTTTTTTTTTTTTTTTTTTTTTTTTTTTTTTTTTTTTTTTTTTTTTTTTTTTTTTTTTTTTTTTTTTTTTTTTTTTTTTTTTTTTTTTTTTTTTTTTTTTTTTTTTTTTTTTTTTTTTTTTTTTTTTTTTTTTTTTTTTTTTTTTTTTTTTTTTTTTTTTTTTTTTTTTTTTTTTTTTTTTTTTTTTTTTTTTTTTTTTTTTTTTTTTTTTTTTTTTTTTTTTTTTTTTTTTTTTTTTTTTTTTTTTTTTTTTTTTTTTTTTTTTTTTTTTTTTTTTTTTTTTTTTTTTTTTTTTTTTTTTTTTTTTTTTTTTTTTTTTTTTTTTTTTTTTTTTTTTTTTTTTTTTTTTTTTTTTTTTTTTTTTTTTTTTTTTTTTTTTTTTTTTTTTTTTTTTTTTTTTTTTTTTTTTTTTTTTTTTTTTTTTTTTTTTTTTTTTTTTTTTTTTTTTTTTTTTTTTTTTTTTTTTTTTTTTTTTTTTTTTTTTTTTTTTTTTTTTTTTTTTTTTTTTTTTTTTTTTTTTTTTTTTTTTTTTTTTTTTTTTTTTTTTTTTTTTTTTTTTTTTTTTTTTTTTTTTTTTTTTTTTTTTTTTTTTTTTTTTTTTTTTTTTTTTTTTTTTTTTTTTTTTTTTTTTTTTTTTTTTTTTTTTTTTTTTTTTTTTTTTTTTTTTTTTTTTTTTTTTTTTTTTTTTTTTTTTTTTTTTTTTTTTTTTTTTTTTTTTTTTTTTTTTTTTTTTTTTTTTTTTTTTTTTTTTTTTTTTTTTTTTTTTTTTTTTTTTTTTTTTTTTTTTTTTTTTTTTTTTTTTTTTTTTTTTTTTTTTTTTTTTTTTTTTTTTTTTTTTTTTTTTTTTTTTTTTTTTTTTTTTTTTTTTTTTTTTTTTTTTTTTTTTTTTTTTTTTTTTTTTTTTTTTTTTTTTTTTTTTTTTTTTTTTTTTTTTTTTTTTTTTTTTTTTTTTTTTTTTTTTTTTTTTTTTTTTTTTTTTTTTTTTTTTTTTTTTTTTTTTTTTTTTTTTTTTTTTTTTTTTTTTTTTTTTTTTTTTTTTTTTTTTTTTTTTTTTTTTTTTTTTTTTTTTTTTTTTTTTTTTTTTTTTTTTTTTTTTTTTTTTTTTTTTTTTTTTTTTTTTTTTTTTTTTTTTTTTTTTTTTTTTTTTTTTTTTTTTTTTTTTTTTTTTTTTTTTTTTTTTTTTTTTTTTTTTTTTTTTTTTTTTTTTTTTTTTTTTTTTTTTTTTTTTTTTTTTTTTTTTTTTTTTTTTTTTTTTTTTTTTTTTTTTTTTTTTTTTTTTTTTTTTTTTTTTTTTTTTTTTTTTTTTTTTTTTTTTTTTTTTTTTTTTTTTTTTTTTTTTTTTTTTTTTTTTTTTTTTTTTTTTTTTTTTTTTTTTTTTTTTTTTTTTTTTTTTTTTTTTTTTTTTTTTTTTTTTTTTTTTTTTTTTTTTTTTTTTTTTTTTTTTTTTTTTTTTTTTTTTTTTTTTTTTTTTTTTTTTTTTTTTTTTTTTTTTTTTTTTTTTTTTTTTTTTTTTTTTTTTTTTTTTTTTTTTTTTTTTTTTTTTTTTTTTTTTTTTTTTTTTTTTTTTTTTTTTTTTTTTTTTTTTTTTTTTTTTTTTTTTTTTTTTTTTTTTTTTTTTTTTTTTTTTTTTTTTTTTTTTTTTTTTTTTTTTTTTTTTTTTTTTTTTTTTTTTTTTTTTTTTTTTTTTTTTTTTTTTTTTTTTTTTTTTTTTTTTTTTTTTTTTTTATGTATAACATATCAATAATATCGAATATGTGAAATTTTTTTTATCGAATATGTGGAATTTTTTATGTATAAGATTCTTAACAACGACCCCGGTGTATTATTATTTGATTTTGAAACTACTCAATGTATTAATATGAAAGGAATTAGGGCAACACAGCCTTACAATGATAGTGATGTGATGGTGGTTGTCGACACGTCATAGGCTCGTTGTACTTTGATCCAGGAGCCTTTGTCTTCTTTACCAAAACGGGTATGAAAGAGAGAAACCCTTGTTTTGGTCCCAACTGTACCTTTGCCATATAAGGTAATATTTAGTTGGAAGAACCACCATGTGACTTCTTGTCTTCTTATGGTTTGAAAACTTCCCGCCTTGACACACAGCTTGGGAAGTAAGCCACCCGCTGACAAGAGTCATTGACTCGCTGATGACTCGCTGACGACCCACGTCAGCGACCAAGTCTGGTCAGCGAATCCTTGACTCAACAGCATTCAATCAAAAGAATAGGCAAGGAAACTGGCACCCTTGTCCCCAAATTCCTCCCCACCCTATAGGTACCTATTGCGCGGAATGGTGTTCAAATAGGTACCTATCCGGTACCTATTCCCTCCCCGGGGCACTCCGTGCACCCTTAAAGAAAACAGATTAGAAATGGACTATTAAATTTGGCTAAAAGTATAGATTATAAAAAAAGATGGGACTTGTAGAAGTGGGCTCAAGAGTTTGGCCGAACGTATCAAGAAGTAGGAGAGATGATCTCAAGTATATGGATACTAGCTTCAAGTAAATGGACCTCAAATTTTGAATGTTGTTTTGTTTCTAAAGTAGAGAGTTTACTTTTGTTGGTAAGTAGTGTTAATTTATGAATATTGTAATAAGTCTGTAATAATTTTGGATTTAGTATTTTTTTTTTTTTATGTATAACATATCAATAATATCGAATATGTGAAATTTTTTTTATCGAATATGTGGAATTTTTTATGTATAAGATTCTTAACAACGACCCCGGTGTATTATTATTTGATTTTGAAACTACTCAATGTATTAATATGATCAAAGAAACTATATACGAACATTATAACACTATATATTTGTAAAAGTTTGAATGCGGATTAGTTGATTTATGACAAATTCAACGCTTTCCATTATGCGTAAATTTATACACCCCTAAAATTTATGATTAACGTACAAATAATATATGCACCCCTGAATTTTATAGTGAACGTACAAATAATATATGCACCCCCTGAATTTTATGGTAAACGTGCAAATAATATATGTACCCCTAAATTTTATGATAAAACGTACAAATAATACATGTACCCCCCCCCCCCCCCCCCCCCCCCCCCCCCCCCCCCCCCGGGGAATTTTATAGTAAACGGACAAATATTATATGCAACCTTGAATTAACGTTTCTAGATATATTCGATACGATTTATTTGTATAAAGACTTATAACGTCCTGTGGTTTAACTAAGGTAGCTGTTTCACTTTATCGAGTGGTGTTAATTGGGGGTTCACTACATCGAGTGGTGTTAATCGGGGATTCATCATTTAAATAGGTTTACAGTATATATTTGCATTTGACAAAAGTTATTTATTCTAACAATTCATTAGATTGAATCATCATTCAATAAGACTTATTTTATAAATTGCTTATTGTCGACCCGTGTTTTCACACGGGTTCTACATCTAGTATTTATCCAGAGTAAATTTAATTACTACTTTTGGTAATGCCTGTAACCAGTGTTCAAGCACAAAATCTCTAAATTATAAATGACCCTTTGTTAGAGTCCTGCACGTATGTTTTACACATTTCTAAAGTAGCCATTTCATAAGTATATATACATCAAACCATATCATATGACCTCTAAACTTTAGACAAATTCCAATTGAAAATTTCACTAGTTACCATCCATGGGTTCAATAACCTTCATTTCATTTTCACTTTCGTGCATTTTCTTGGTGATGCTAACCTTACCACACCAAGGATCGTACGCAACTCCAAATTATAATCTCGACATACCTGAAAAGGCAAATATCATAGACTGTCAAGCTGCATATTTGACTGCAGGAGATTGTTATTATGAGGCAGCAAAAGAATTTAGAACTGGTCAAGTCCGAATCTTTCTAGGGCCAAAATGTTGTAAAGCTGCTCGTGATTTGAACTTCGGGTGCTGGCCTAATATTTTTGGTTATAATCCTTTTTACCCTGCACTCCTTGATTTTTATTGTTCCAGGTTTCCAGATGGATCAACAATGACATCTTTTGGTGTAGCCCGAGATGCTGAACCCCTTGAAGTTGGTCCTAACGACTTACCCGAAATTGAAAGCAATGACATGCTACCATGGTTTATTGAAGGAGTGTAATCGCCAGTACATATGCTTAATTATGTATTACATGAAATACTTATAGTTATTTAGTAGTTTGATTATGCAATATTGTGTACTTAAAGTTGTTTAACATTATATCAGGGACATAAGTATAAGTTATCTTCTATAATGAGTTAATGACATGTTAAATATGATTTACGTACATTTAGAGCTGAAATGCATTTTTATTTATTTACAATTCACATATAGAAGTTAATAAAAAAAATGAGCCAAATAGATAACCATTTAAAACCCCATTAATATCAAACCAAATTAAGAAACATGCCTAAAACACAACAAAAAAGAACTATATATCCATCACCATTCTTTAATGCTTTCTACCACAACTCCACAAGTCTCACAAATAGAGTCATCCATAATGGCTTATTTAAAAGCATCGACTTTCATCTTTTTGTTGTTTACAACACTTATAGCGACATCGCGGCCGATCATGGCTGAAGAAGAATTTCCAGATTCGGGCCTTGAACCACCTCCTTACCAAAAAATAATTGAAGCCTTGGAACAATGTTGGTTGTCGATAGAAGAAAGTGTCAATTGCTATTCAGAGGTTTTAAGATCTTTCGCGAGGAGAAATGTAGGAATGACTATCGGCCCATCGTGTTGTTTGTCGATCAATGACATTACTTCGTTTTGTTGGAACCAAACATTTCCTAACAACCCATCTTTCCCTGCCTTGCTTAGAGCTTACTGCAAAACTTATCGAATTGGACAAGCTGGCTCACCAGCACCAGCCCCAACCCCCGAGCCAAGCGACGTTTAAAGGAATACTGGGTGCACCACCGTGGCTAGCTAACTAAGCCAGATTTATGATTTACGCTTTTACAATTATTATTACTGTTGGCTCGATTTTGGTACTTCTCAAATGCTAGAGAACTACTTATTACTATCCTTGTTCCTATAACTTTATTTCTAGTTTTCCATCTACAGTAATTTTATTTTAGAGTTAATTGCAAGATTGGTCCCCGTGGTTTGCACACTTTAGCAATGGGGGTCCCTTTTTGAGTATCGTTGCAATGTGGTCCCTATTTTAAGAATTTTTTGCAAAATTGGTCCCTTTTTAACAGAACCTTTAGCGGAGGCCGTCAATTCTTCACGTGGCCATCACGTGCAGGGGCAATATTGTCTTTTCATACAACATATAAGGGACCCACATTGCTAGTGAACTCAAAAAAGGGACCCCCATTTCATACAACATATAAGGGACCCCCATTGCAACGATACTTGAAAAGGGACCCTCATTGTTAAAGTGTGCAAACGACAGGGACCAATCTTGCAATTAACTCTATTTAATACTTTTTTTATCTATGCTATCAAAGTAATCAAATTTCAAGATTAATCATCGAACATAAGTGTTAACAAATTTGAACTAATGATTTAGAAATAAGTTATATTATCATTAAGTAATATTAGACAGCAAATTATCGAACAAAATTGAGTAAGTAAGTAACACCCTAATATCGTTTTATACGAATGATGTGATCCCAATACCATAAAATTGATGTATAAGAGAGGTTGAGATATAGACCGTTTTACCTCTATCTAAAGTTAACGATCGCTCCATCATCAACATGATTTGGAAAACATAATCATAAACATATCTCAACTGTTAACTGATCATTTTTAAACACAGAAGATCAATTCTTCCTCTGTAACATCCCGAACTTTTAAATTAATAGTTGACGTGAGTCGTTAAGTCAACAATACATGTCCGTTAAGTCTTTAGATGATTTAATGCTTATATGTGTTTAATGTGCTATATGTGTAAGACTTTAATGCCTTAATGATTGATGTGTTAAAGTGTGTAAGATATGTTTTATATGCCTTTAGAGGTGCTTAAAGTGTTTAATGTGTTGTAAGTATTCCCAATAGGTGATTTTAGCCTAATATGAGCCATAAGGAAGTCTAGGGACTAGTTTTGACATAGGTGGAAACTAAAAAACGGGATTAGGGTCTTGGAGCAGGTCATTAGCTTCTAATTACTCATATTATCCTTTTCTCTTTGAGCCCTAACCATCCCCCATTGCCATAATCAATTCCTTGTTCGATTTCATCATCGTTTGGTTGATTCGAGAGTGTTTGATCAAGTTTTGCATCCCCTTTTGTCATATCTAGGTATAGTGAGTATTTTTCCTTTGATTTGTGACTCATGGATTCATTCATACTAATTCCTATTGAGTTCTAGGGTTTGGGTTGGATTAATGGTGTTTTGTTAGTGATTAATCGTGTTTTTCGGGTGATTAAATATCACAAAATTGTTTGTAATCAACCCACGAGTCAATGGATGATTTCATGTCTCCAAATGCTCTTGAAAAGTGTCATTTTAATGATAAAAATCTGATCATGAGGTGTTGAATGGTTTGGGATTCGTCCAAGAAGGAAAAATGGGTTTTCTACCCGAAAGTCCAGTAGGTGCGGCGCACCTCTCATTAGGTGCGGCGCACTTAGTGTAGCCGAGAGGGAGTGTGGTGAGAAGGTGCGACACACCTAGGGTGTGGCCATGGAGTGCGGCGCACCTCTCAATAGGTGCGACACACATAATGTTGTCGAGAAGGGGTGCGTTGTAAAGTGAGTTATAGAGTGCAACACACCTTTATGTTTCCTCCCAACTTTCTTTCAGTTGGTGCGGCGCACCCGCACCTAGCCTCTTTATGCTGAAAACTCGTTTCTAGGTTCCCGGGAATACTTGTCAAGCACGGTAACTCATTAATTGGTTGTTGTTGACCTTCTTTAAGGTAAGATACATGATTTGTCACACTGAGGGTACAACAAAACATAGTTTTCATATGATAACTTCCCCAATGATATCTTGTATTGCTTATGGGTACTCAGGATTATGCGGGAGGCTATATGGGCTATGTATTACGTCATGTAGCTTTTAATGCTATCATGTGATTATGAAATGCTATGAAGTGTATATATGTGCAAATGTGATGTGATATGTGATGAACTCATGGCTTGTACATCTAGTTCACTAGACTTACTAGGTATGCCATGACACGTGCACGTTTAAGGGCCCGAACGTAAAAGTGATAAAGTGTTAGTTTAGGCAAAGTGAACACCTAAACTAAGAATAAAGTGTTAGCTCGAGCAAAGTGTAAAGAAAGTGTTAAGCTTAACCCGCATTAGCTCCTCGTGGGCTAGTGTGCCATGTGGTCGCTTGAGTGGCTCCTTGCGACGAAGAGTACGTATTTGAGTGTATCCGGGTGGAGTAACCCACCACCAATGTGTTTGAACATAAACGGTATACTCCGGGATTAGCTTTGCTTTTCCTTAACGACGCCGATGGACCGCCGACAGGCAATACCCATCATGTCGGGTGTGAGGTTCCCTGTCAGGTCTTAGGACCGCCTACACACAACCCCCACCGTCCCATGTGATAGGTGACGAATGTCACCAAAAAGTGTAAAGTGTAAAGTGAAAAGATAAAGTGAAAAGTGAAAGTGAATGATGATAGGCATAATTAGGACTTGATTCCTAACATGATGATGTGTATGTGTTTGTGTATGTAATGTAATGAAATGATTATGTTTTATGAAAGTAAAATCGGCAAATGCTTTATTAACTACATGTATTCTTACTTAGCTAATTCGTTAGCTAACACTTGTTTCTTGAAAATGTTGTGCCTTCAGGATAAGCAGGTTTGAAGTAAGGATGCTTGTTAGGCGGGGTAGATGCTTTTGGATGTCTAGCTACCCATTAGTGACCTCATTACTTAGACATTACTTATGATACTTATTATGATGCTTTTATGTCTTGGATTTTACAAGACGAACTCATGTAAGACTTGAGATGACATTTATGTTGGTGCCATCATGGTTTCTTTTATGCCTTGCTATGATTACGGATTTAGTAACACCATTTTATTAAATGACAATTCCGGTAGGAATTGTAAACGTTTCATTTAATGCTTCCGCTAGTTTTTAACGTCGTTTGGCAAAATTTTTTGAAAATTCAGGTTTTCTAAACGACGGGTGTTACATCCTCCTTCATGAACCTAAGATTTGGATGCTTGTCTTCTTAATTAATTGTTTTTTCTCCGGATTTTTGTGAAAGGAAATTAGGGATTCTAATTTTTTCTCTCTCAATGTATTAATCCCTTATCTAAGGGATTATCGGTATCATGAGTTTTTATTAAGGTACCAAATGTATGCATCATCTACTTGTACAGTTTGTTACAATACCTGTACAGTGTGGTAACTTAATAAAAAACCATGATACGAATATCATCTCCCCTTATCTAAACTCTAGTCTTTAAGTCAATTGTTCCTTATTGGCTAGCTCCAAATTATAGTCACCCGTAGTTAACCCTAACAAAATAAGGGGAAAATGTTAAATATAGCTTTAAGATATAGTTAAGGTATAGAAAAATGTTGTTCCTTACATATCAAAAGTCCGTCCATAAATTTTATGATAAGTCTATAACTATTTTATGCATATTAATTACAACCTAAGACCATATATATAACCTTAAAAATAAGTAATATCTTATTTAAGTTAATGACATTTTTAAATGATATTTAAATACCATCAATAATAAATACTTAAAAGTTTAAGATGTTACATCCATATATTTTGCAAATTAATCCGAAATTCTAATAAATTCATTCAAAACTGTAACACAATCTCATTAGGGTAGGAGAGAAACTAAGTAGATAAATGATGTGTGAAATCTAGTTTAAAATTTATAACAAGATCTACCGCTAACTGACTACAACACACTTACGGGCAGTGTACCCGTTCGTATGTAATATAGCTAACTGGCAAGACCAGGATCGAACACAAGGACTGATTGTTGTACTAAAGGTTGTAAAAATGTGAAACAAGTAAAAGGTTTGGTGTGACCGAATTGTCACTTTGCGATTTTGAAACAAATTAATTAACAAGTAAAATAAAGTACTCAACCGGTATTAGCGAGAGCACACGAAAAGAGTTTAAGTTGTAAACAAATAATTAAAAAGCCATCTATGTCGAATCTGCTACACAAAAAGTCTAGGTTGCATATGGGTTAAGCTCAAAATTCATATATGTTGGTGATAATAATCGTGACAAGACAAAAACACAAAGGGGTGCACTCCGTTTGTAAAGTCGACTCAATCACCTAATCAATACTGTAAGTCCCAACTCAATAGATGGTACTACCTGAAGACACCTCTATGTCGATGGTGGAGTTACTTTGCAATATAAGCGCTGAACTGGAGACGACCAGTTACAGTGAGTATATACCAAGTTCTAGATAGATTACTTATTTAAGTGACAATAAGTAAAGAACAATGCAATAATATAAAATACTTGTAAAGTAAATTGGTGAGACAATATGTAATTTTCAAGTGTAATTTATTTATTAACTTTAAATAAATTACAAGGTTGTTGCGGAACCAAGATAATATAAAGTATGTAAATATCCTAACAACCTATGAATTACAATTGATCTACACTTGGAATTTCTCTAAACAATCGAAACACTTAAAGTTGTGAAATGTTCCTTTTTACGATTGAGAGAATATTGCACAAGTTCACCAAGAATATTGCAGGTTTGCAAAGTATATGTTGTGTGTTATTCTTGTTGTGCAATGACTTGTATTTATAGGCAAAGTTGACATTGGGATGTCAACTTTGGCCGTACAAATATGGTTGAGAACATTTAAGGAATAACATTTAATTCCTTAAAATGTTGTGTAAAGTTGCAGTATAAAGCAACTTTACTCAACCAGCTTTATGTACCTTTTTGTACTTTATTCATAGATAAATCCTTTTATCCGTGTAATAGCACATAAAGCATAAAAGTCAATTCCTCGTAATCAGTGTAAAGCTTTGTAAGAGCTTTCCACTGATGGTCTCCAGTTTGTAACTGACTAGAATGTCAACTGGGCTTCGCTGCCATTGTCATTCTCTATCTTCCACTTGTTGTCTTCGACTTCAACTGGAATGATTCTTCAACTGGTCAGTTCTCAACTGGAGGAAGTCTTCAGTTGCGTTAACTGTACGATGCAACTGGACTTCAATATATTTCTGGACAAATCTTCTTGGTCTCCAGGTGCAACTGGAGACTGGTCAGTTTCATCGAAACTGGTCTTCAGGATCAATATTCAACTTAAGCTCCAGATTCTCTTTGTGTTGAATCTTGCCATTCAAGAAGTTAACCCAAGCTTTCTCAAACCTATTCTTTTGTGCCTTAGCTTCCAAAAAGTTTACCATTTCAACCCATTCCGAGAACCCATATTGCATTGCACCAGGATTGTCAGTTCTAACTAGTGGCCTCTAGCATAACTGACTTCAACATGAAAGTACTTGGTGGCTGGCTTAATTGTTACATAAACACCATTGATTGCCCCACTGTGTCTTCTGGTTGCCATGATCTGGGAATAATACTCTCTAGCTTCAGATTCATTTGATATTTTAATACTCCCAGCTCCAGCAGCCAGCACAGCAACCTTGATGTCATCATTTGATACATCGCTAGTTGGTTCAAGGAAGGTTCTAAGATCAGCATCTCTATGCAGTGGTTTTCTTGGTTGAGGGTTCCTTCTTGGTGGATTCAATACCCTTTTCACAACCTTCTTTACATTTTCAATTCTTTTCAGAATTCCGCTGGCCCTGTTCTCCTTTGCCTTCTCCACTGATATATTTAAATTTCTGGCATCATGCTCAGCTTCATCATCAGGATAGTGCCTGTCCAGTTCAACGTCAAGCATTTCTTTTAACATACCCATTATCCTGGCATCATCTTTTACTCTTGCATATTCCTCCTTAGTAATTCCCAACAAGTGAGCATCACTAATGTCAAGTAATTTTATCTTGGCCAGATGTTGTCTGGCTTCAGCTTGGTTTGCTTGTTTCATTTTCTTTCTTTCTTTAATTTGATCACCAAGCCTTGCCAGACGTTTGCTGTCACTTTCAGAAACTGGAGGAAGTACATCAGCATTGCCAGTTTCCAACATTGGTACATCAGTGGCCGGCTGGGCTTCATCAGATGCTTTCCCTTTACCCTTATTCACATTCCCCCTATCAATCACATCGGTCTCCTCAACCCTTTGCTCACCAGCTTCAGTACTGGCAGCCACAATCATTTCACCACCAGATTGACTTTCAGATGGAGTTCTTCCATGTTCAACTGGTGCAAGGAATGCACTTCTTTCCCCCTTTGCAGCATCTAGACCTGCCCTTATAGCTTCCCATTCAGAAGGGTGAGATGGCAACCGGTCGAGAGGCTGCCATGTTTGCATGTCCTTGCATTCTTTGAAAATTCCACACATCATCCTGAAAGATCTCCACAGATGGTTGGTCTCTTTGGACTGGGTCAGAACATTTGCAGTAACCTGTTGCTGACCAGTCTTCAGTTCATTCAAAATCTTGGAATCTTCATCCAGACCAGAAACCACCTTATCCTTAACCTCTTCATCCTTTTGTTTCAAATTATTTACTTCAGTTGTCAGATTGTCAATAGACTGAGAGTGAAGTGATACCTGGGTGGTTAAGTTATCAATGCTGCCTCTCAACTGGTTGATCTCATTAGTGAGTGGGGCCAGATCAACCTGAGGAGTGGCCAGCTTGGTGATCTCAGCTATCACCTTTTCTATCAATTGTGTTTCTCTGGCACCCAGCGTATCATCAATTTTCTGACCAACCGAAACCATCAACTGCTGCCCAAGCTCAGTCACATTCAACCCAGGCTTTTCAACTAACTCTTTCACCTGCTTTTCAATCTCCCTTAAATCAACTTCAGATCTTCTGACAGTGTTACCCAGCAAATTGGAGATTGAGGTTGTGACATTGGACTGAGTAAGGTCAAAGGCTTCTTTTAATAAAGTGGCCAGATTGTTGCAGCCAGTGACCAACTCATTCAGCTTCTTCAACACCAAGTCTTCATTATTTGAAAACTTGGTAATCCCAGATCAACCACTTTAATATTGGTCAGATGATCCTTGTGGTATCTGGAGAAGGACTTGGTGTCTTTGTCAAGTGTCTTTTGAATATCCTCCACCCTGGTAAAAAGGTTTTGGATATCGGTTTGAACAGACACAACTTGACTGTCCAGTGACGGAGGAGAAGGTGTCACTGGACCAGCATCAGTTACCACTGGAGTAACTGGAGGAGGCAAATTGAGGGAAGCCTCCCCAGTTGATGTCGCAGCAGTCGAGGAAGTAATAATAGGATTGGTAGAAGAAGAAGGGACTGAAGTAACAATGTGTTGTTCATGCTGAGAATGCTCAGGTGTGAACAACGGCGGCGGTGGGGGTGGCATTTCTCGAAGGAGTGAGAACTGCCCAGATGGTGATGGAGCCATACGTCTGTTTCGAGACATATAGTTGTATGTGGGAAATGGAATATCAGTAGGCTCATTTTCTTGGGATGGTAAAACTGAAATTGAAGCATCTGGAGGCGAGACTTGAGATGAAGGGTTTTGATCTTGTACAGAAGAGTCAAAAATCTCCAAGTCTGATGCAGTACCTTCAGAGTCCGAAGACTCAATAAGGATTTCCTCGTCATTAACATTCATGTCCAGATCCATGAATGTAACTGAGGGCTGACCAGATGGGTCAGTCTCCAGATGACCTTCTCCAGTTTCCTGGAAGGTTGCATCTGTTGGAGGATCAATTACCGAGGTAACGTCACCAGGGATAGAGGTCACTGGGGTTGCCTCAGTTATAATTGCTCTATCCACAATCATAACATCATCAGCCGTAGAGTTGGGAACCTCAGTCTCCAGCAGTGACTGGCCAGAGACGTCGTCAGTTCGTGCAATAGAAGTGTCAGAAGATAGACCGTGGACACTTTGTGCTGACTCAAACTCTAATCTGGGTTGGGGTAGCCCAGTTTCATCTTCACCACCCTCTCCTACAGAAATTGCGAGGGTGGCTGCTTGCGGTTGTCCCATTTGACTATCTCCAGGTTCCTGTTGGGAGGAAACTGGAGGGCTGGTCAGGTTTCTACTGTCAGTGGCAAGTGCTGACAAAGTCCTAATGCGACGTGTTCTTGTTGCCTTTGGAACACCTGAAAGACCTGTTGGGAGGTCTCCAGGGTAAATGGTTGTGGGGACAGACACGCTGGAGCTGGAGGGGTTAGACTGTTGCTCGGGTTCGGCAATGGTCACAATTCCAGCAGACGAACTGGTGGGTCCCTCATTATTTTGAGGCCCGCCCAGTTGTCTTTCTGACTCACCTTGGACTGGTGCATCGGTTTTTGCGAATGCCAGCCACATTCTATCTGGAATCTCGACCTCTCCAGCTTCAGATACTAGAGAGTCAAGATTCCTCAACAAATCTGGGACAGTGTAAAGTGAATCTGTGCTTAAATAAGCTTCACTGCCCAGAATTTGTAGAAAACAGAGAGAGAGAAACTGGAGAAGGGGATACATAGTCCCCTGGTGCCCTTCAGTTTTTGAACCAGGCTTCTGTATAGGATATCAGCAAAATCCACTCTCAATCCATTCCACAAGCAGTATGCCATTTCTGCCTGTGCGGAGTTAATCTGGTCAAGTCCACCAGAACTCCCACCCATACTTTCCACAAGCTGGATGAAAAAGTACCTCCATGAAGGTGTAAGGCCCTTCATGGTCATCGCACCTTTTGTTTTCAAAACCCCTTTTTCTAGGCACTCCTTGTGTCCCATATCAAGGAGGACCTGGTGAAAATTAATGTTAGGGGAGATGACAACAGGAGACTCTCCTTGTCTCCAGTAATTGAGGTGTAGAGCATCCCTCAATACATCTGCTGATAAGGTACACCGGACTGTTCCACTTTTTAATGTGAAACTGATGGAAGAACAGTCGGAAGAAAGAGAAGCGGTGTACCAAACTCACACAAGTAGTCGTGAAACATCTTGCGTGGGTTTAAGGAGAATGAGGGTCCGATTGGAGAATCCCTCAAAAATCTTTGGATTCTCCCAATAAGGGTGTCAGACCCTTGGGTTCCTTGTAAACTCGCCATCAGATTATTTGAATTTAGTTTGATGAGCGTAGTATTACCAAGAGCACCAGATGCCTGTTTGACATCTGGTGAGGGAGCATATGGGACAGTGAGGAGATTTACATCTCTTGAACGGGATGATTTAGGTGCCATTTGAAAATGAAATTGAAACTTTGGAATTAGGGTTCTTGATTTATGAAGCAGAGAGAGAAAAGAAGCAATTTTAGATGATTGGGAAGTAAATGAAAAGAATGTAAAGGGAAGTAAATGTGATCGGAGTAAATAAGGGTATTTATAAGGAATTCAAGATCCCAATGAAATACCAAAAATTATATTTTATTAACAAAATCAATTTGTAGATATTTTTACAAAATAAGTTTGAATTTTGAATCAAAATATAATTCACCGTGTCAGCATTAAATGCTACGACGGCTTAACTTACCCACGCGCCCACTAATTTTCATTTTCCCAATAAAAACAGTTGTCATTTACCAAAATGACTTTAAACACGTCAGATGACGATATCAAGTGGGTTAAAACACTCGAGTACCATCACGTGTTACAAATATTGACCAAGTATTTTCTAACGTTATGAAAAATTAAGACAAGACTAAACCTGGACACTGGAGGATTAGTCCAGTTCCAGTTTCCAACTGGAGAGTTCTCCAGTTGCCATTTTCAAACAAAACGAATTTTAGTCAGAAAATTATTTTGAGTCTTTCCCCCTAAAATGAGGATCCAGAAATCGATTAGTGCCATGATAGTATCACAAAGGCGTTCGATAGCCTGGAGAGCAAAGATTATTTGGACCTCCTCAACTAGAGAACTTTATCAGTGTCACTGATGCGTTTATAACAAAATCTCTAGTTTTAAGGATTTAACATTCCCAGTTCGCTGATGAGATGTTTAAAGGTTTTCTCATCAAGAGGTTTTGTAAAAACATCAGCTAACTGTTTGTCAGTGGGGATGAAATGTATTTCAATGTCTCCTTTCATAACATGATCACGAATAAAATGATACCTGATGTCAATATGCTTTATCTTGGAGTGCATCACTGGGTTGTGAGATATAGCAATTGCACTGGTGTTGTCACAAAAGATTGGGGTCCTTGTATACTTTTGACCATAATCTAGTAACTGGTTCTTGATCCAGAGAATCTGGGCACAACAACTGGCCGCAGAAATGTACTCTGCCTCAGCAGTGGACATAGAGACTGACGTCTGCTTCTTGCTGGTCCAACTTACCAGTTTTCCTCCAAGGAAATGACAACCACCAGTTGTTGATTTTCTATCTATCTTACAACCTGCATGATCTGAATCTGAATAACCCATTAGATCTAACCCTGAGCCTTTGGGGTACCAAAGACCAAGGTTAGG
This sequence comes from Erigeron breviscapus, assembly GCA_034093135.1. Classification (NCBI taxonomy): domain Eukaryota; kingdom Viridiplantae; phylum Streptophyta; class Magnoliopsida; order Asterales; family Asteraceae; genus Erigeron; species Erigeron breviscapus. The sequence continues at coordinate 7,652,934 of CM067167.1, forward strand.
ACACCCTTTCAGGTATCTAAAGATACGCTTAACAGCGTGCAAATGTGATTCTTTAGGGTTAGCCTGAAACCTGGCACATAGACATGTTGCGAACATTATATCTGGTCGACTGGCAGTTAAATACATCAGTGAACCAACCATTCCACGATATTCAGTGATGTTCACTGGTTTGCCAGTTGGGTCAGAGTCCAAATTTAATGGTGCTGCAATAGGTATGTTTTTCGATGGGATTGAATCATATTTGTATTTTCTTAACAAATCTCTGACATATTTTCCTTGGTTTATGAGAATTCCATTTTCAGTTTGCTTAATCTGAAGACCTAAGAAAAATGTTAATTCTCCCATTAAACTCATTTCATACTCAGATGACATGATTTTAGAAAACTTTTTACACATTGCATCAACAGTTGAACCAAATATAATGTCATCAACATAAATTTGTACCAATAAGATATTACCTTTTTCTTTCAAGATAAATAAGGTATTATCTATTGCACCTCTTTGAAAGCCATTTTTAAGAAGATGTTTAGTTAAAGTATCATACCAGGCTCTTGGGGCTTGTCTAAGACCATACAAAGCTTTGTTCAGTCTGTAGACCCAGTGAGGATGCTTCTCATTGATGAAGCCTGGAGTCTGTTTAACATAAACTTCTTCTTCCAATGTTCCATTAAGGAACGCACTTTTGACATCCATCTGGAAGACTTTAAACTGCAGATGGGCTGCATAAGCCAGAAATATTCTGATGGCTTCAAGTCTTGCAACTGGAGCAAAAGTTTCATCAAAGTCAACGCCTTCTGCCTGACAATAACCCTGGGCAACTAACCTGGCCTTGTTTCTTACAACATTGCCGTCTTCATCCATCTTGTTTCGGTAGACCCATCTTGTACCAATGGGTTCTTTCTTTAACCATGGTGGACTTGGAACAAGTTTCCACACATTATTCCTTTCAAACTGGATGAGCTCTTCTTGCATAGCTTCCACCCAGCTTGGGTCTGCCATAGCCTCGTCAATCTTCTTCGGTCCAATTAGAGATAAGAAGGTGACGTTTAAGCATTGCTCACTGGTGGCTCTTCTAGTCTGAACCCCACTATTTGGAACTCCCACAATCTGTTCAATTGGATGTGCTCGAGTCCATCTAGTGTATTGACTAGGCTGGTGTAATACAATATCAGTGCAAGTCCCCTGACGATCTTCTTCAGTTGCAGCAGCTTCTGGAGGAGGATCAGTCCAAACCACTTTTACATCCTCATCAGAGTCAATGAGATCACGATTTGCATCATGAAATTCTTCATTAAAAGGAATTTCTTGAAGAACTGGAGAAGTTGGAGTTTGAACTGGTGCTGATATTGGAGTGGCACGTACATCAGATCCAATCACCAATTCCTGTGGTAAATTGAAATTGATGGAGGGATAGAATGAAGTGTCACTGGTGGCTCTTCTAGTCTGAACCCCACTATTTGGAACTCCCACAATCTGTTCAATTGGATGTGCTCGAGTCCATCTAGTGTATTGACTAGGCTGGTGTAATACAATATCAGTGCAAGTCCCCTGACGATCTTCTTCAGTTGCAGCAGCTTCTGGAGGAGGATCAGTCCAAACCACTTTTACATCCTCATCAGAGTCAATGAGATCACGATTTGCATCATGAAATTCTTCATTAAAAGGAATTTCTTGAAGAACTGGAGAAGTTGGAGTTTGAACTGGTGCTGATATTGGAGTGGCACGTACATCAGATCCAATCACCAATTCCTGTGGTAAATTGAAATTGATGGAGGGATAGAATGAAGTGTCACTGGTGGTGCACTTCTTCTTAACTGGTTCCAATTGGTTGTAACTGGAAACATCTTTTGGTGACACAACTGGCTGATGAACTTGGTCAGTTTCACAAAATTTATTGGAACGACTGGAGTAATATCAAGGCTTGGTCTCTTGTTGATTGCTTCAGTTGATTCGTCGAATGTGACATGAATTGTCTCATGAACCTTTTGAAGTCTATAATTATAAACTCTAAAGGCCTTTCGAATATCTGAGTAGCCTAAAAATACACCTTCATCAGCTTTTGCATCAAACTTTCCAAGCTGACTGGAATTGTTTCAAATGTAAACTGGACAACCAAATACATGAAAATATCCAATATTTGGTTTACGATTCCTGAGTACTTCATAGGCAGTATTCTTATGTCTCTTGATGTAGACTGACCGGTTTTGGGTGTGACAAGCAGTTGCAACTACTTCAGCCCAGAAACTGGTGGGAAGACCTGATTTAGATAGCATACTTCTGGCTGCTTCTATCAGTGTGCGATTCTTTCTTTCCACAACTCCATTCTGCTCTGGAGAGTGTGCTGATGAGAAGTTTTGAGAGATGCCAGTGTCATTGCAAAATGTTTCAAGTACCTTATTCTGAAATTCAGTACCATTATCACTTCGCAACTGACAAACTTTTCGAGTATACTTGAGTTCAATTCTTTTGATGAGAGAGATGATTTCAGCAGGTGCATCACTTTTGGATCTGAGGAATACCACCCAACAATATCTGGTGAATTCATCGACCACAACTAGAGTGTACTTCTTTCCAGCTCTAGTTTGAACATTCACTGGACCAAAGAGATCCATATGAAGCATGTGAAGAGGTTCAGTGATGCTAAAGTTTTGCCTTGTCTTGAAACTGGCCCTTTTCTGCTTGCCCATCTCACACCCTGGACATGGCTTTTCTTTATTGAAAGAAATCTGAGGTATCACATCAACCAGTTGTTTGCGAAACAACTTGTTAATATTTTTGAAATTAAGATGGGATAATCTTTTATGCCACAGCCAGTTGGTGTCCTCATCAGCCTTGGTATAGAAGCACTGCTCTTTTGGAGTTGGTTCCATATCCATGATGTACACATTTCCTTTTCTTGGTGCAACCATCACCACTTTCCAATCCTTGTTAAATATGGTGCCTTGAGCAATATCGAACAAAACTCTGTAGCCATCATCACAAAGTTGGCTGACACTGATCAGGTTGTATTTCAAACCATTCACAAATGCAACTCTTTTGAATTCGACCTGTCCGTTATTGAGCACACCATATCCTTCAGTCTTTCCACTTTGATCATTACCAAACGTCACTTCCGGTCCATCTTGGACAGTGAACTCTTCAAGCAGGGGCTTACATCCGGTCATAGTTCGGCCAGCTGTGCTGTCCAGATACCAGGTGTTCTTTTTTCGATCGCCCTGCACACCCACAAAAATCATCAGTTATTTTTGTGAACCCATCTTTTCTTGATGGGTTCACTGGACTTCACTACAGAAGTCTCAGTTGATTGTTGTGGTGGTAAATTGAAGACTACATCTGGATCTTTTTCACCAGATCCAGGTGCAGGAGTAAAAACGATTGGTATTTGATACCTGCTCCCCTTATTCTTTTCAGATTTAGTTCCAGATGGAACATTCTTTTGTTTTGATTTAGAAAGGGGTTTAATATTTTGTTTTACAACTGGAGGTGATGAACCTCCTTCCAGATTTTTAATCCGGGCAGTACAACTCTGAACCTGTCGAGATAAAAGTTGGAGTTGACTTTCCAGTTTAAACAAAATATTGGAGCTTTAGCCTGTTTGGCTCCAGGTTTAACCTTAATGGGGGTGGTCTCAATGGGTTCAGTTTCAACAGCCTCAGGTTGATCATAAGGAGTTTCAACCCTGAGAGCTGGAGGCAATGCATGAAGATCTGGTATGAGAGCTGCCATTTCAAGATCTCCAAATTTCCATGCATTTTTCTGGGCATCAATAGTTCTAGAAAATGCATCATAATTCTTTCCAGATGCTTTTACCCAAGATTTGATAATCATTTGTTCTTTTTCAAGATCAGAAATTAATTTTTGATTATCAAATTCTAAAGCCTCAATTTTCAAAACTGACTCCTTGAGAGCCAACTGGACACTTTGTAAATCAATAAGTTGTGGTTTAACATTGTTCAGTTCAATTAAGATAGTATCCAGATATCTTTCACTATCTGCTCTAACAGTTTCCACAAAAGCCAAATCACCACTTAATGATTCAGCAAGGTCCAGTTTCAGTTCTGGATCCACCTGATTGTCATAATCACATACCTTTTTCAAAATGATGTCCACCCATCTTCCAGTGATGACATCTTCCTTTGCCACATGCTGTTGTTGATCTTCCAAGGCCATGAAACACATATCTCTTTCCTCTTCATCATCGACTGATGAGTCATCAGAGTACTCCCATTTTCCCTCGGTTTGTGCCATTAAGCACTGATCCTTTTCTTTTTCCATGGACAGGAGGGCAATCTGGGCCTTAAGCTTCTTATATTTAGCTTTGTAGCTATCATCAGGCCGATTGAAATTTGGGACAGAGGGACTAGTTTGGTTGTTCATCTGACTAGATCTGCATTCCTTCATAAAATGACCTTTCTTACCGCATTTATAGCAGGTAAGATTGGTTTTATCCAGAGAGCTGGAGCTGGAAGCATTGTTTGGGCCATTAAATCTTTTGGATTTATGCTTAAACCTATTAAAGGTTTTAGCAATCATGGCTACCAGATCATCATCGTCAGTTTCATCACAACCATCACTAATTTCAGTGGTCAGGCCAGAGTTCAAGAAACTGTTTAACATCTCCTTCATTGAGTGTGCCTGGACACTCTCTGCAGACATTAAAGCAGCACAAGGTCGCTCAGTTACACTAGCAACCTTGGGACTCTAGGCATGGTTCATGGCATCCTGCTCAGCCACCAGTCTTGCTGCATTATTATCTTCAGTGAATCTGAAGGCTCCATAGAGCGATGCAAGAGTGTGACTGTGCAGGGTTTTACCTTGTCTTAAGACAAGAACCATATTTTCCATTTGGAAGGAAGAATATCACAAAACTTCTCAAGAAGAATATCCTTATCCTTCTCTACACCCAAGCCTCTCAACTGATTAATGAGGCTAGAAAACCTGGTGTAAGTACCAGTTAGACTTTCATTGGGCAGAGCAAAGAAGGATTCATACTTCTTGTTCAAGGCAACCTTTCTGGTGACAATGGTGTCATCACCTCCTTCAAACTGAATAACTAATTCATCCCACATTGACTTGGCACTGGGGAACAAACACAAGTGTTGGAATTAGATCTTCAGGGACAACTCCAAGGATCATGTTCTTGAGTCTGGTGTCCAGATCTACAAGTCTACGATCCTCATCAGACCAGTGGTCTTAGAGCTTCTCTCTGGAACCTCTTCTTCCAGTTGGATCTAGAAGAGGACTTACCCCAAGAGACATGGGTATATATGGTCCATCCTTAAGGATTTCAACATATACCTCTCTATCCCACCAAAATGCAAAAGCATTCTGGCCTTCCATGTACCAAAGGTCTCACTGTTTCCATCAAACTTTGGAATAGGAGTGTTAGAATAATGTACATGGACATGGTTTGGGGCAGTAGAAGGAGGAGGGTTAGTATTAACATTTTGAACAGGTGGTGTATTAGTATTCAAAGGGAAAATTTTCACCTTGACCAGAACCATCTCCACCTTCAGTAGTAGTCATCTAAGCAGATCTAGGCAAGTTTATTAGCCTTCTGCTCTGATACCACTTGTAAGTCACAACTCAATAGATGGTACTACCTGAAGACACCTCTATGTCGATGGTGGAGTTACTTTGCAATATAAGCGCTGAACTGGAGACGACCAGTTACAGTGAGTATATACCAAGTTCTAGGTAGATTACTTATTTAAGTGACAATAAGTAAAGAACAATGCAATAATATAAAATACTTGTAAAGTAAATTGGTGAGACAATATGTAATTTTCAAGTGTAATTTATTTATTAACTTTAAATAAATTACAAGGTTGTTGCGGAACCAAGATAATACAAAGTATGTAAATATCCTAACAACCTATGAACTACAATTGATCTACACTTGGAATTTCTCTAAACAATCGATACACTTAAAGTTGTGAAATGTTCCTTTTTACGATTGAGAGAATATTGCACAAGTTCACCAAGAATATTGCAGGTTTGCAAAGTATATTTGTGTGTTATTCTTGTTGTGCAATGACTTGTATTTATAGGCAAAGTTGACATTGGGATGTCAACTTTTGGCCGTACAAATATGGTTGAGAACATTTAAGGAATAGCATTTAATTCCTTAAAATGTTGTGTAAAGTTGCAGTATAAAGCAACTTTACTCAACCAGCTTTATGTACCTTTTTGTACTTTATTCATAGATAAATCCTTTTATCCGTGTAATAGCACATAAAGCATAAAAGTCAATTCCTCGTAATCAGTGTAAAGCTTTGTAAGAGCTTTCCACTGATGGTCTCCAGTTTGTAACTGACTAGAATGTCAACTGGGCTTCGCTGCCATTGTCATTCTCTATCTTCCACTTGTTGTCTTCGACTTCAACTGGAATGATTCTTCAACTGGTCAGTTCTCAACCGGAGGAAGTCTTCAGTTGCGTTAACTGTACGATGCAACTGGACTTCAATATATTTCTGGACAAATCTTCTTGGTCTCCAGGTGCAACTGGAGACTGGCCAGTTTCATCGAAACTGGTCCTAACAAATACAATTCCTTGCAACAAGTGGTACCACCATCCCTATTACAATTCCTTGAACTAACTAGTTTGTTTGATTATTTAAATAACAATTTTATCGTCGTGAAAGAAACGTGGTACCACCAACCGTTAAATCCACTTAACAAAATAATTTCTATTAAACTTGTATCTTTTACTATCATACCATGACCTAGCAAGAGTTGTTCATAGACAAACAACTAAAATAATACTTGTATTCAACTAGTACCACTATCGAAAAACACAAATATCACCAAGGACACAAGATTAAGTAGAAGAAATCACTTCATTAAGATCTTGACAAAATGTTAAGTAAAACCAACTTGAATTCAAAATATTATGCAACCATAACTAATTGTTTCACTTCATCTTCATAGATGTATAGAGATTTAGCTACTCATAATGAAAATAGCTAAAGATTCAAATAAAAAGGAGAACATAATGTACCAAATGTAGAGTAATAATCCAAATCGAGGTTACAATCGAGCTACAATAAGTAACAAGAGCCAATGTAGAGTAATTACCTTCCCGGACCGTGTGGTTATGGCATTAACGGTTTTGTTCCGGTGTTGGGGTCCTTTGTACTTGTCATCCACATTCTTCCATGAGCCTTTGTCTTGATTCGGGTTTTGTTGGGTGTTGCTTGGAAGAGTTCCCGGTTGCCTTTGATGATTTCCCATCCTATAAATCCTCTTCTCCAAGTTGGAGATCAAAGCTTGATTGTTACGATTGCTTATATCTATCTTGTCGTGCAATCCTCCAATCTTGTCATTCAAAAGCTTGGAGTAATTCTCCATTGAAGCATTTTGCTTCTTTGAGCTTCCTCCCTCTTCTCTTGCTTATCAAGGAATTTGGCCATCATGGCCATGAGAGGTGATCCTTCCTCCCCATTGTCATCTTTGTTGTGGAGGTGCACCATGATTATCATCCTTTTGCCACCTACCTTGAAAATTCCCACCACGGTTGTTAGAATAAGAATTAGAAGAGTTAGAAGAGTTACCTTGATATCGGCCTTGATAATTGCCACCCCGTTGAAAAAGAGGTTGATATTGGCCTTGACGTTGATTTTGAACAAAATTCACATCTTCTTGAGCTACCGAATCACACTCATCGGGATGGTGTGGCCCTCCACAATGAGTACATCCCCCGGCCATAATCTTCACATCCCGCTCTAGCCTACCAAAATTGTTCTCCACCATAGAGAACCTTTCATCCATTCGGTTTGAAAGTGCCCGAATTTCAGAAATTACTTCGGATGTTTCACCCTCATCAACCCTAGCCACTACCCTACGTGACCTCCTATCTCTATTTAAAGTCCTAGAAACTTGAGCTTTTGTCATATCCTCAAACATTTTCCAAAGCTCACTTGAGGTCTTGTAACTAATGCTACCTCCACACGTCATCACCATTTTCTCATAACTCTCCCTATTCATCCCATCCATGAATATCCCCACAATTTCGGTGTCACTTACCCCATGCCCGGGACATTCCCACAAAAGATCTTTCATTCTTAACCATGCTTCAACAATAGACTCATCCTCATATTGCCTAAAAGATCGATTAACAAGTATAAGTTCTCTTTCCCGATTAGCCGGAAAGAATCTCTCAATCAAAGCTTCCCTAACCGCATCCCACGTAACCAAACTATCCGGTGCTAACCCCTTCAACCACTTATGAGCCTCCCCCGTGAGAGACATAGGAAAAAGCTTCATCTTGACATTGTTGGCTTGGTTTTCCCCATAGTTGAATAAATTGCAAATCATCTCGAACTTCTCAAGATGCTCATGAGGATCTCTTTTATGTCTTCCATCAAAGCACAAGTCCTTAACCATTTGCAAGTGGTTACCTTTCACCGTGAAAGTGTCAATTTCGAGCGCACGAATGGCCGATTGGCGAGAAGTTGGTATGGTTCGAGGAAGGTCCTCGATTTTAGTGTGAAAAAGATCGGGTGGATTTTGTTGACCCGCCATGTTGACGGTCGGTTTTGGTGATTCGGGTGGAGTAGGTGTTTTGTCGGAAAGTGGTTCTTCTTTTTCGGAATGGTAACCCCACTCGTTACTTCCCGACTCGTAATAAGTCTCGTGAAGTATATGGTCGGATTTGGGTCTAGGAGTGGTGTCTATGTAAAATGGGTCGGATGTTGATGGTTGTGATGATTGTGGTTTGGTGCGCTTTTTAAGTTTTTCGGGATTAGATGTGGCCTTCACTAATGGTCTCCCAGAAGTTCGAGTGTTCATCCACTACCTGGAAATAATCTGCGAACACAACACAACAAACAAAAACCTTAATAGCACCTGAGGTACAATTAAAACAAATTGAAATAAAGTAAACTAAGTAACTTCTCCGTGCAAAGCACGAAAAAGGATCGATTCACAGAATCTCAACCAAAAGTACTAAAAATCAATCCCCGGCAGCGGCGCCAAAAACTTGATGTGTGAAATCTAGTTTAAAATTTATAACAAGATCTACCGCTAACTGACTACAACACACTTACGGGCAGTGTACCCGTTCGTATGTAATATAGCTAACTGGCAAGACCAGGATCGAACACAAGGACTGATTGTTGTACTAAAGGTTGTAAAAATGTGAAACAAGTAAAAGGTTTGGTGTGACCGAATTGTCACTTTGCGATTTTGAAACAAATTAATTAACAAGTAAAATAAAGTACTCAACCGGTATTAGCGAGAGCACACAAAAAGAGTTTGAGTTGTAAACAAATAATTAAAAAGCCATCTATGTCGAATCTGGTACACAAAAAGTCTAGGTTGCATATGGGTTAAGCTCAAAATTCATATATGTTGGTGATAATAATCGTGACAAGACAAAAACATAAAGGGGTGCACTCCGTTTGTAAAGTCGACTCAATCACCTAATCAATACAATTCCTTGCAACAAGTGGTACCACCATCCCTATTACAATTCCTTGAACTAACTAGTTTGTTTGATTATTTAAATAACAATTTTATCGTCGTGAAAGAAACGTGGTACCACCAACCGTTAAATCCACTTAACAAAATAATTTCTATTAAACTTGTATCTTTTACTATCATACCATGACCTAGCAAGAGTTGTTCATAGACAAACAACTAAAATAATACTTGTATTCAACTAGTACCACTATCAAAAAACACAAATATCACCAAGGACACAAGATTAAGTAGAAGAAATCACTTCATTAAGATCTTGACAAAATGTTAAGTAAAACCAACTTGAATTCAAAATATTATGCAACCATAACTAATTGTTTCACTTCATCTTCATAGATGTATAGAGATTTAGCTACTCATAATGAAAATAGCTAAAGATTCAAATAAAAAGGAGAACATAATGTACCAAATGTAGAGTAATAATCCAAATCGAGGTTACAATCGAGCTACAATAAGTAACAAGAGCCAAAATTAATCTTCAAGTCTTCAAAATAGTTGGAATGATGAAAAACCCTTGAAAACCCTTCAAAATCGGCTGGAGAAAAAGTGTTGAGGCTCAAGTGTCCAAGATTAGGTTTAGGGTTGAGTGGGGGTTGGTATTTATACCCCAAGAGAGAGAAAATCCGTCAGACCAGCTCCGAATCGCGCCGCGAGGTATGCCAAAACTGGAGCACTTTTACACAGAGAATTTTGTCGCGTCGTGATTCCCTGGTCTCGCGCCGCGAAGGAGGATTTGTGCTGACTCGCGCCGCGATGATATCTGGTCGCGCCGCAATAATTGCCAGAATTTGGCATTTCAGCTTGTTCTTCATCAAGCTTCAACCGTTAGTGCATATGGACCATTCTTGAGCTATTTTCTACCATTTATGAGCAATGTACCTGCTGTAGACCTGAAACCACTAGCAAACAACATAACGCACCACAAAACAAGTATAAATGGCTACAAAACGAGTATAACTCGTCCAAATAAGATGTGTGAAATATGTATAAATTGAGACACATCAATAAACCACTGAAATTCCGTTAATAACTCACAACAATTAAAAACATATTCAGATAATGATGAAAGATTTTACAATATGCTTGATCAACCAAAATGAGTATTACTTAACTATTGATATGAAAAAAAAAATATGCATGACAAAATTAATTTACGGGATATAAATAAATACTTCAAATAAATTATTTCTGTAGCCAACTAGCAAGGCTATTTGGCGGGCGAGAAACAATAGAAGATTCATTGAAGAGAAGGCTTGTGCTGAAAAGGTTTTTCAAGAGATCAAGACGATTGATTTTTTATTGTTCAAACATAGATTAAGAAATTGTAATATTAGTTGGGAAGATTGGAATAGTTATGTTTGTACATAATTTGTAAATATCCAGCCACTCCTCATTTGTGTGAGTCGGCGTTTTTTTTGAATAAAAGTTAACTTTCAAAAATACTAGCAAGGCTATTACATATTAACAAATCTAGACTACTATATAACACAAAATTTTAAGTAATAAATCAATTTAATTCATATATCTAAAAATCAAACTAGAATTTTAAGAAATTGACAAGTGAATCCTTTGATTCTCTATTCTAATCTTATTTTTTGATTCTTTCATATGTTATCATCCTATGATTAGGTTGTTATTAAGACATATGAGTTAGGTTGATTTATCATTATCCATAAAACAAACTCCCATTCCCACTTTTAACTTTTCTACCTTTAGAATACCCAAAATTCCCTTTAATAATATAACTTAACATTATCCATAAGCCTATTGAATATCCAATATATATTCTTAATAAAATAGTTTTACAATATCTACAATTGAATTCCTAAAAAACTACATTATACTTTTACATCAATAACCTACACTACTTACCGCCCATACCAATCACCACCATTATCACACTGCCACTACCACCATTCTTGCCGCATTATGCGGGTATTTGCGTCTAGTTCTTATTAAAAACAAAAATGGCACTTGGTTCTTATTAACTTGGTTCACGACACTCATCACATTGGTTTTTTGGATTCAATTATGTCTCTAGACCGTAGTTACACGGTGAAGAGTACCATCATAACTGTTATATATACGGCTTGGTGGGAGTTATGGCGATTTAGAAACGAATCTGTTTTTAATCCAACTAAAAAAAGGGAGATGCTTCTTGTGGATTCAATTATTCATTTTTCATACATGTGGTCCCGAAATAGATGTAAAAAGTTTAAGTTAAACTGGACCGATTGGCTCAAGAATCCGCTTCTGAAGGTCACAAAGCAAAGCTATGAGAATGGATGATCTATTTGGACATTGGCTATTCTATTGCTGCAAAGGAGATTGTTGCAATAGGCTAGTGTGGTGTGTATCATTGATTTGTTTTGCTACATGGAAAGTGAGTTCTCAAGTATTTGTAGCCGATCTTGGATGAAACTAGAATAGGTAGCTTATTTCGAATCCTAGATTTGTAATTGTACTATTGTTTATTGTTTGTATCCAACACCTTGCTGATGACTTTATTTATTTATATATATAATTATTCTGGTTTATATATAGGGGCTTATATATATATATATATATAGAGTTGTATTCATTTAAAAATAAATAAATAAATAAATAAAATGGTATGCATCCATAACTAATGAGACAATAGTTAACCGATGCATTAAAATATAAAAATAAACATAGTAATAAACATAATTAGGAGAGACTAGTTAAAGCATGTGTAAATGTGTAATGGTGATTCGGTCAAATGACATGGAACTTGGTGTCGAACAAGATTGCACACCCTTTTTAGCGTTGCACATGGTTGAGGTGATCGGTGTTTCCAAAGCTTCTTTGGTGTGTAAATTTCGTTTTCTTTTTCTCATTTCATTTACATACCCTCTCCGTCCCATTTTAATTGTCCTATTTTGACTGGTCAAGTCTTTTTCTTTCGACTTTGACCGTAAATATCTTTGTTTGTGTTATATATTAGTTGATGAAAGTTATATCAATGAAAAATACATTTAAAACTCAATCAGTTCATATATGTTATAGCAAGTGTTGTATAACACAAAGAAATATATTTACTGTCAAAATTGAAAGAAAAAGACTCAAAATATCAAATTATGACACTTAATATTGGACGGCGGGAGTAATAAATACAAAAATGATTTATATGGTATTCAATTTTTACACAAATCATCCTTGTGACTAGAAAATATTAAAAACGTTGTTCGTGCTAACTTATTTGAGATAAATGCATAAAATAAAGTATTTGATAGAAATCACGAAATTAGCAATATTCTACGAAAGATTCTATCTATTAATATAAGAAGTAACGCCTTATCGCGTATTCTTTTTATATTTGTTAGTTTCTTACTAGCAATTTTTTTTTTTATAAAATTTATAAAAGTAATTTTAATTTAATTAAAAAGTAATTTTGTAGTATATACATGATAAATTAGGAAGTTGTGACACTAGTGAGCATCTGAATACACTCTAAGTGATTTGCAATCCATCCGACCCATCGTCTATATGCTTTTTTTTTGTTCTATTTGTACATTTGAACTTTTATCAATAAAATGCAACCCGAAAGTGACTTGTTTTCATAAATTGTATTGATGTCTACACGGATTGTTATAGCATATTGAAGATAAAATTATATATATGTAATCCTAGAGAAGCTGTGAAAAACCAACCAGTGAAATAAAATTATGAAAGAAGTAAATTCAAATATAAATAATGTATTGAAATCAAAGTAACCGAATATAATACTGGAATATTGACGAAAGCGTTTAACTTGTTCGTTTATCAATATCATGTCAAGGCTTGCTGTTGTAACAATACAATTAAAAAAAATTCTTTAATCATTGTTAATCTGATAAGTCATAAATAAAAAAAACTTGAATAAATTATAATTATAGTTGGATGAAGATTAATTGTAAGCAAAGTTGGTTTTTTATTTATCAAAAATGGATGAAGATTAATTGTAAGCAAAGTTGGTTTTTTATTTATCAAAAAGATATTTTTTTTAATTATTTAGTTAGTTGGATATTTGAGATAAACATGAGTTTTATATTTTATGTATTTTAATTCAATAAAATTATTATTTTAAGAAAAGGGTTTAAAAGTGTAAGTTGATGATGACAAATTAAAAAGTGTAAATTATATTATGACATGTGCTAATTTAATTAAATTAGAAAAATTGAGACATGTGATTGGTCAATTGAGGTTAGGTCGATTGCCTTTTAGTATACTAGCATGGTGCCCGCACAATGCAGCGGCGGTGACGGCAATGCGGCGGTGACGGGTGGCGGTTGCGACTGATGGTGGTGACGACGAGTAGTGCAGACTATTGATCTAAATGTAATTAATATAAAGGAGAATTACATACATCCCCTAAAAAACTTTACTAATTACATATATACCCAAATTATATATAAATTAACAAATATCTCCATTTTTATCATATAAACTTACATTTTTATCCAATCATATATATTACATTAAAAATATTTAAGTTTATGACAATTTTACCCTCTCATCAATAACAATCATCCATCCAAAATGGGATCCAATTCATCAAATAAGAAAAGTTAACTTTCCAGACGTAGTTCAACCAAAGTCCACATTTATTACACAAATTCTAGTATAAATAATTTAATAAAAAAACAATACTCTGTAACATTTATTTATCCCAAATTAGATATAACAAGTATTTCACAATTTATTCAAGAAACATTATCAAACATAAAAGGATAATGATTAAGAAAAAAATTCAGAATTATGAAATCAAAAAGTTATAACTACCACTATAACGACGAAAGTTGATCAAAAATTGTGGAATCAAAAAGGAGTACTACTACCATATTACAAAATTAATGGAAAAAATATATATATATATACAACAATGCATTACAACGAATGAACGAATTGTAAATCTGCTAAAAACCACTTACTTGATTAAAGAGCCGGCAGCAATTGCTAATTAATTGTTTTATTCATCAAGAGAATAAGAGGCATATTTAAGAAGACTCAATACCTAAACGGAGGGATTATTTTGGAGGGATTAATTGGCGCTTAATCTGGAACGGAGGGAAAAGGGTATAGTGGTCTTTAATGATGAGTAGAACTACGAATGGGGATAGTTGTTAATTTAAATTTACCTTGGATATATTTGTAAGAACGAATTGCATTTTTGGTTGGGATGTTGATTTCAACTGAAATGTTGCTTCTGGTGTATCGAAAGAGAAGTTTTGATATAAAGGGTTCATTGGGATTGGAGATGAAACTCCATGATGTACTGCATCAACAAGAGTTGGAAACGATGCACTGACATTTTCTGTTGAGGGTTCTAACTGTGATGTTGGTACTGTATTTTGGAGAAGCCAGTCTTGGCAAAAATCATCGATTGATGTTCCCCATTCACTAGTACCAATCATCTGGTTTTGCCATGCGTCCATGATTATATTGAGTTCTTCTTATCTACAATAAGTTTTGGTCAGACAATTGACATAACAAATACATAAGAAACATTATCAACATATAAATAGATAGTATATTATCCAAGATGAGAAAGAGTACAAAAATGTAGCTTACCAAAGAGAAAGTCGGAGATCTGTTAGAACACAAGCTGGCTGTGAACGGAATAGCTAAAAACAAATTAGCAGATGAAGAACTAAGTAAATAAAAGAGATAGAGAAAGAAGATTTAGTGTGCATTCTTCTTTAAGAAAACGCGTTTCTATTATAGAGGATGAAAAGGGAAATGTGACCTGAAAGAACAGACAGGTGTCCATAAACTACAGAAATTTTTAATCATTGCTACGGTAATTAGTAATTACCGAAATATATTTTTTTTTTAAAAAGATAAACTTTATCATCCCTTTAACCAAGGTTGAAAAAAGCTGAACAGTTTACTCAAAAGCGTATACTATGTCGAGAAAATCCTCAACTTAATTAATAGCTTAATGAATAGACCGTCTTCCACGCATCACTATTTTTCTTCACTGCTTCTTTTTCAAGAACCATATCAATTGCTAATTCATTGTTTTATTCATCAAGAGAATAAGAGGCATATTTAAGAAGACTCAATACCTAAACGGAGGGATTATTTTGGAGGGATTAATTGGCGCTTAATCTGGAACGGAGGGAAAAGGGTATAGTGGTCTTTAATGATGAGTAGAACTACGAATGGGGATAGTTGTTAATTTAAATTTACCTTGGATATATTTGTAAGAACGAATTGCATTTTTGGTTGGGATGTTGATTTCAACTGAAATGTTGCTTCTGGTGTATCGAAAGAGAAGTTTTGATATAAAGGGTTCATTGGGATTGGAGATGAAACTCCATGATGTACTGCATCAACAAGAGTTGGGAACGATGCACTGACATTTTCTGTTGAGGGTTCTAACTGTGATGTTGGTACTGTATTTTGGAGAAGCCAGTCTTGGCAAAAATCATCGATTGATGTTCCCCATTCACTAGTACCAATCATCTGGTTTTGCCATGCGTCCATGATTATATTGAGTTCTTCTTATCTACAATAAGTTTTGGTCAGACAATTGACATAACAAATACATAAGAAACATTATAAACATATAAATAGATAGTATATTATCCAAGATGAGAAAGAGTACAAAAATGTAGCTTACCAAAGAGAAAGTCGGAGATCTGTTAGAACACAAGCTGGCTGTGAACGGAATAGCTAAAAACAAATTAGCAGATGAAGAACTAAGTAAATAAAAGAGATAGAGAAAGAAGATTTAGTGTGCATTCTTCTTTAAGAAAACGCGTTTCTATTATAGAGGATGAAAAGGGAAATGTGACCTGAAAGAACAGACAGGTGTCCATAAACTACAGAAATTTTTAATCATTGCTACGGTAATTAGTAATTACCGAAATATATTTTTTTTTTAAAAAGATAAACTTTATCATCCCTTTAACCAAGGTTGAAAAAAGCTGAACAGTTTACTCAAAAGCGTATACTATGTCGAGAAAATCCTCAACTTAATTAATAGCTTAATGAATAGACCGTCTTCCACGCATCACTATTTTTCTTCACTGCTTCTTTTTCAAGAACCATATCAATTGCTAATTCATCTTTTTGAACCCTAGATGAATTTTTGATCCAGACTATTGTTTCAGGAGTGATCCAGGTAATATTTGTTTCTTTGACCCGTGGATCGCCTTTAATGATTGAATTTAAGAAAATGAGACAAATGTTATCAACAAAAATATGTCGACTTTTCCAACTGGATAACAATAGTGTCTTGGTAAAAGAACTTCAAATTTGAAAATAAGAATTATTTGAAAGGCTAAAATTATGATGGGCGATCAACGATTAAAATACACAAATGAACTTGGTATAAAAATCTATCAAGACAAATATGGGAAATTCTTTTAACTGGGGAATTTCCCTAATCGACAACAATCCCCAAAAGAGATCGAAGAAGGTTGTATTTCATTATTCGTAGAATACAAGTAAAACTTGTTGCATTATTTAAGCGGAAATACAACAATTAGGAATGCAACATACTTAAAAACCATACAAAGAAACCCATGTGGCGACGAACAGTAAGGGAACCACACCAAGAACAAACGCTACTAACCACGGATAAGCCTCATCCAATGGGAGCTGAGCCACAGTAAGTAACCAAGCTATGATAATTATGTAAATCACAATTAGAAAAGGGCTCAACATTTTTGGTATAAGTGTTCGTTTCGGTTAGATTTTGAGGAAGGAAAAAAAAAAAATTAAATTAATATGAATGGAGAGATCTGGCTTGTTATCTTATTATATAGTTTAAAAATGATCCATTTTTAAACGGTCAAATATGAAAGAGAAATGAATTTGAATTCTGCATAGTGTCCTAGTCAGACTTATTTGTGTCTAGATAGAATCATCTATGCTATACCATAAATGTACAAGTGGTCTATACTATATGTATACAAGTTGTTGGTTTCTACGTATGTACAAGCTGTAGAATCGTTTATATATGTTAGTTCTAAATGTTAATCCTGTCGAGGATTGTGTACGAGTTCACCCTACTCTGTTGAGAGTAGAAGGATCATGTTTATGATCATACGAGTTCATCCTATTCTGTTACAAATAGAAGGCATCAATTAGAGGTGCTCACTGTATTTTAATTTTTTTTTATTATGTGTGAATGTGTATATGGGTTAGATGTCATATCTTCTAATGTCGATTAATTGTCACTGAGACAAAAAAACAAATCAAGTTAAATGTATTTTACTCGATATAATCTAATTTCGAGGACGAAATCCTTTTAA
Organism: Erigeron breviscapus; assembly: GCA_034093135.1. Lineage (NCBI taxonomy): Eukaryota > Viridiplantae > Streptophyta > Magnoliopsida > Asterales > Asteraceae > Erigeron > Erigeron breviscapus. Next base: position 7,670,678 of record CM067167.1, read on the forward strand.
CGGGGGAATAATGTAACATTTGCCATTTTGGGCCATTAATAAACGTGGCAAACTTTTATGGATATATATAAAGCGATGTGTAATTAGGCTAATCTTTGATAATTAAGGGCTTATTAAAGCTAAGATAGGGCATGATTAAGTGTTTGAGTATGTGTCGAGTTTTCTTATTGATTATATAACTAATCAATCTATAATACAAATTATCAAAACAAAGATCAAAAACATTGATGATGAGCAATTAAAACATATAAAGAATAAAAGTTCATGAAAGTTTGTAAAACGTTGCTTTTTCGCGTGAATCTTTCTCGAAAGAACTTAAGACTTCCTAGAACCTAATATCTAGTGTTTTAACACTTTGATATGGCCTTCATCTTACAATAAACTACTTCATTGAGACTTAAATACTTCTCGGAAACATATCCTAAAATCTTGTTTAAAAACTCAAAGGAACGAACCCGAACCGACTAGTAAACAATCCCGAAACAACTAGTGACGTTTAGGAACCTTCTAGGAAGTTGTCAAATGTGAAAAGACCAAAATACCCTTCAAAGTACACGTCCATAAGCTTTCCTTGCCCATGGTATTACAAAACCATCAACTTTACCCATGGTTTTACTAAATATCTTTCAAAACATTTTACTATAAATACTAGACTTAAGTTATCACAAATACTTACACCTTAAACTTCATTCTCTCTCAATTTAGCATTCTATAAGTCTAAAATCATCTTCCCCTTCTTGTTATAAGTTTCAAAGAACACTTGATTGTTCTAGTATAAGCAAAGTCGCTTTGATCTCAAAGTGCGCCGAAAATCGTCAAGAGAAGTTGTTATCAACAAATCTCTCTAAAGATCTTCAAAAGTTCTAGTTATAATAACCAATTTGGGTTGGGAATAATCTTCAATTATTCAGTAAACAAGTCCAAGCCTTGGACAAATCTCATTTGAATCGGAAGTAGTGTTCTTCGTACGTCGAAATTATGATCTTAGAACTAATAATATCTCCATACTTGTAAGTGTTTTTATGAAACCTTACTATACTTTGCTTTATGATTATATGACTATATGTTATGTATTGAAATGCTTGTCAACTTACTTTTATACTCAATTGATACATACCTACATTTAAATACAGTAAATATCCTATTAATACTATTCATCATCTGTGAATTATTTCGTATTGTCGATTTTCTGGTTTTTGGATAGAAAATATCCTTGATAAGCTTTAAACGAAAGCACTTCATGATCGCAGGCCTTTTGTTATATAGATGGGGGAGATAATGGGTTGTAGCCGGACTAGGTTTGGATTAAACGATTTAAAGTTCCTGCCCCCGTTGTTACCGCCCTACTAGATCCCTCCGTATAATTATCCGGGCATGAAGTGTATTTGTTGCACCTCCACCATTCATGGTATCTCTTCATTATATAATTAATACATTTTCGTATTAATTATAATACATACTATTTAAAAATACTTCAAAAGGATTTAGAAATATCGGAGGAATACTGTATATATCCTACGGATACGTATTACAAACGGAAAGTTACATCTTTACCCTACAGTTTCAAAGTTGTCATTTTCAGTCCTTATAAGTTTGACATTTGACAAATTAAACCCCTCAAGTTTCAAGAATGACAATTTAGCCCCTCAAGTTTCAAGAATGACAATTTAGTCCCTCAAGTTTCAAGAATGACAATTTAGTCCTTTTAAATTTTTGCAACATAAATGAGTTTTCATTTAGAAAATACTTGAAATGATACTTAAAGATAAATTCAAAGACTTATAAAAACACAGAAAGTAAATTACGTTGACAAGCGTATTAAAAAGATAACCTTATAGTTGTATGTCTATATTTGGAATTTAGCACGAATATAAATCAATTCACATTGAAATTAGGGAATACGTAACGTGGCCAGTTGACTCACTCGTCATCGTTGACTACATCAATCTCTTCTACTTTACTGTTGAACTATCAAGAATAAGGTGAGTTTTCGTAACTCCCTACTCAATTGAGATTCGGGCTGGAAAGTGTACTTATATATATGTATTTATATATATACTTATATAGATAACTGCTTATGTGAGTGTTTATGGGAAATGATCCCAGTACCTTGATTTGGTTATTGTGTTTGTTGTAATTGTTGATAATGATGTTGTTGATGATGTTGATATTGATGTACGCACCCCGTTTTGGAGGGAACCTTGTGCGATATTTGATGATGTGCACACCCCGTTTTGGAGGGAACCTTGTGCGATATTTGATGATGTGCACACCCCGTTTTGGAGGGAACCTTGTGTGATATATGTTGATAATGATGGGTTGAACTGATATCATTGGTACTTGTTGGCATAGTTGTTTAATTATTGTATTTGAAGAAATGATTGTTGTGTGAACATATGCCTAACACAAAGAGCTTACAGTAAGTATTGTTATTGCTCTATGATATTGTACAAATACTTGATATATCATCATAATTGATGTTATTAATTGATACCTACGAACTCACCAACCTTGTGTTGACACTTGCTAGTACACTTTTCAGGTAATCAGGGTAATTTCAGAAATCAGGAATAATTGGATGCTAGAGATAAGGCGACTTAGTATTCATGTGGTCTCTGACCCATATGCCCCCTTGTTTGGGATGAACTTATGAAATTATGTAAAATATTGTTGTGTGATTTGCATGTAAACCTTATGAGGTTACCTTGGTTTGAACTATTGTATGTTTGATATGTTTGACAATAAACCATTTAGTGTTGCTCTATGTAATTTCCATGCTCATATGTGCTATTTCTCGACATCCCATGATTCCGCCATTGTTGGGGTGTTACATTCACAATCAAATCCAAAAACAACACATCCATTATTACAAGCAATTACTTTCACCCAAAAAGAATCTCCAAGTAAATAGGAAAAAAAAATATCTAATCTTTTTGTGTGAAAATTACCAAATCTATATACCTTATCTGATAGCCGTGATCGGTGATTATGCAAACGACTTTTTCAAGTGAATTTCCACATTTTCCGGCCACTGTGATTATTTCCGATATCCGGCGATCTCTCACCATACAAATGGGTACCTACCATATTTGATGTAAGCATCACTCCTCCGTCAGATAAAGGGGCATCCGTCTCGTCTCCCTCTTTCTTTTTTGTGACTGTTACAACTCCGGGAAACCACCACCGATCGTTACCACCATCTGCCACATCCCTCGGGTACAACGAAAACCCAGATCTAAGGTGGGTTTAGATTGAAGTAGTGATTAAATAAATAAAAAAGATTTGGAATCACTATGACTGTGGATTTGATATCACTTTTGATTTGTATATGTATATAAATATATATGATATAGAAAAGAAAGGAGAAATAGGAGGTGGTCCGGTGGTCATGTAGCAGCGTGGAGGTGGTCTGGTGGTGGCAGAATCGGATACTGCTCCGGCGGCAGAGGTGGTGGCCGGCCGGAGTTATTCAAAGAGAGAAATGTTTTGGGAAGAAATCCCGATTGAAGTGAATTTGGGGGTGGTTTCTGGTATATATATGGGTGGGAGGGTGTAAATGACTCAACTACCCCGCACGTGAGATGCAAATGGGGGCATTAACGGCTGAATTCTAACGGCATATTACTTTTGGACCAAAATTGCAACATGTGTGATATCACAGGGATACGTTTCACCACTTTTCACATGTTTGTATCAAAGTTGCAAATGGTGTGATAACACAGGTACCAAAAATGCAATTCGTTTTATTTGTAATTAGTAAAGTTTTTTGGGGGATGTATGTAAATTTCCCTTAATATAATGGTTAGTTTAGTTATTTTGAGGAGATGAGGGACTGGTGGTGTAATTTATTTCATTAATGGTATGTTAGGTATATTAGAGGATATAATTAAATTATTAAATAAAGAAAATGATGATTTAGAAAAAAAAGAAGGGGGTATTTCTGTCATATTGCGTAGGGGTATTTCGGTCATATTGCATAGAGTAACTTTCAACATTTCCAAAAATAAAAATGGTTATTCTTTTTATAAGTAGGTATAGATATATTAAAATTAAGATGATACGTAAATTACATGGCAGAAAGAAAAATGACTATATGTGTAAAATAAAAATGAATAGTGGTCATATTTTTGTAAATATCTCAATTAAAAATAATTTATTTGTGGGAGTATATCTTGTGGAATGATAAAAATAACAAGACTTATCTAGCATGAGTGTTACATAAAAGCTGCTTTTGAGAAGAGGCAAATGTAAGCATAACGATGTGTCGATGTCTAGTAAGTAAAGATTACTTAAACGAAAATTAAAGTCAGTGTGATGATATCACTCCAAACAAAAAGAGTCAAAGCAAAAACATCATTTCCACCGCCACCAACTTCTCATTTTGAGTCTTTCTCTCATGCCAAGTCTTTTTACAATAAACATCCCAATCCCTTTCTTTCCATTGTATATATATATGTTCTTCTATATATTTTATTAAAAACCCATCCATTCTTTCCATGTATATCAATGTTCTTCATTATATTATATTATAAGAATATAAGAAAAGAATGTTAATGATGGGTGGTTTGTCATGGAAAATGGGTATTTGTTTTTTGGGTATGTTGATCATTTTCAGCTGTGTTTTTGAGAAATCTTCAAAAGTTGAAAAAGGGATTGTATACATTGATGGAGAAAGTGGGATTGCAGAGATAGATGATGATTTTATATGTGCTACTATGGATTGGTGGCCACCTGAAAAATGTGATTATGGTTCATGTAGCTGGGATCATGCTTCTCTTCTCAATGTGGTACAATTTTAATCTTCCTTACTCTTTTCTTTTTGTTTGAGAATCTTTATATGTTGCATTCTATGAAAACGCTCTGTTAAATTATAATCTGAAATCAAATAGAAATGAGAACTTGATTACACACAACCAGATATATAATCATTTGATCAACCACAACAACAACCCCAGTATAGTGAGACTGCTTTGGAGAAAACTTCCATCAAAATTCAAAACTGTGTTATAAAATAAGTGGCATGGAGAATCAGTGTGTGTATGAATTGTTATTAGAAAATAGTGTATGGTGCAATGTATGAATATAAGAAAGGTTCTTGCTAATGACCGTCCGTGCATAAAAAAATAGTACTTTTATCATAAAATTCGATGGGTGTGATTTTGATATAGAAGGTACAATTTTTGTTTTACATTTTCCTAAGTGTGTGTTAAATATATTCATTTGATTATATAGCTTTATTTAATTTTACATTACTTTCCAATTAAGGATGATGCTTTGTTTAATTAGAGTCGAGGAATCTCATCTTTCATTTACTCCCACCCCGCATCATTCATCTCTCCCCATCTCATTTTACAAGATGGATTTGATGAGCCCCGTGCCATTTTTCATCTCAAATTTGCCATTTTTCCCGGTCTCATTTGGGTAGGGGGTGGGCGTAGGGGTGGGGGGTGGGGGGGTGTTTGCAAATGATACCATGCCTCCATTTCTTCCCACGGGATGTAGCAAATGGTACCATGCCTCGATCTTTCCCCACTCCTTTCACTCATCATCAACAACAACAACAACGGTACCCAATCCCGGCATAAGCCGGGGTAAGGGGGAGGTATGATGTAGACAGACCTTACCCCTACTCAAAAGTAGAGAGGCTGCTTCCAGATCCACCGAAGTGGAAGGGACCTCCGGCCCGGGGGTGAAAAATAGGGTTAGATCCACCGGAGTGGAAGCCTAAACCGGAAATATTCTTCTCTTCCTCTCCTCCCTGGGAAAACCTCTAACGGCTCTCAACCAGAGAGAGAGCACTAACGGCTCTGTGTGAGAGAGAGCCAAATCCACTCCTTTCACTCATGATAGCATTAAAAACAAGAGACTTAAACATTAGCTAATAACATTATAAACATAAGTGTGTTTATCTCATTACAATATAACTAAACATTAAAAAGCCACAAACAACAGACTTAAACATTACATTCTTCAGTTGACTTCATACTTGTTTTCTTCCGTTTCATTGAGTTGTCTACATCTTCTTGTAAAATTCAATGAACTTATTGTATTCCAGAGACTTTATTGCAAGAACATGATGGATTATTAGATCCATTTTCATCCGCATAAATCTCGTCTTGTGGAATAAAATTTGGCTTAAACATGAAAGACGGATTATTTTGATTCAGCATCATACCATATATGGTATAGGGAAATATAATGGATGAAACTCATCATACGTCTCACAAACTTTAATTATTTGATAAAAAATCAGTGATCCAATATTATAAAACTTACCATTACCATCACCATTAGCATATAGAACTTTACCCATCAATTTAGAAACCAAGTTGGTATTATAAGATGGAACTAGTTATAAATACCAACATCGAAAAGAGACTTACACTTTGGAATTAGTATGTTAGAAGTAGAACCTTCTTTGGGCCATGATTGAACCATTCCACCTGATGTTGTTCGAGCAATGTCAATGTCATGAATATCAACATTGTCGACTTTTTCATTATCAGACAATCCAAAATATTTATTAATAATATTGGGCGAGAATTCATAAAAATAATATAAATTTATATTTTGTTAATCATATATTTTTTTTTTGCCTTATCTTAACATTGACAGTAACACAATTATTTTATTATCGTAACTTGATGAATGATGTACTCTCTAATGTTCACAACAACAATATATAACACAATTATTAATATACTACGGTAATTTGATGAATATTGTACTTATGTTCTGAATGATAATTCGAATTAACCTTAATTGACAACAGTCAATTGTATATAATTCCATTTTATTAACCTTAATTGACAGTCCTCGGGCTCTTAGCGCAGTGGCAAGGACACCCGGATGTTGTAACGAGGGTCGCATGTTCGAATCCCACTTCGAGCATTGCACTAGCCTATATTCTAGGCGAGCGAGTTGAATTTACCGGGTGGGGCGGGCGGGGGAGGGGAATGGGTAGGCCCACGGTATCCAGTCCGGATATCCTGTGATCCGGCCCTCTGCTGTTCTAAAAAAAAAAAACCTTAATTGACAACAGCCAATTGTATATAATTCCATTTTATCTCAATTCTAAACTTAAAAACTAATTCTGTAAAGTTACATTTTTCAGTTATTCGAGATCCTACATTTAAGGACATTATCTATAACCATCATAAATTTGTAACACTTATATAATCAGTTATTTTCACAATTAATTAACTACCATTCACATAATAATTAAAAAAAAACATACGAATGACTTTTCACCCTGGTTCTTCATCTTCTAAAAATTATCAATCAACTCTTCTTCCTCACGAATTTGATTTGTTTGAAAATCCGGAATCATACTTTATTTATTCATGCATGAATAACATGAATTTCACACAAAGTTTAGATTCGTTTAAACCTCTGAACTCTTCTTTTCTTGATGTTGCTTCCGGTGAATTTTACGACTCACTTTGAGAAGGTCGCTTATAATCGAACAGCCAATTAACAGGTTTTCTTTTGCATCTAACAATTTAATCCATCTATTATCTGATTCTGGTGTTCTATCTACTGTCACCAATCTGTCTGCATTCACAACTGAAGTTATTCGTGAATTCTATTCTAATTTAAGACTTTGCATAACTGATAATACGTCTCCTATGTTTCATCGTGTTTTTGTAAGGGATCATTTTTATGAATTCTCGCCCAATATCATTAATAAATATTTTGGATTGTTTGATAATGAAAAAGTCGACAATATTGATATTTATGACATTGCTCGAACAGTATCAGGTGGAATGGTTCAATCATTGCCCAAAGAAGGTTTTACTTCTAACATACTAATTCCAAAGTATAAGTCTCTTTTCGATGTTGGTATTTTTAACTGGTTCCATCTTATAATACCAACTTGGTTTCTGAATTGATGGGTAGAGTTCTATATGCTATTGGTGATGGTAATGGTAAGTTTATAATATTGGATCACTGATTTTAGATCAAATAATTAAAGTTTGTGAGACGTATGATGAGTTTCATCCTATTATATTTCCCCGTACCATATATGGTATGCTGAATCAATATAATCCGTCTTTCATGTTTGAGCCAATTTTTATTCCACAAGACGAGATTTATGCGGATGGAAATGGATCTAATAATCCATCATGTTCTTGCAATAAAGTCTCTGGAATACAAAAAGTTCATTGAATTTAACAAGAAGATGTAGACAACTCAATGAAACCGAAGAAAACAAGTATGAAGTCAACTGAAGAATGTAATGTTTAAGTCTGTTGTTTGTGATGTTTAGTTATATTGTAATAAGATAAACACACTTATGTTTATAATGTTATTAGCTAATGTTTAAGTATATTGTTTTTAATGTTTGGATATGACGCTTTGTAATCTATTTTCCTGTTTATGATGTTATTAGCAACACGCTTTGTAATCTATTTTTAAATGTGGACACTTCAGAATGTTGGGAATTAATCAGTATGATTAAATAACAAAAAACTTGCTTAGATGGTTAAAAGGGTAATTTACAATATTTGGCGTGCCGCAAAATCTGGTGCTAAGTGATTAAAAATTTGTTGTTGCACCAAATATAACACCAAATCTGATGTCTTGAGTGGAGAAGATTTTTAATAACAATCCACCAAATTTGATATTTTGATGCTTGTATTGGAGATGGTTTGATCATGAATGTTGATAGATATATTAATTAAATCTATTTTTCTTTTTCCCCTGGCTTGATTTCTTGCAGGATCTAAACAACACAATATTTAAGAATGCAATCAAAGGTAAAAAGAAATCCCTTGTGATTTGACTTTCGGAATATCATTCTTAGTAACCTCAACTTGGAAACACAATAGGCACATATGAGCAGGGGCCCAAAATTCAATGGGCACCAAAATTTTGAGATGATACGTTAATATCTCATATATGTACATAAGTCAAAGTCCAATTGTAGTCAAATCCAATAATTATATATATTATTTTAATTTGATTTGTTAATTTTAATTAAGTTTTTTATTTTTACCGTTTTATCTTTATATAAATATAATAGTTACTGTATTATTTTAGATTTAGACAAATTATAGTTAAAGAATTTTGCTAAATTTTTTTAATTTTAACGACATTATTGCGATAGTTGTTTTGATACTTTTATAAATAACTACTCTCTCTTATATTTTATATTTTTTTTGTAGTTTAGTGGGCACCGTTTATATTATCGAACAGGGTATCTAAAATCTATGGGACTGGCTATGCTAATCTTTTTTTTAGCTCTAAAATGCTAAGGCCTCTTAAATATACAACAAAATAATTGTCATCAGTTTCGAATTAAAAAACCAACTCATTTTGACACCAGATAGAAGTCAAATTTTATATTTCTCGATCTCAAATAGGTTACTTATTCACAGTTATTGAATAATTATGCAGCGTTTTCACCATTAAAGATCAGATTAGGAGGGAGTTTGCAAGATGAACTTTTCTATGAAACCGAAAATCAAACAGAACCGTGCATCCCCTTCGCCTACAATTCATCAGCGTTATTTAGTTTTAATGCGGGCTGCCTGCCACTATCGCGATGGGATGAGCTTATTAACTTCTTTAATGAAACTGGGTAACTAATATGACGTCTTTTTATCATCACATTATTATTGTGCTTCATGATTACGAAACTAAATTGGCTCATAAACAGCCTTATCTATCCAGGGCTATAGTAATTTTTGGGTTAAATGCTCTTAGCGGAAGGAAATTGCTTGCTGGTGGTTCAACTACTGGTGCTTGGGACTCCACAAATGCTGAATCTTTTATTCGTTACACTGTTGGAAAGAATTACACAATGTATGCATGGGAATTCGGTAACTCATCCACCAGGCACTTTTTTCTACTCTTTTGTTGAATTACTCTAAAATGGGTGGTTAGAATGGCTGAGTAACGGGCCACGACAATGGCAGATAGATCTTAGGTATGGATTCTATCGGGTCGGGTTGACCCGAAACACCTGTTGGAAAATTTCTGCTTTTCAAATAATAAATGTGTCAAATATGATTACAATAATAAAAAATTTTATAATGATTTAGGAAGTTTTATGCGTTAAGGATGCACTTTGGGAGACCTTCGAACCACTATCTTTAAGATATACATTGGTTCTAATATTTGACCTAGAGATCTGATATAAACCGCTTCGGGCGTTTATAAGTTAATCGGACACAATGGTTTCTATGCATAAAGGATGTACTTTGGGCGACTTTCAAACCACTATCATTTAGCTATATATTGGTTCTAATCAGGGGCGGATGCAGTTGAGAATGACCGGGGGGTACTGCCCCCAATGTTCCCACAATTACTTCTGAATTTTAGTCACTTTTTATGTTAGAAGAACATGATCCTTTGATAATTTATTAAACATGCCCCCATTTTAAATTATAGATGCCCTCATTCTTTTACTTTTGACCAAAACTTTCACACTAAACAACCATTTAATACTCTGAATGTAAAAGCCTACCTAGACACCTATATATCCACAACATTTAAATCACTTCTAATTTTTTCTAAAAAGGTAAAAAAAACTTCTAAAGATGATACAAAATTGCTAGTATTATTATCATCGATCTAAATATATGGTTTTTCTTATTGTATTGTTATTGTTATGTACTCAATATTATGTTGTTATTATTATGTAATTAATAAACACATGTTTGTAAGTGATTTAACTACTTTATGGTGTTAAAAAAGAACCTATAACTTTTTGATTTCAAAGTTGTAAATGATAGAAGACGATCATAAAATACATTTGTTTGCTTAATATAAATTTTTGTTGTTTCTCATACAGTTTAATTTTGTGCCCATCTGTTGTTATAATGTTTTGCTTGAATATTTGTAATATTTATACGTTTTTTCAGTAACACGTCAAATTGTGGTGTTGTTAAGATAAATTTTTTTTGCCCCCGACAACTTCATTTCCTGGATCCGCCTCTGGTTCTAATATCTGACCTCTTAAGGAAGAAATACACACTGCATCAGGCATTTACAAGTAAATTAGACAAAATAGTGACATAAAGTAGCAATGGATCAATAATTCACTCTTCATTGTAGGAAATGAGTTATGTGGAACTGGGGTTGGAACAAAAGTAGCAGCATCTCAATATGCCATTGACACAATGATCCTCAAAAATGTTATGGAAGAAATTTATGACGGTATCGAGCCCAAGCCTCTCATTATCTCACCAGGAGGCTTCTTTGATGCAAAGTGGTTCAAGGAGTACGTTAACAAAACAACCAAAATCATTGATGTGGTCTCTCACCATATATACAATCTTGGCGCAGGTATCTTTTATTAAAGAATTAAGAAAAAAACGATGTGTATGTTATTAAAAAAGATATTGGAACTTCAAGTTGCTCTTTAAAACAGGGGTTGATAAAGACCTAGTTGAAAAGATTCTTAATCCAACAGTTCTTGATAATGAGGTCGATACGTTTAAGCAACTCAAGAACATCATACAGACTTCTGAAACGTCTGCATCAGCTTGGGTTGGTGAGGCTGGTGGAGCTTACAACAGCGGCCATGATCTTGTGACTAATGCATTCGTTTTTAGTTTTTGGTAGGCAAAGCTCTATGTTCCTAAGAATTGTACATGTATAGAATTTAGAAAGTATTGCATGAGGTTTTTGTTTGATTGATTTAGTTAACTTATTCAGGTATTTGGATCAGCTTGGAATGTCAGCTGTTTACAACACTAAGACATACTGCAGACAAACATTAATAGGAGGAAATTATGGGCTACTCAACACGACTACTTTTGAGCCGAATCCTGATTATTACAGGTGCATTTTCACCTTTAAAGCCAAACCAACTACCTTTTGATTTAAAAATAGACATGCTTTTTCTGTTAAATGTATTAGCAATTATGTAGCTATAACTATTGTTTCTCGAAAAGTTAAAAGTTAAGATGTGATTATGTTTCTCTTCAAATACCAGCGCTCTTCTTTGGCATCGACTAATGGGGAAAGTCGTTCTCGCCACAACTTATACCGGGACCAAAAGATTGCGCTCTTACGCACATTGTGCCAAAGAATCTGTAAGTTTTCTCAAAAATTCAATTATTGAAATGTAATTCTTTATCGACATATAAAAATACCTTGAATAGTCAAAAAAAGATAATCAATTGTAGTAATTTGGTTGCTGAAGGTTGTGCTTCTAATTTTGAATCTGTAAATATTATAGGCCTTGGGCCAGTAGTTTATAGATACTCCATTCGCTAAAGGCTCATCGTTGTAGGCTTTTTTCATATAAAAAATTTGCTGGATCATATAAAAAATTTGTCTTTCAACTATCAGTTCATCCGATTTACTCTCTTCATAGTTCTTACAACAGTATTGATTTGATTTTTAGGATGGAATGACACTCCTACTCATCAATCTCGACGGGACTACCACCATTAAAGTAACACTAAATACGCTACTCCATTCTCCGGCACAAATCCAGTTGGTGACACATGATTCAAAAATGGATGGATCAAGAACACGAGAGGAGTACCATCTAACAGCAAAAGATAATAACTTGCATAGTCAAATTATGATGCTTAATGGGAAAGAGTTGACTATGAACGCCGCCGGTGATATACCCCGGTTAGAGCCTTTGAATGTCAGTTCATTGGAGCCCATAGTTGTGGCCCCTTACTCTATTGTATTTGCCCACATCCCATATCTTACTTTGGATGCTTGTGGTGATTTGACCATGGAGTTTTAGAAGTCCTAAAGCTGATATCAAACTGTTTTGTGCTTTTAAGCTTGATTAATTAATATCAAATGAAGTTTTGTTGGCTTTTATGTATGATCGCATTATAAACTTCACGTTTGTTTTAGAAAGGAGCGATTGATTGGTGCATGTAAATAGCTTTCCGAAGTAGGGAGTTGTAAAAAAAACTGTTTATGGTTTAATTCCTTTATGTCGGTTGATTTTTAACAAGGGTTCTAGTATTGTGCTATAAAAGGTCATCAAAAGATGAAACACAATTTCAGTAATGTGCTAATATCACTTGAAACTTTCTCGCACTTTTTCGAATCAATCTCCAACTCGACTCGTTTAAGAAGCTCGTACCTGACACGAATCCACAATTCCAGTTTCCAGGATCTGGTAGGTCGCAAAAAGTGTTTACTTATAGGGTGATGATCGGTACATTACTGTTTTGTAGTCGCATATCACCAAACGTGATTTAAGGTGTTGTACCGTATAGTATGGTGAAACATGTTTGGTGATGTACAACTAACAAAAAGGTTGTGTACGATCGCCATCCATACTTAAAAGGCCATATAACCAATGTTACCTTAACTAAATGGGTCCATATCAAATAGAATGACAGTCATGCAAGAAAAATGAAGCAGAATACGAAGCTCTGCTCGTAAGACTGCGTCTCACATAAAAATGAAGATCCGCAACATCCATATATTGGTCGATTCACGGTTAGTAGCCAAACAAGTGCATGGAGAATTTGAAGCAAATTAGCTAGTGATCAAACAATACCTAGAAAAAGTACATGAGTCGGCCAATTGCTTTAGTTCATTTGAAATAGAGCATATACGGAGAAGTCATAGCCAAAAGCAGACGCCCTACTTCGAAGGCGTAGTGTTATGTAAGGCCAATGATATTATTTATATCCAGGATCCCTCTTGTATGTTAGCGATGCATGCTTTCAAAGTGTCGGTAAGCGTTTCGGTAGGCATTAAACGACTTAGCACTTAAAATTCCAAGATGAATCTAGATTATGTTTATTTTGTTGTAATTTAGATTTTGTAATCTGATCACCAGTATGCTAGTCGATCCATTATTTTAATAAAATAGTTTAATTGTCGTTAAAAAAAAACGACTTTTGGAGTGACATTTATAGTTATGCGAAAGTTCAAGGGCTTAAATGGTGAAGTGAGAAAGATGGTACAACATATTTGAGGTCCATTACGTGACCTATGACACCTCATAATCAGTTCTGTCTTGTCATAAGACACTCTCTCAAACCCTAGGTGCCTCCTTCACATCCTATTGGATTTCTTGGTGTTTTTGGTGGTGATTTCTCATTGATTTCGAGCCTTTAATCTTCCCTACAGGTAAAACATGATTACTTGATCATTTGATGAGTCTTTTCATTAGGTTTTGTCCATTCATTCAGGCCATAAGGGTTGGGATTGAACAATCATGATATTTTAATCGATTATTAATGTTAAGCGATCATAGATTTGATGTGGATGATTTCCAGATCAATTAGTGGCATCAAGTCATCAATTGAATCTTAAACAAGGTCAATTTTAAGTGTGTAAGTCGTGGGGTTAGCCTTGGTTGTGTTTGGATTTGTTTTGGAGTGAAAAACATGCAAAATTGAGCAAACCCGCAAGTGGTCGCGTCGTGACCAAGATGGTCACGTCGCATCTGAAGTCCAGAGATGACAAAAAGTGGGTTTTTGGTCAGTGGTCACGTTGCATCTCAAGTCCCGAATGCAAACTACTCAGTTTTTGAAACAGTAATAATTTTCAAACCCTAACTCCGTTTTTGACGAGATAGCTATCCACGAAATCGTGAGAGAGAGAGTCTATTTTTAAATGGTAATGAGGATGAATCAAAATTAAAATTGTCCAAAATATTGAAATAATGAACGAAGGTCAAGTTTCGTCGAGTGTTGTGAACTCTAACTTAATGGTTATGATCATAAGTAAGTAGGTGTTTGTGACCTTGAAACGTACCCAGATGACGAGCCATCAGTCGTACCCGATGTAACACCTTTACCTCCTATTCCATCATCTCATTCAGGGGTAGGAGCTCATGTCACTCGAACCGCACGCATGAGTGTGATTCATCCTCGTCAAAAAAAGTTGTCCAACGCGAACAACTCCGCACCATTCCAAAACGGATCCTACTCTTGGCCTGCTAAACAAAAACCCCGGTTACCAACCCCCTCCCCCCATGATTTTGATGGAGTGGGGGCACAATAACAATCTTGATCGGATCAAAATTCCAAATTATCTTCGTGGGTTGCAAAGTACCCTGCACTTTCCAGCCCCCACACCTTTAGGTTGGCGAGTCATCTAACACCTGACAGTTTTACTCTCTCACACAAGAGCCCCCATACAACACTGTGCCACCTCTAGCAGTGGTGCCTCACGAGCATGAGCTCTGATTGGATTGTATAGTGGTTGGGATGATGAGGATGCCGACTTACACGAAAAAGGAACAGATTGCTAACCATATGTACATTCTGGAGACCCGAACCTACTTTATGGATTGCTGGTTAGGATTATATCAACAAGAAATTAACAACCTGATGAATAGAGGTGGAATTCTCGAACAACTTGGCAGCGACAAATGAACATTTGAATCATGAGACGAATAGAGTTGAGATGCTAAGAAGTAGGAGGATTGCAGAAAAAAAGAGAGCTTTTGAGATGGAGTGGTAAATAGGACAAATGGAGCATAGGATGGAGCATCTCGAAACCAAGGTGCGAGATCTAGAGGCTTCCCTTCTTGGGTGGGGCATAGTCCTAAAAGGATATAATGGGAAGTAATCGGATATAATAGTTCTTATTGAACAACATCACGATTCCAGTCATAGAACTTGATGATTCCGAAGAAGAAGCCCAAGTCAACAAAATGGCTATTACCACCTCTCATGGTGAGTCACGACACTCGGGACCAAGATAAAAAGGAGAACCCATTATGGAACCCGACGAAGAAGAAAAAGACCCTGAAGAGTACCCAGATGATGAGCCAGCAGCCGTACCCGATATAACACCTTTACCTCCTATTCCATCATCTCATTCAGGGGTAGGAGCTCATGTCACTCGAACCGCACGCATGAGTGTGATTCATCCTCGTCAAAAAAAGTTGTCCAACGCGAACAACCCGCACCATTTCCAAACGGATCCTACTTTTGGCCCGCTGAGCAAAACCCCGGGTTCCAACCCCCTCCTCCTATGAATTAGATGGAGTGGGGGGAAAATGACAATCTGATGGATCAAAATTCCAAAGTATCTTCGTCGGGTGGCGAAGTACCCTGCACTTTCGAGCACCCACACCTTTAGGTCAGCGACTCTTCTAACTCCCGAGAGTTTCACCCTCTCATACAAGAGACCCCACACCACATTGTGTCACTTCTAGTAGTGGTTCCTGATGTGTAATATCGAGTTTATAAATTTTTAAACAAGTAATACCAAATAACGACTACCACACACTATTGGGCAGTGGACCCAATCGTATATAGTATAGCTAAGTGGTAAGACCAGGTCGATCTCAGGGACTAAGTTAAGCAATTGTAGACATAAACTAATCCAAGTAACAAGGGGTTTTGTGACCGAATTATCACTTTGCAAAAGTAAATAATTAAATCCGGTGTTACCGGGGCAAGGATCGTCCTAAAACGATAGTAAAAATTGATTTAAAACAATAATTTAAAGGATCATCTACCTCGACTCCATGACACATTTCATTTTGGTTGCATTAAGTTAATACCAATTCAAATATGTTGATTTTAATAACCAAGTTAAGACAAAGAACTCACTAGTTGGCCACCTAGCTTATTACCCTATCCGAACCCATTAACCAGTTAATTCAATCCTAAAGATCCGGCTACCACCTTCTCTATTAAGATCTCCCTAACGGACTAATTTGTTTTGTTATTATCAAACAATTCCATCTATCGATTCTACCAAATCGTTAACACGTTGAATTCTCTTACCTATGGTTGTTTATCAACTCGCTACCACGAATTAACACCTATTGATTCTACCAAATCAACTAGAACAATGAATTCCTGGACTTAGCTACCACTAAAACCATTCACACATCATCAACAATCAATAGAATAAATAATAAGAATTCAATATATTAAGATCTCGATGAAACGTTTAATTATCAACTTGAATTCAAAATAATATGCAACCAATATTCATTGTGTCACTTCATCTCAGTAGATGACGAAGTGTTTAGCCACTCATAATCATAATCATATCACAACTAGTAAAAGAAATAGAAAACATCTTGTACCAAAGTGGAGAAAACAATCGAAAAGCTAAGAAATACGATGTTTGAATGCCTTGGATCTCACGAGCAATCCTATAATCTTCAAAGATGTAAAAACTGCTTGAAAAGTCTCCAAAGAACCCTAAATTCGTCTGGTGGTAAAAGTCTCTCGAATGGGAGGGTTTTTGCTTTGTATTTATAGTGTTATCCAAAAGGGTTTTCTGCCGACCTAATTTGTGCGCCGCACAAACTGAGTTTCCAAATCTGAAGCACCCCGATATGCGCTGCATGATTATCTTGTGCGCCGCATAAACTCATCCCAAAATTCTAAACTGCCCGTTATGCGCCGCACGCCAATTCTGTGCACCGCATAAACACTTTTGTTCAATTTTTCCAAACTTTCTGCCCAAAATTCTTTCTTGATATGCGCCGCATATTATCTCCATGCGCCGCATATGTCTTCAGACTTCACAAAACTTGTATTTTTTCACTAGGTCTTCACACGAACTCGTCCATAAACCATCTTAATGCATCTTTTAACCTTCCAAATGCCATTTCTAACCATTGTACTTGTTCTAAGCCTGAAATCACTAACAATACCATCAAAGCATCGAATATATATATAGTAATTTTGCACATAATTAAGCTTAAAATGACTTAGAAACGATATGGGAATGTATATATAAATGGACATATCAGTTCCTCACGAGCATGAGCTCCGATTGGATTGTATAGTGGCTGGGATGATGGGGATGCCACCATACACGAAAAAGGACATATTGCTATTCATATGTACATTCTAGAGAGACTCGAACCTACACTATGGATCACCGGTTGGGATTATATCAACAAAAAACCAGCAACCTGATGGATAGAGAGGTGGAATTCTCGAACAACTTGGCAGCGACTAATGATCATTTGAATCATGTGACAAATGAAGTTGAGATGCTAAGAAGTATGAGGATTGCGGAAGAGAGGAGAGCTCTAAGATGGTGTGGAGAATAGGAAAAATGGAGCATAGAATGGAGCAGCTCGACACTAAAGTGCGAGATCTGGAGACTTACCTTCATGCGTCGGACATAGTCCCGAAAGGATATAATGGAAAGTAATCGAATAGAATAACTCTTTTCGAATAACACCATAACTTCTTTCATAGAACTTGAGTATTCCAAAGAAGAAGTCCAAGTCAACAGAATGGTTATTACCACCTCTGATGGTGAGTCACGCCACTCGGGACCAAGACAGAAAAGAGAACCCGTGGTGGAACCCGATGAGGAAAAAGAAGACCCTAAACAGTACTCAGATTACGAGCCAGCAGTCGTACCTAATGCAACACCTTTATATCAGGTACGATTGCTGGCTCGTCATATGGATACTCTTTAGAGTCTTCTTATTCTTCGTTGGGTTCCACCACGGGTTTTCCTTTCTATCTTGGTCCCGAATGTCGTGACTCACCATTAGAGGTGGTAATAGCCATTCGGTTGACTTGGACTTCTTCTTCGGAGTCATCGAGTTCTATGAAAGGAATCATGTTGTTTTTCGAAAAGAATTATTCTATTCGATTACTTCCCATTATATCTTTTCGGAACTATGTCCCACGCATGAAGGTAAGTCTTAGATCTCGCACTTTAGTGTCGAGCTGCTCCATCTGTGCTCCATTTGTCCCATTCTCCACTCCATCTCAGTAGCTCTCATCTCTTCCACAATCCTCCTACTCCTTAGCATCTCAACTTCATTTGTGGCATGATTCAGATGTTTCTTTGTGGCTGCCAAGTTGTTCGAGAATCCCACCTCTATATCCATCAGGTTGTTGGTTCCTTGTTGATATAATCCCAACCGGTGATCCATAATGTAGGTTCAGGTCTCCAGAATGTACATATGGTTAGCAATCTGTTCCTTTTTTGTGCGCCGCATAAACTCATCCCAAAATTCTAAACTGCCCGTTATGCGCCGCACGCCAATTCTGTGCACCGCATAAACACTTTTGTTCAATTTTTCCAAACTTTCTGCCCAAAATTCTTTCTTGATATGCGCCGCATATTATCTCCATGCGCCGCATATGTCTTCAGACTTCACAAAACTTGTATTTTTTCACTAGGTCTTCACACGAACTCGTCCATAAACCATCTTAATGCATCTTTTAACCTTCCAAATGCCATTTCTAACCATTGTACTTGTTCTAAGCCTGAAATCACTAACAATACCATCAAAGCATCGAATATATATATAGTAATTTGCACATAATTAAGCTTAAAATGACTTAGAAACGATATGGGAATGTATATATAAATGGACATATCAGTTCCTCACGAGCATGAGCTCCGATTGGATTGTATAGTGGCTGGGATGATGGGGATGCCACCATACACGAAAAAGGACATATTGCTATTCATATGTACATTCTAGAGAGACTCGAACCTACACTATGGATCACCGGTTGGGATTATATCAACAAAAAACCAGCAACCTGATGGATAGAGAGGTGGAATTCTCGAACAACTTGGCAGCGACTAATGATCATTTGAATCATGTGACAAATGAAGTTGAGATGCTAAGAAGTATGAGGATTGCGGAAGAGAGGAGAGCTCTAAGATGGTGTGGAGAATAGGAAAAATGGAGCATAGAATGGAGCAGCTCGACACTAAAGTGCGAGATCTGGAGACTTACCTTCATGCGTCGGACATAGTCCCGAAAGGATATAATGGAAAGTAATCGAATAGAATAACTCTTTTCGAATAACACCATAACTTCTTTCATAGAACTTGATGACTCCAAAGAAGAAGTCCAAGTCAACAGAATGGTTATTACCACCTCTGATGGTGAGTCACGCCACTCGGGACCAAGACAGAAAAGAGAACCCGTGGTGGAACCCGATGAGGAAAAAGAAGACCCTAAACAGTACTCAGATTACGAGCCAGCAGTCGTACCTAATGCAACACCTTTATATCAGGTACGATTGCTGGCTCGTCATATGGATACTCTTTAGAGTCTTCTTATTCTTCGTTGGGTTCCACCACGGGTTTTCCTTTCTATCTTGGTCCCGAATGTCGTGACTCACCATTAGAGGTGGTAATAGCCATTCGGTTGACTTGGACTTCTTCTTCGGAGTCATCGAGTTCTATGAAAGGAATCATGGTGTTAATCGGAAAAAAATTATTCTATTCGATAGCTTCCCATTATATCCTTTCGGACTATGTCCGACGCATGAAGGTAAGTCTCCAGATCTCGCACTTTAGTGTCGAGCTGCTCCATCTGTGCTCCATTTGTCCCATTCTCCACTCCATCTCAGTAGCTCTCATCTCTTCCACAATCCTCCTACTCCTTAGCATCTCAACTTCATTTGTGGCATGATTCAGATGTTTCTTTGTGGCTGCCAAGTTGTTCGAGAATCCCACCTCTATATCCATCAGGTTGTTGGTTCCTTGTTGATATAATCCCAACCGGTGATCCATAGTGTAGGTTCAGGTCTCCACAATGTACATATGGTTAGCAATATCTTTCTTTTTCGTGTATCCCAAAAATTTGAGCTCATGCTCGTGAAGCAGTGCTGCTAGAATTGGCACAGTGTGGTGCAGGGGATCTTGTGTGAGAAGGTAAAACTATCGGAAGTTAGAAGACTCGACGACCTAAAGGTATGGGAGCTGGAAAGTGCAGGGTACTTCGCCACCGACGAAGCTACTTCTGAATTTTGGTCCAATCATGATTGTTATAGTGCCCCCACTCCATCGGATTCATGAGGGGAGGAAGTTGGTAACCAAGATTTTGCTCAGCCGGCCAAAAGTAGGATCGTTCGGGAATGATGCGGGTTGTTCGGGTTGGACAACTTTTGTTTGACGAGGTTGAATCACACTCATGCGTGTTGTTCAAGTGATATGAGCTCCAATCCCTGAATGAGATAATTGAATAGGTGGTAAAGGTGTTATATTTTGTACGACTGCTAGCTCGTCGTACGTGTACTCTTCAGTCTCTTTTTCTTTAGGTTCCACCATGGGTTCTTCTTTCTGTCTTGGTCCCGAGTGTCGTGGCTCATCATCAGAGTTGGTAATAGCCATTCTGTTGACTTGGACTTCGTTTTCGGAGTCATCGAGTTCTATGAAAGGAATCATGGTGTTAATCGGAAAAAAATTATTCTATTCGATAGCTTCCCACTATATCCTTTCGGACTATGCCCACGCATGAAGGAAAGTCTTTAGATCTCGCACTTTAGTGTCGAGCTGCTCCATCCTATGCTCCTTTTCTCCCATTCTCCACTCCATCTCAGTAGCTCTCATCTCTTCCACAATCCTCCTACTCCTTAGCATCTCAACTTCATTTGTGGCATGATTCAGATGTTTCTTTGTGGCTGCCAAGTTGTTCGAGAATCCCACCTCTATATCCATCAGGTTGTTGGTTCCTTGTTGATATAATCCCAACCGGTGATCCATAGTGTAGGTTCAGGTCTCCACAATGTACATATGGTTAGCAATATCTTTCTTTTTCGTGTATCCCAAAAATTTGAGCTCATGCTCGTGAAGCAGTGCTGCTAGAATTGGCACAGTGTGGTGCAGGGGATCTTGTGTGAGAAGGTAAAACTATCGGAAGTTAGAAGACTCGACGACCTAAAGGTATGGGAGCTGGAAAGTGCAGGGTACTTCGCCACCGACGAAGCTACTTCTGAATTTTGGTCCAATCATGATTGTTATAGTGCCCCCACTCCATCGGATTCATGAGGGGAGGAAGTTGGTAACCAAGATTTTGCTCAGCCGGCCAAAAGTAGGATCGTTCGGGAATGATGCGGGTTGTTCGGGTTGGACAACTTTTGTTTGACGAGGTTGAATCACACTCATGCGTGTTGTTCAAGTGATATGAGCTCCAATCCCTGAATGAGATAATTGAATAGGTGGTAAAGGTGTTATATTTTGTACGACTGCTAGCTCGTCGTACGTGTACTCTTCAGTCTCTTTTTCTTCCTTGTCGGGTTCCACCACGGGTTCTCCTTTCTGTCTTTAAGCGGGTTGTTCGGGTTGAACAACTTCTTTTTTGACAAGGTTGAATCACACTCATGTGTGTTGTTCAAGTGATACGAGCTCCAACCCCTGAATGAGATAATTGAATAGGTGGTAAAGGTGTTATATTTTGTACGACTGCTAGCTCGTCGTACGTGTACTCTTCAGTCTCTTTTTCTTCCTCGTCGGGTTCCACCACGGGTTGTCCTTTCTGTCTTGATCCCCAATGTCGTGATTCACCATCAAAGGTGGTAATAGCCATGTTGTTGACTTAGACTTCTTCTTCTGAGTCATCGAGTTCTATGAAAGGAATCATGGTGTTGTTCTAAAAGAATTAGAAAGTCTATTTTTTTAACAAAGTAGTTAATATACACTTCACTTGTCTAGTAACATGTTCTCACAACCTTCTATTTACATCAGGTGTTATTTATGATTGAAGTTTATTACTCCTAAAAACATAGGCATTGTGATTAAACACCAAACTGTGTTAGCTTGATATGTGTTATTGTAGATAGGATGGATTTCAGTTTAGGGTTTATTGGGGGATTCCTTAAACATAGATTGATGCCAATTGTGTGTTGGAAATTCTTTTTTGTGATTAGCATGGCAAATGTTAGGGCTGAATCTCTCTTTATACAAAGAGAAATTTTTTGGGAGAAAGTCTTTATGGATTATTATTAATCCATTTAATCGGCATTGATTAACAGAATATCTTAACTCTTTGCGTTAGTTAGTTTCCCTCTTATGCTTATCAAACACCGGGGACATGATATTAGTAAATACTTTTCATAATTCTGGATAGACTAGCTCTTATCCGATTAGTGTTGAGCTTCGTTAATAACCTTTGTAGGTAAATAACTTTCATGAGGCCGGAGAGGGGTTATATCATCAAGCCCCCCAGTCGAATATTATGGACTGCAAAGACCATGATTTTAGACCAAGACTTTAGGGACTCGAATTGTAATATTCTGAAAATGTAATAAGTTTAAGGGGGTAAATAAGTAAAAGATAGTGATGCATTTTTAAATTAGCACGACAACCGAGGTGGTGGTAGGTGGAGGTTTTAAAAGTGTTTGGGTAAAAATCTTCCACCCATCATTTCTTTTTCAGCGACTTCTAGGTTTCTCCTTTACAAAGAACCACCGCTAGATGTGTCGTTTTTATTTATTAAACATTAAATCATTGTTTTTAAGACATAAATTTGAATAATAATAATAATAACTTCGAATTACGTAAGAACTTATGTTTATTAACTAATGCTAGTCTCTTGAACACTCCATAAAAGATTCCCATTCAACTTCATGAAATTTCATAATACTAGTTACCTAACAAATACATGCTAAAACATCAACATAAAGTTGGTGAGTCATTGGTTTATCATATCAACATCGTTTATGGATCACAAAGTTTACATATACACAATACATAATATACAATACGATAGCCTTGGGCTCCCAATACCGAAGCTTAACGTTGTTGCAGTTATCCCATGTACAGTACTTTCATCCTCAAGTTAGTGCTACTACCCGGGTGGGGGTGTCAAACCTAATAGATCTATTCACAACTACTTGCGCTTAAGTCCATAACTAACGATAACGAAATAGGGGATTTAATAGGGTGAGAGACAATTCAAGCAATATATAGTAACAAAACACTTGTGTCCAACCCTAAAACAAACAAATAAATAAAAATGTGCATATATTCTCACCCTAAACTAGATTATTGACCCGCGTAATACGCGAGTAAACATATAATTATTGATATGTTATCATTTCATGATATTATATATTGACAAATGTTGATAAAAGAAGTTGTTAAAAATGTATTAGTCAATATAATGATTCAAAATACGTCATGTTAATGATGTGTATCATCCTAAAATGGTTTAATTTTACAAATAAAAGTTTTCGTGAGCACTATCGCATTTACAATCACTTTAAGATATAAACTAATACTACTAATATCTTTATATAAAAAAACATAAAGTTTTATGATTTTATGTTTCTATAAACAATTAGTAAAATTTAAAAATTATTGTATTAGGTGATAGTTTGAAACTTAAGATAACCATATTTCTTTACGAAGATGATTAAGAACTGAACATAGATTTGACTTTTCTTTACATCGGATAACAATATTAGTCACATTTTACAATCTTGTCATGTAGTTTAATGGTTATATGAATAAATACAGATTTTGTTAGAGTAATAAATATAAATTACAAATTATCATGAGGAAATATTAACAAAACAAAAAGTAATCTTATATAAAATATTAAAGTATCACATCTAAATCTAAGCACCACTTCCTCATCTGATATTCATCTCTTAAGCGAGTTTATAAATATCATTTTTATAGAGATATCAAATGTATATCAATTTCTCAATAAAGTTATATATAATTTTTTCATTTTAATTTAAGAACTAAACTTTAATTCTCTTTCTTAAGTTTATCAGCCCAAAAAATCCAAGCTTTTGTGTTTTTTCACTACCGTTACTACTACAAAAATGGGTATTAATTATTGTTTATTTTATACTGTTAACAACAAAACTGTGTAGAAAGTAAAAATCAGGAAATTTTGACAAGTTCAAAATATTCAAGGTATAGGAGAGTGGATTCAGAAATGTTGACTTAGGCGATAATAAAAACTGTGTGTGAAAGTCTGTTATAATACACGGTAACAACATAATCAGTAAAACGGAAGAACGGAATTTTTAGACACGTTTTCTTATAAAAACTATTTTAAAAAGTTGATAAATGATGTATATTCATGACATATGCTCTTACAATTGTAAATCGACAGTAATAATTTATAGATCTAATTAATGTACGTTTGGTTATTTAGATCTTTATTTTTGTTTCATCTTACGTTCTTTCAGATTTATCCACAAGCATTTGTAGAGGAATATGAAAAGTCATTAGATCAATGATCTACATGTTTTGTTGGCATCAAATTGGTTATATAGTTAAGAGTTATTATTCAGTTTATTTTATTGCTAAACACAAAAAAGGCATAAGATCAATTATCTTACTGTTATTATTTTAATTTTAGTATTATATAATAAGATTAAAGAGTAATATGGGTTAAAAAAAATTTCTTTCATAGATATTGACCCACTTAGTATATTTTAATTTTTGTTATTTATGATGTCATTTTTTTAAAAAAATGTTTTTTTGAAAAAAACTCTAATAACTTATACATGGTCTTTTAAATTTTCATCATCTACATAATTTTGTCATAACAGATTTTAAATTATTATGCTGGTTAATAAACTAATTATATTTATTTGAAACATAAGGTATACTATTATGAGGTTATGAGTAATATATTTATGTTTGTTGTTTACGCACACTAAGTATATTTGATACAAAAACTTGAAGGTAGCTATATGCATTTTGCTTATCAAAACTATAAACCAATTTTAAAGTCAACGATGAATCATCATTTTGATATTAACGTTGTAACTAAAATTTGGAATTCATCTAATGATCATTGTTAATTTTAGACTTTCTTATTTATAAATGATATCATCTTTCACTTAAGTTTGAGTTAAGTCGACTTTGATTGTATTATGGATTGTATGAACTATTTTATTCAAACCCTCTCTTCAACTAACGTTCAAAATTTTTGTGAAAAGTTTATTGTGATTTATTAAAAAAATTTCAACTTCAAGTTTTAAAATATTTTTTAAGAGCTCATTCTACAATTTTTTTAATTCTTTATTTTGATAGATTATAATTCCTTAGCCCGAACCCCAAAACAATTTTCACCGTGATTTCTAACCATAATCGCTTATTCTTTTGATTTCTTACTAAGCCATGGTTTGTTTGTTTCCTTCAACTATTTTGTTGGTATATTTGGTCTTTTTGTATTATTTTTTAATAAATTGTAGCGCATAATTTATGTGAATTTATATACAAATAAATTCTTTTTATTAGTTACAATTTTGAAAAACTTTACCATTTAAACAATACATGTATAGAGGTAAAATAAAATACAAATGATAGTAATAGATTGAAAAGAAATAATGCATGATAATGATAGTAATAGATTAAAAAGAATTAGCGCATAAATATACATTAAAAAATAGCAATTATTATTATTATTTTATCCTTTTAAGTTTGAATCTATATTTTGTCTAAACTATAAAATAGAATGACTAACGTTGTGTTTGACCAATTATAAAGTCAATGATGATAACATCATTTTGATCTAAGCGAAGTAATTTACACCATTAATCACTTATCTTTTAAAATATCTTCACTACCCCTTTAGATAAATTACATTTACATCAACCTCTACCACTCGACACCGCCACCATCACCAATAGTTGCGACAACACCACTTGTCGCTAACACCACCAGAACGCCGTCACAATCACCACCGCCGCATCGCGCAAATACCGTGCTTTAAAAATGAAAACTCATCTAATAGTCATTCCGTGAATATACATTAAAAATAGCTATTATTATTAGTTTATCTTTAAAGTTTGAATAGCATATTCTAAATTGATGTTTGATAACAATAATAGAGCTATAAATAATTAGCTATGTTAACAAAAAGAGAAAAAAACAACAACTTAAAACTTTATGTTTAATATAAAATAGATAGATACCCTACATTTTAGTGTTATTGTTAGATGCATAACATTTAGTAGTTAGAAATAGTCTCTCTTTTTTTTTTATATTAGCCGATTAAATTATTGATAGATAAAAATCATTATAAAAGTTCAATGCTATTATAATTTTTTTTTAACGGTAAACTTAGGCTCAGCGGCATGTCTCTTCATAAACCAATCCCTATTTCCATTCATGTGAGCATTTTGCTTACACCGGGATTTGAACCCAAAACATCTCAGTCTCATTCTAGTTTTATTTTACATGTTTTATAGTGATAAAAATGATTAACTTATTAATTCTTTTTAATATTTCTAAATAAGACATAACCAAATTGCTATTTATCTATTTAACAATGGTTTCTCGATTGGTTTACGAAAGGAGCGAATGAATCTCCATCCCCATTATAATATTTTAGTAATACAATATTAATATCTTATTTTGTTTATTAATTAATTTTGTAAAACTTGAATAAGATACCAATACGTATATGCTTTCCTTTTAAATTTTAAATATTATTTTTATGTTAAAATAAAAATAAACGTATATATATATATATATTTCTTATAATTATTATACATTAATAATTTAATTATAAAAGTTCAATGCTATTATAATTTTTTTTTAACGGTAAACTTAGGCTCAGCGGCATGTCTCTTCATAAACCAATCCCTATTTCCATTCATGTGAGCATTTTGCTCACACCGGGATTTGAACCCAAGACATCTCAGTCTCATTCTAGTTTTATTTTACATGTTTTATAGTGATAAAAATGATTAACTTATTAATTATTTTTAATATTTCTAAATAAAACATAACAAAATTGCTATTTATCTATTTAACATTGGTATAGATATAAGTTAAAAACTTAATAGCTATCAAAATAAAGAAACAAATCTTCCAAATAATATGAGTTACCATATCATTTATCAAATTTCAAAAACTTCCGATCGAATTATAGTGATCGTAATAATAATATATTACTTAACCAATAGGCATATAAATACTATTCATTAAAAAATATTTATTATTAGATGTAATTTATTAGAAGTAAATATTTATAAAGTAGAAGGACTAATGTTGTGTTTACTTAATAATAAATTTGGAAATAACATTATTATTTTGATCTAAGGATTGTAACTAAAAGTTTGAACTAATCTAGCGGTTCTTACTTCTTCATAAAAGAATTTAGGACTTTGTTATATATATAATGTAGATGTAGATGTAGATGTAGATATGAAATATTTAAAAAGGGGCTATGAACTCACCTTAGCTTGCCAACGAGAAAATGATGATTGCAAGATGAGTATCCGGATTACGTTTGTCCTAAATAAATCATGCGGTTCTTATTAATTATAAGATCACTCAAAAGCTGTCCATATTTGATTGTTCGCCATATTGCCAATGTCATTTTAAATTATTTACAAAGCTCAAAATTTGAATTTAAGCTAAATAGTCTGGAGATTATTGTTATATAAATTTTCCTTTATATATTAACCATTCATGTTCTTCACTCGCGCTTACGTCATCACGAACTTCAGCTTATCTTCAAACACGAATTACTAACAAACTCGTGCTTACGTCATCACGAACTTCAGCTTATCTTCAAACACGAATTACTAACAAACTCGTGCTTACGTCATCACGAACTTCAGCTTATCTTCAAACACGAATTACTAACAAACTCGTGCTTACGTCATCACGAACTTCAGCTTATCTTCAAACACGAATTACTAACAAACTCGTGCTTACGTCATCACGAACTTCAGCTTATCTTCAAACACGAATTACTAACAAACTCGTGCTTACGTCATCACGAACTTCAGCTTATCTTCAAACACGAATTACTAACAAACTCGTGCTTACGTCATCACGAACTTCACTTATCTTCAAACACGAATTACTAACAAACTCGTGCTTACGTCATCACGAACTTCAGCTTATCTTCAAACACGAATTACTAACAAACTCGTGCTTACGTCATCACGAACTTCAGCTTATCTTCAAACACGAATTACTAACAAACTCGTGCTTACGTCATCACGAACTTCAGCTTATCTTCAAACACGAATTACTAACAAACTCGTGCTTACGTCATCACGAACTTCAGCTTATCTTCAAACACGAATTACTAACAAACTCGTGCTTACGTCATCACGAACTTCAGCTTATCTTCAAACACGAATTACTAACAAACTCGTGCTTACGTCATCACGAACTTCAGCTTATCTTCAAACACGAATTACTAACAAACTCGTGCTTACGTCATCACGAACTTCACTTATCTTCAAACACGAATTACTAACAAACTCGTGCTTACGTCATCACGAACTTCAGCTTATCTTCAAACACGAATTACTAACAAACTCGTGCTTACGTCATCACGAACTTCAGCTTATCTTCAAACACGAATTACTAACAAACTCGTGCTTACGTCATCACGAACTTCAGCTTATCTTCAAACACGAATTACTAACAAACTCGTGCTTACGTCATCACGAACTTCAGCTTATCTTCAAACACGAATTACTAACAAACTCGTGCTTACGTCATCACGAACTTCAGCTTATCTTCAAACACGAATTACTAACAAACTCGTGCTTACGTCATCACGAACTTCACTTATCTTCAAACACGAATTACTAACAAACTCGTGCTTACGTCATCACGAACTTCAGCTTATCTTCAAACACGAATTACTAACAAACTCGTGCTTACGTCATCACGAACTTCAGCTTATCTTCAAACACGAATTACTAACAAACTCGTGCTTACGTCATCACGAACTTCAGCTTATCTTCAAACACGAATTACTAACAAACTCGTGCTTACGTCATCACGAACTTCAGCTTATCTTCAAACACGAATTACTAACAAACTCGTGCTTACGTCATCACGAACTTCAGCTTATCTTCAAACACGAATTACTAACAAACTCGTGCTTACGTCATCACGAACTTCAGCTTATCTTCAAACACGAATTACTAACAAACTCGTGCTTACGTCATCACGAACTTCACTTATCTTCAAACACGAATTACTAACAAACTCGTGCTTACGTCATCACGAACTTCAGCTTATCTTCAAACACGAATTACTAACAAACTCGTGCTTACGTCATCACGAACTTCAGCTTATCTTCAAACACGAATTACTAACAAACTCGTGCTTACGTCATCACGAACTTCAGCTTATCTTCAAACACGAATTACTAACAAACTCGTGCTTACGTCATCACGAACTTCAGCTTATCTTCAAACACGAATTACTAACAAACTCGTGC
Organism: Erigeron breviscapus; assembly: GCA_034093135.1. Taxonomy (NCBI): domain Eukaryota; kingdom Viridiplantae; phylum Streptophyta; class Magnoliopsida; order Asterales; family Asteraceae; genus Erigeron; species Erigeron breviscapus. The sequence continues at coordinate 7,700,532 of CM067167.1, forward strand.
TTACGTCATCACGAACTTCAGCTTATCTTCAAACACGAATTACTAACAAACTCGTGCTTACGTCATCACGAACTTCAGCTTATCTTCAAACACGAATTACTAACAAACTCGTGCTTACGTCATCACGAACTTCACTTATCTTCAAACACGAATTACTAACAAACTCGTGCTTACGTCATCACGAACTTCAGCTTATCTTCAAACACGAATTACTAACAAACTCGTGCTTACGTCATCACGAACTTCAGCTTATCTTCAAACACGAATTACTAACAAACTCGTGCTTACGTCATCACGAACTTCAGCTTATCTTCAAACACGAATTACTAACAAACTCGTGCTTACGTCATCACGAACTTCAGCTTATCTTCAAACACGAATTACTAACAAACTCGTGCTTACGTCATCACGAACTTCAGCTTATCTTCAAACACGAATTACTAACAAACTCGTGCTTACGTCATCACGAACTTCACTTATCTTCAAACACGAATTACTAACAAACTCGTGCTTACGTCATCACGAACTTCAGCTTATCTTCAAACACGAATTACTAACAAACTCGTGCTTACGTCATCACGAACTTCAGCTTATCTTCAAACACGAATTACTAACAAACTCGTGCTTACGTCATCACGAACTTCAGCTTATCTTCAAACACGAATTACTAACAAACTCGTGCTTACGTCATCACGAACTTCAGCTTATCTTCAAACACGAATTACTAACAAACTCGTGCTTACGTCATCACGAACTTCAGCTTATCTTCAAACACGAATTACTAACAAACTCGTGCTTACGTCATCACGAACTTCAGCTTATCTTCAAACACGAATTACTAACAAACTCGTGCTTACGTCATCACGAACTTCACTTATCTTCAAACACGAATTACTAACAAACTCGTGCTTACGTCATCACGAACTTCAGCTTATCTTCAAACACGAATTACTAACAAACTCGTGCTTACGTCATCACGAACTTCAGCTTATCTTCAAACACGAATTACTAACAAACTCGTGCTTACGTCATCACGAACTTCAGCTTATCTTCAAACACGAATTACTAACAAACTCGTGCTTACGTCATCACGAACTTCAGCTTATCTTCAAACACGAATTACTAACAAACTCGTGCTTACGTCATCACGAACTTCAGCTTATCTTCAAACACGAATTACTAACAAACTCGCGCTTACGTCATCACGAACTTCAGCTTATCTTCAAACACGAATTACTAACAAACTCGTGCTTACGTCATCACGAGTTTATGACTCCTTCGTGCTGACATCATCACGAATTTATGATATCTTCATGCTTAGGTCTTCACGACTTACTGATATCTTCGTGCCTATGTCATCATGACTTACTGATGTCCTCGTCCTTACTGACTCACGAATTATTACTTAAGTTCGTGCTTACTTTATCACGAGTCATTACTTAAGTTAGTGTTATACTGAATGTGATCTTAGCTGATGAATGAGTTCGTGCTTACTAATTTACCTTATAATTTTGTGGCTAAATCTATCTCTCATTTTTTCAAAAATAATTTTTCTAAGACATTTTTACCATAGCACTTTAAGGGTAAAATTTTGTAGTCGCGCTGACCTGGCAGCTCGATCCCAGCCAGGGGCTCTGCCCCTTAGATCCCGCTTCCAGGGGAGCTGCCACCGGAACCCCGTAATGTTAGGGAATTCGCACTAATGTACATGGTTTTATCATTTGTGCCCAAAGGTCAAATGTGATTCTCATGTTGCGTTCTTTTCCTTTTGCATAATGAACACTTAGTATATTGATTCTGCCTAAAGGTGATTTAATGTGCTTTGTGTGCTAAAAGGACTATTTTCATGCATAATATACACGATTCTTAATTTTGTGCCCAAAGGTCAAAAGATAAGCGTTGTGTTGCATGACCCTAATGCTCATGTTTACTTAGATATTAGTTACTTCTGCCCAAAGGTGATGTAAAATCTAAGTAGAGCCTTACTTTAGCTTATTGTTTTGGTGTTTACAACAGGATTATCTATCACTAGCTTCCTTAGTATAATGGTCTTAGTCTCATTACTTTAGGAACATTACTATTAGCCTCTTACGTATTTTTGGCATTACTTTAGTTCCATTATGTTTGGAGACATTACTTAGTCTGCCTTAGATATCTAATTATGTCATTATAAGGAACATTATTATTAGGCCTACTTACTTTAGGCATTACTCTAGTTCCATTTATATTAAAAGACATTAATTGCTTTGCCTTAGATAGCTAATCATGTCACTATAGCTTCATTACTATTAGGCCTACTTACTTTAGGCATTATTATTACAATCTTCTATTGCTTGTATCATAAATTGATATCCTCTTTATTTCCAATGTAGTACCTAACTTAGGCATTGAGCCACTTATTGATGCAAACTTTGCTTCATAAAAGATTAATTACTTATAAACTTTGAGATGCTAAACCTTGACTATGTCATTCGCCATAATGAACCCACTGCTATTACTGCTAACTCTTCCGCAGCTCAGAAAGCGAATTTTAAGAAAGTGGGATAGGGCGAATCACTTGTCAATAATGATGGTCAGGAACTTCATCAATCATAGTATCTGAGGGAATGTATAAGGCGTATGCAAGTAGCTCAAATACAAAGGAAATAACAGTATTTGTGAACACATAATGTAGATGACTGACATGACTCATAAGCTTAAGAGTCCTAAAATGGAAGTCTTTGACAGTTTTCTTGTGCAATTTATAATGACCTCATTGCCTGCTCATTTCGATACCTTCAAAATTAACTTTAGCGCTATGAAGGATAACTGGTCGATGAGTGAACTAATCGCAATGTGTGTGCAAGAAAAAGGTCTCCTTAAGTTGGGCCAACCTGAACATGTTCACCTTACTACCACTGCTAATTCCATTAAGATGAAGGATAATAACAGTAATAAAACTGCAAGTAAAGTTCAAAAGGATAATCATGGTGTTGTTGCCTCTAGCTTTAAGTCCTTGACGAGCAATCCTAACTGCAAATTCTGATTGTGCCCAGATTGCCCTAAATTCAAGGAGTGGCTAGCTAAGAAAGGTAACTTATTTCCTGTAATATTTGATTCTTTTACGTCTAATGTTCTTATTAATACATGTGTGAGGACTTTGGTTCTGTGGTCCATGTGACCAACTCAATACAAGGATTACAAACTTTCCAGAAACTATTAAAAGGCCAAAGAAAGCTAAGAGTTGGAGGGGTGATCTCTTAGATGTCGAAGCCATGGAGACTTATAATTTACATATAAACACTGGAAAGTGTATTAGACTAGTAGATACCTTATGTGTACCAAGAATTTCTCGGAACCTTGTATCTATTTTTCTAGTCTAGACCTAGAAGGTTATGTAATAATTCATGGTTGCGGCGAGATTGCCATTACTCATAATAATGAATTTCTTGGTCCTGGTTTCTTGGATGGTTTACTGTATAGGTTAGAACTAGATCATAACTTCTCACAGTCTTTGTTGTCTCGTAATATTGATGACATAACTAAAACAAAGACAAAATCACCTAAATAAGTAGAGAATTCCTCCATAATGTGGCATAAACATCTTGGCCACATCTCACGAGTTCACATGATACGACTCATAAAGGATGGAATATTACATTCTCTTGACTTTCGTGATTTTGAAACATGTATTTAGTGTCTCAAAGGAAAAAATGGCTAAAGGGAATAAGAAAGGAGCCACTAGAAGTTCCAACTTGTTGGAAATAATTCACTCTGATATTAAGTGGCCCCTATCCCGCATCCATCTTAGGACATACATCATTTATTACATTAACGATTATTCGCGTTATATACACCTATATCTGATCTGAACCCTTAGAGATTTTTATTGATCTTAAAACTTTGGTTTTAAACCAACTTGATCGTAAAATAAAAGTTGTGAGATCAGATAGAGAAGGTAAGTATTATGGTAGACATACTGATATTGGTCAAGCTCCTAGTTCTTTCCATAACTTTTGAAAGGAACAGGACATAACTAACCAATACACCATGACTGGTTCTCCTCAACGAAATAATGTCATAGCATGGGGGGCTTAGAATCCTTTTGCCGCCGCAAGGCTGGCTAATCGTACGCAGCAGGCTCGAAGACCCCTGGTTCTGGAAGGCACATGAGTCCGAACGCTATGTTGAATGTGCGACCGACACTAGGTAGGTACCTGTGCAGGTGAGGCGTCGGTCGGTCCTAAAAACGGCGGCAGCGGCGCGAGGAGTTAACAACCGAACGTGCTGCAACCTAGGGATCACCAGGCAGCTCTTTCGCTCTATAGGGATCGGGGGGGCATAGCACAATTCACAAGATGGGTATAAACCATTACATATACACGAATGTGATGTTAGATATAGGTTCTATCGAACCCGTGTCTTCGACATGAAAAGACGATGTCCTAACCACTGGACGAAAGGGACCAAAAAGCCATTCTTCATATACCGCTCCGTGGGCTCCGAGAATAGAAGTGGTTCGTTTTCTTTCTATACGAAATTAAAGATTTCGTTTGTGTTCATGTTGGCGATTTCAGATGTCAATTCGGCGGTTCGTCCCCCCTTCCTACGGGTTCCCCCACCCCCCTGAATAAGTAAGGCCCCGCTCTTTCTAATAAAAAAAAAGAGGGGCGAAGCGCCCGTTTGAAGTGGCGAAGGCCTATGCTACAGTAAGAAAAAAAGTAGGTTTCGGTTACGAAGTCACTTAGTCGAACTATAAAGAAAGGGAGGCTAAGGTTACGAAGTAAGGTCAACTGGTTAAGGAAAGCTCAGGTTATGAAAAAGTTTAGCCGTTAATTAATTAAGTAGTAGTGAGACGTCGGTACGGAGTTGCGTCAGCTGTGGATATAGACTAGGCTAAGGGGCGGACTTCATCTCTTCTATTCTCTTCACTTACACCTTACACTTCTGCTGAGTCTAACGAGGCTCAGGCGCGGAGCCTTCCACTGTCACTGTGGACCGAGACTACGCAAAGGTAGAACATCATAGAAACTTCGCTGACTTTCTCATAAACCTTGATTTCGCTACGCTTAATAAGAAGCCGGAATAGCTTAAATTGGTTCGTGTTCCGTTTCCAAAGTCAGTCGTCTTTACCCAAACTTCAGACGACTCTCAAGCGGTTCCATTCCTTCTTACTGTACTTCTGGGTCAACCCGAATGGGAAGAAGGGGGTCAGCCAAACAGCGGTCCACTTTGTACGTTTGCTGAGCAGACCAATCAGTTCTTTTTTTTAGAAAAAAAAAGGAAGGGAACTTCTCACCGAAGGAGGCAGTAGGAATGAAGGAGGCGGGAAGCTACCGCTTCTAGAACGGTTGCTTATCCTTCACTTTTTTTAGAGCGTATCGCTATTAAAAAAAAAGGTTTATGTAATCGGAAAAATGATTACGGTTGCGGAAACCAGAGAAAGTCGGGAACCATCGGTTACCTTTTGAATAAAAGTAGCGACGAGCCTAGTATTACGACTACAGGGGGAGAAGCTTTGCTTCGTAGACAGTTTCGTATGGGACAAAATGTTAAGCACAACTCTGTAACACCCCAAGCCGAGGCTCGGAATATCACGGAAATCATACAGCACCAGGTGGAATTACAATAGAACAACTAAATGCAATAAGAGGATTCAGTGAATCCATACAAACGAAAATCAAGTAGCAAAATACAACAGGAGTAAGTAATATCAAGATTACAACCGACAACAAAAGAAGGCTAACAATCCTAGATACAATGCAACATAAGGTAAATGGATCCTTGACCCATATCAGTCCAGTCCGGGTTCAACGGTAAGCAAACAATCACTCCACGTCCTGAATAACCTGGTTACCTGAAAAGTGTA
>CM067167.1:7711379-7723879 GCA_034093135.1 Erigeron breviscapus
GGGGGGGGGGGGGGGGGGGGGGGGGGGGGGGGGGGGGGGGGGGGGGGGGGGGGGGGGGGGGGGGGGGGGGGGGGGGGGGGGGGGGGGGGGGGGGAAAAATAGAGATGTCTCCTACGTTACCCATAATATGTGGAAGTATCAACGTAATTTCATAGAGTCATTCGGTCTGAATGCTACATGAAGAACATAAGCCAGATGATGGAACGGGAAGACCTAGGATGTAGAAGATATGAGTGATTCGGCAGATTTTGATTCCTATATATCCACCCATGTGGTACTTCATTATACCATATATATAAGATCCATCTGTATCTGTATAGATATCACCATCTACATCCAGAAAGCCGTATGCTTTGGAAGAAGCTTGTACAGTTTGGGAAGGGGTTTTGATTGATAAAAAAGAAGAATCTACTTCAACCGATATGCCCTTAGGCACGGCCATACATAACATAGAAATCACACTTGGAAAGGGTGGACAATTAGCTAGAGCAGCTGGTGCTGTAGCGAATTGCTGGGCTGCTAGCCCATCCTCATCAATGTAAGGAAGATTAAGAAATGTGGATAGAAACTGATATAACCGTGTATCAGGTCTCAGATTGATTTGTGAGACCTTCTGAAGATATTTTCCCATAGGTGATGGAAAAGAAATATCAATACGATAGAGTCTATTCACAGAGACCATTTTATTTATATCTGAATGAAAGTCATAAACCAGATTCTCTATACTTAGACATTTCCAATTAACAGTATTATCTAATAAGACTCTTTCTAAAGCTGCAATTAACAAGACATCTTTATCATGAGAAGGTCTCACAACAGTGATATAACCAGGTTCTTTACCAGGGTAAGAATGTAAGAGACCACAGATAGCAGAACTCTGAACAGTTTTCTCTTTTAAAAACAATGATAATTCATCCATCTTAACGTTATTCACTTGAATTGGTGATAGCTGGTAAAACCCACAAGTAATATCATCCACCATTTTCTCACACTCCTCAGCTGAGATTTGATCTAAAAAAGTAGACCCATAAAGTTTATGTAAGTTATATATATTTTCTATAAGTTCAAACATTAAGGCATGATACTCAACAATTTTACTATAATAACATGTGTTACTACCGTTATAACAAAGGGAGTTCTGTAGTAGAGTCTTTCTTATTAACATATTCATCATTTTCATATTCTATATATGTTATTAATTTCTTCATTAAACGAAGGATAGCCAGGCCCCGGTTCCCAGGGTTAGGGTATTCCCTATTATGTTATGAGCCTACTCAGATCAGAACTAGTTTATTCTCTTTCGCCTATCGGCCGGCTTTGGGGGGGGGGGGGGGGGGGGGGGGGGGGGGGGGGGGGGGGGGGGGGGGGGGGGGGGGGGGGGGGGGGGGGGGGGGGGGGGGGGGGGGGGGGGGGGGGGGGGGGGGGGGGGGGGGGGGGGGGGGGGGGGGGGGGGGGGGGGGGGGGGGGGGGGGGGGGGGGGGGGGGGGGGGGGGGGGGGGGGGGGGGGGGGGGGGGGGGGGGGGGGGGGGGGGGGGGGGGGGGGGGGGGGGGGGGGGGGGGGGGGGGGGGGGGGGGGGGGGGGGGGGGGGGGGGGGGGGGGGGGGGGGGGGGGGGGGGGGGGGGGGGGGGGGGGGGGGGGGGGGGGGGGGGGGGGGGGGGGGGGGGGGGGGGGGGGGGGGGGGGGGGGGGGGGGGGGGGGGGGGGGGGGGGGGGGGGGGGGGGGGGGGGGGGGGGGGGGGGGGGGGGGGGGGGGGGGGGGGGGGGGGGGGGGGGGGGGGGGGGGGGGGGGGGGGGGGGGGGGGGGGGGGGGGGGGGGGGGGGGGGGGGGGGGGGGGGGGGGGGGGGGGGGGGGGGGGGGGGGGGGGGGGGGGGGGGGGGGGGGGGGGGGGGGGGGGGGGGGGGGGGGGGGGGGGGGGGGGGGGGGGGGGGGGGGGGGGGGGGGGGGGGGGGGGGGGGGGGGGGGGGGGGGGGGGGGGGGGGGGGGGGGGGGGGGGGGGGGGGGGGGGGGGGGGGGGGGGGGGGGGGGGGGGGGGGGGGGGGGGGGGGGGGGGGGGGGGGGGGGGGGGGGGGGGGGGGGGGGGGGGGGGGGGGGGGGGGGGGGGGGGGGGGGGGGGGGGGGGGGGGGGGGGGGGGGGGGGGGGGGGGGGGGGGGGGGGGGGGGGGGGGGGGGGGGGGGGGGGGGGGGGGGGGGGGGGGGGGGGGGGGGGGGGGGGGGGGGGGGGGGGGGGGGGGGGGGGGGGGGGGGGGGGGGGGGGGGGGGGGGGGGGGGGGGGGGGGGGGGGGGGGGGGGGGGGGGGGGGGGGGGGGGGGGGGGGGGGGGGGGGGGGGGGGGGGGGGGGGGGGGGGGGGGGGGGGGGGGGGGGGGGGGGGGGGGGGGGGGGGGGGGGGGGGGGGGGGGGGGGGGGGGGGGGGGGGGGGGGGGGGGGGGGGGGGGGGGGGGGGGGGGGGGGGGGGGGGGGGGGGGGGGGGGGGGGGGGGGGGGGGGGGGGGGGGGGGGGGGGGGGGGGGGGGGGGGCGCGAGATGTACCTTGTGGGGGGGGGCGGCGGTCCCATGGGCATAGTCCTTTCAGGCAGTGGCCGTTTAGTCCATGGTCCATTGGATGGTCGGTGCAAGGCCAGAAATTGGAACACATTGATTCCGCTCGTTCCCGTCCTTCGCTTCAGGGCCTGTCCCTCGGTGTGGTCAGTACTCCATACTGTCGGGCAGCGAAGCTTACACTTGTTCACTAATTATGACGGTTCGCCAGGGCCTCTTTCCTCCTCCCTTTTCTGCTCACTCGTAGGGGTCCGGACCCCACAAAGGGGGAGGGAGTCGACTGAACATCTCAGCCATTGGCGGGAATTTCGCCCGCATCCGATCCCCAATTCTTGTTCACCCCGGATGATCGTGTTGGGTGAATTGTGACCTCGTACAATCGTGTCGGGTGAGCAACAGCCGCTTCGTCACAGTACTTACTTATGGGCTAACAGGTCACACTTTGGCCAAGTATCCTACAAAGAGACTCCCGAGAGCCAGAAGTATTAAAGGAATGGCCATAGGAATGGGCGCATCATGACATCGTAAGATGTCTCGCCCGAATGAATTAGTTGGTCCTAGAAATGTTAGAAAAAGTAAACGAAAAGAGTACAGCATCATGGCTGGGTGAGTTGTCCCATTGCGAATGAACCTCCGTGCTTCCAATCTGGTCATGCACTTCTTTAAGATGTGGAACCTGGGAGCTTTCCTCTTATAAGGCTAAATCTTTCGTAGGGGGGTAAGGATGGTGCCGAGGTCTTAATAGAAAGCGGTTGATAGTCCCGTCTGCTAGGCTTTTCCGAACTTCCCTTCGCCTTTCTATCTCTTAGTTAAGGGGGTTTCAGAGAATCATCCGAACGAGATATGGTTGTCAAATGGGGGAAGAGGAACGAGAGGCGTCCCTAAGCTTTCCGGCTCACTAGTAGGTGACGAGGGGATTCAAAAAAAAGGGCTCATTTCACCTGCCCATGCATTCGTTCGGATCCATTCTTCCTTCTTTACCTTTTCAACCCACCCTTACTAGCTAATAGGGCTTACTAAAAAAGCGAATTTGCCTCTTCCTGGTAATGAATTAAGCGGCAGCGAGGAGGTCCGGTTCCATAGTGATTTCGTCTGCTTTTGGAACTTAGATTCCTAGGGACAAAGAAAGTGACTTCGGACTTTAACTTTCTTCAATTATTCCTGGGATGGGAGGGAGTAGGTCTTGCTTCATATTTGTTAATTCATTTCTGGTTTACACGACTTCAGGCAGATAAAGCAGCTATAAAAGCTATGCTTGTCAATCGAGTAGGTGATTTTGGATTAGCTCTTGGGATTTTGGGTTGTTTTACTCTCTTTCAAACAGTAGACTTTTCCACCATTTTTGCTTGTGCTAGTGTCCCCAGAAATTCTTGGATTTTTTGCAATATGAGATTGAATGCCATAACTCTTATTTGTATTTTACTTTTTATTGGTGCTGTTGGGAAATCTGCACAGATAGGATTGCATACTTGGTTACCCGATGCTATGGAGGGTCCCACTCCAGTATCCGCTTTGATTTCCTTCATGCCATTGATTAATGCAAGTCTTTTTCCTTGTGTAAGAGATATTCCATCAAGTTTATAGAGACTGAAAGTTGCCTAAACTGGATCAATATTCACCCAAGAGGGAAACTCCATTTTGTGCTCGATCTCTTCTGTCATGCATCATGGCTGGGTGAGTTGTCCCATTGCGAATGAACCTCCGTGCTTCCAATCTGGTCATGCACTTCTTTAAGATGTGGAACCTGGGAGCTTTCCTCTTATAAGGCTAAATCTTTCGTAGGGGGGTAAGGATGGTGCCGAGGTCTTAATAGAAAGCGGTTGATAGTCCCGTCTGCTAGGCTTTTCCGAACTTCCCTTCGCCTTTCTATCTCTTAGTTAAGGGGGTTTCAGAGAATCATCCGAACGAGATATGGTTGTCAAATGGGGGAAGAGGAACGAGAGGCGTCCCTAAGCTTTCCGGCTCACTAGTAGGTGACGAGGGGATTCTAAAAAAAGGGGCTTTCAAGTGAATTCCAAAATAAGGTAATATAGAGAAAGGTCAACATAGGAGATAAAGTCTTGAAAAAGATTCTTTCCGGACGTGAGCCTCACCCAAGAGGGAAACTCCATTTTGTGCTCGATCTCTTCTGTCATGCATCATGGCTGGGTGAGTTGTCCCATTGCGAATGAACCTCCGTGCTTCCAATCTGGTCATGCACTTCTTTAAGATGTGGAACCTGGGAGCTTTCCTCTTATAAGGCTAAATCTTTCGTAGGGGGGTAAGGATGGTGCCGAGGTCTTAATAGAAAGCGGTTGATAGTCCCGTCTGCTAGGCTTTTCCGAACTTCCCTTCGCCTTTCTATCTCTTAGTTAAGGGGGTTTCAGAGAATCATCCGAACGAGATATGGTTGTCAAATGGGGGAAGAGGAACGAGAGGCGTCCCTAAGCTTTCCGGCTCACTAGTAGGTGACGAGGGGATTCAAAAAAAGGGGCTTTCAAGTGAATTCCAAAATAAGGTAATATAGAGAAAGGTCAACATAGGAGATAAAGTCTTGAAAAAGATTTGGATGTGGATGATAGAGAGCATATTTTTTATATATCCCCAAAATGAGAGCTATTAGATGAGAAGAGACTTCGCGCCATGGAACATGCCCAGGTCTACCAAAAAAGGGGCTTTCAAGTGAATTCCAAAATAAGGTAATATAGAGAAAGGTCAACATAGGAGATAAAGTCTTGAAAAAGATTTGGATGTGGATGATAGAGAGCATATTTTTTATATATCCCCAAAATGAGAGCTATTAGATGAGAAGAGACTTCGCGCCATGGAACATGCCCAGGTCTACCAAAAAAGGGGCTTTCAAGTGAATTCCAAAATAAGGTAATATAGAGAAAGGTCAACATAGGAGATAAAGTCTTGAAAAAGATTCTTTCCGGACGTGAGCCTCACCCAAGAGGGAAACTCCATTTTGTGCTCGATCTCTTCTGTCATGCATCATGGCTGGGTGAGTTGTCCCATTGCGAATGAACCTCCGTGCTTCCAATCTGGTCATGCACTTCTTTAAGATGTGGAACCTGGGAGCTTTCCTCTTATAAGGCTAAATCTTTCGTAGGGGGGTAAGGATGGTGCCGAGGTCTTAATAGAAAGCGGCGTCAAATCATTCTAAAGCGGCCTACTGACGTGACTGATAGAAGGAAGACAGAAGTCTCAACCTTCGTGAATTTCATCCATCAGTTGGATGCTTATTATGCAATGAGTGTCATCCTACAAACGTCTAGGACGAATACCCCCTTATACACTGTGCACGATAATTTTATTACAGTACCAAATAAATGTGAAGACCTGCCATTTTACTACAATAGTGCCGTTCAGAGAGAAGACCCTTTATCATTAATAAACCATTACATATACACGAATGTGATGTTAGATATAGGTTCTATTGATGGCCTTTCAGATGAAGAGAAGGTGATACTTGATGGGTATAAAAATAGTGCTGGGAGAATGGCTGTTTGCCAACCATTACATATACACGAATGTGATGTTAGATATAGAACCTTAATGGACATGATGACAAGTATGTTTGTCAACACTAACTTACCTACTTTCCTTTGGACTGAGGCATTACACACAGCCGTTCATATACTCAATAAGTGTTCCATCAGAATCTGTCCCTAAGACTCCTGGATAGAAAGGAAACTGAGTCTAAAATATATAAACGTATGAGGTTGTCCTGCCAAAGCATAACTCTATAACCCTAACTAAAAGAAACTGGATCCTAAACCCCTTACATGTTTCTTTATCGGTTATTAGTTTTACTGTCTTTCCTACACTACTAGCATTATTGAAACGCATCATGCCATATTTGTCGAGAACTAAGAGATCAGTGGGAGCACGACAAATCATAACTTAAGATTTGCAAGAAGTACAAGAAGCAGGGGGAACCACTCGTCGGTTATTATTACTCCTCCGATAACTCCTCTTGTACCCAACGCTGCTCCTAATATCACTGATCCACCTTCTCTATCAGAATCCTAATCCTCTTAATCAAGATACTACTAATGCTAAAGCATCTTCCTTACTGAACCTAAAAATCAACTCAGGAGATCATCTAGGTCACGCAAGACCATAAATTTTGATGATTTCATAACTTATTTTACTGAAGTTGAGGACATTGTAAAGCTTACTGATCTTACCTCTTATTGAGCGATCAGGCAACTTAGTGGAATGAAGCCATGTTTTAATAGCTTAACTCCATACAGCATAATGACATTTGGGACTTGGTTGAATTTCCTGAAGAATCCAAACCTTTAGGTTATAAATGGATCTTCAAAACCAAATTAGACCCGATTGGAAACGTTGAACGCTATAAGGCCAAACTGGTTGCGAAGGGCTTTACTCAAATATAAGGAATCGATTATCAAGAGACCTTTCCCCTGTCTCATAAAGATTCCTTAAGGATCGTCATTGCATTCGTAGCTCATTATGATTAAGAGTTACTTCCTCCGTCCCATTAAATGTGTCCAGTTTTGAATATTCAAAGTCTATTTTTTTGTAAGTTTGACCTTAAATATTTTTTATTGTATTATATAATACTTGGCGAAAGTTATACCCAAGGAAAACACATCTAAACCTCGATCTATTCATATAACTTTCATCAACTATTATTCAATACAAATAAAAATATTTTTGGTCAAAGTTGTAAAAAAAAGACTTTGAAAATTCAAAACTGGACACTTTTAATGGGACGGAGGGAGTACATCATATGTGATTGTGCACCAAACCGCGTCAAGAGGTCTTTTAGTTCGAAGGTGAAATTATGAGTGGAAAAACCCTAGAGGGTTTCTAGGATTTGTTGGCGATTCCCCGAAGGTAGGAACGGTGTTCCTTTACGCCAACGAAAGTAGATTGAAGTGAAGGTCGAATTATATTCGACCTAGGGTTTTTAGTTTAGGGTTTCGATCGGTGATCGTGTGTATGTTGTCGATACTGTATATCGAATATATCCTGATGTGAATGAGTCCTCCTCCTTTTATAGGAGGAGGTTCCTTGAAGGAGAAGGTTAGGGTTTTCCTATTCCTTCTTTGTGTTAAACTCTTATTGCCATGTTTATCCGATCTAGTTTCCTTAGGAGGATATCCTAGAATATTCCGGACTAGGCTAGAGATTGTATTTACCTTTGGAAAGGATTTGTGTTAATCCTTTTAGCCTTTCGTCCGAGTTAAGCACCTTCATGCTTATGCCCTTCGTAAGGGTGCTTCGTATTAAGGATCCTTCGTATAGTGGTTAAAGGGGGTACATCGTCAATATGGATGTCAAGACCACTTTCCTGAATGGAAACTTGCAATAAGACGTATACATGTGAACCTGAAATTCCAGAAGGTAAAAAGCACATGGTCTGCAAGTTGTATAAGTCCATATACGGGTTGAAGCAAGCATCACTAAAATGGTACCTTAAGTTTAATGAAGTCATAAAAGGACAAGACTTCCTAAAGAATCAAGTGGATTAATGCACCTATCTCAAGATCAGTGGGAGTAAATTTACAATCCTTGTTTTGCAAATGGATGATATTTTGCAAGTAACAACTTGGATATGTTGCATGAGTCGAGGCGTTTACTTTTCGCATAATGTCGACATAAAAGATCTCGATGATGCCTCTTATGTCATAGGTATCGAAATACACTGAGACAGGCGTAATGATGTTCTGGTTCTTTCTCAAAAAAAAACTTATATTGAACACATCTTAGAACGCCATAACATGCAGCACTACACACCCACTATAGCTCAAGTAGTAAAAAAAGGAGACGTATGCGATTGTTTCCATAGTCTGAACATTGAGATTAAAAAGGAGCAAATGAAGATGATACCTTACTCATAAGTAGTTAAGAGCATTATGTACGCTCAGGTCTATACTCGTCCAGATATCGCTTATATCTCTGATATGCTTAGGAGTTAACTATCTAATCCTGGATTAGCATACTGGAAAACGGCTTAAAAGGTTCTACGATATCTGTAAAGGACCAAAGACTACACATTAACCTATAGAAGAAGTGACAACTTAGAAGTAGTAGGATGTTCTGATTCCGATAAGAAATCTACTTCTGGACATATTTTATGATTAGCTGCAGACCTTATCTGTAACATCCCAAAACTTTTTGATGTTGACCGTTAGCTTGTCGTTAGTGATCGTTAGTCACTATGTGTTTTATATGTAATTGTGTGATTTAAATGATTAACATGAGATATGTGTTAAAATGATTTAGAGTAACTTGATAATGATTTATAAAGTCAATTAGTGTTCCCGATATGATACAAGAGTCGTTAAGTGTTCCCGGTTGCCTTAAATGAGCAGTTAAATGACGAAACGAGTTGTAACGAAGTGCGAGGGCCTAGATGTAAAGTATTCAAAGTTACTACAGCATCTATAGGGCTTTTAGGTCGACCGTAATAATGGATAATCAGATCTAAACCCTAAGAAAGTCTCACACACAAAACCCTAGGTCAATTCCTTAATTTCTAGTCGATTTCAGGGGCTTTCGGAAGGGATTTCGCTTGCTTTTCGATCCGTTAATCAATCCTACAGGTATAATATCATTGATTTAATGTTGATTAAGTTTTAAAGTAGGTTTTGTCTCTGTAGATTCGACCTTGAGGGTTGGGGTTGTTTAAAGTTGATGTTTTCGGTTAAAAACGACGTTTTCGTGAGTAAAATCGTTAATTGAGTTGATTAACTATATCAAGATGCAAACTTTAATGTTGAATTATGTTGTAAAGTAGGTTTTGTCTCTGTAGATTCGACCTTGAGGGTTGGGGTTGTTGAAAGGAGTTTTAAGTGAAACGGAAAAGTCGTTGGCCGATCGCCCAGTTAGTGAGGCCCACTGGAATACTGGTGCGCCCCACTTATGGTTAGATCGGGATCAGAGTGTTTTTAGTGCTACCCACTGACTTTCTGGTGAGGTCCACTACCTGCACTTCACTAGTTTTGATCCGTTTGACCTATGTAATGGGTATATAAGTGTCCATAAGTTAATGGATGATTTAATAATCTAGTTACGGTGGGTTGTTAGTCTCTTAAGTTCGATGGTTAACCAGGAAAATGTAAAATACAACAAGTCTAATAAGCACTAGAATTGACTAGTATTACTTGTAAATAAATGCAAGAATATATAAACAAAGTAATACAAGACTTAAAGCAATAAACAAGTAAAGTGGACCATTATGTATTTTTCAATTGTGTATTTGTACAAAACGTTGCGATTTCTAGTCGATTTCAGGGGCTTTCGGAAGGGATTTCGCTTGCTTTTCGATCCGTTAATCAATCCTACAGGTATAATATCATTGATTTAATGTTGATTAAGTTTTAAAGTAGGTTTTGTCTCTGTAGATTCGACCTTGAGGGTTGGGGTTCGTTTGAAAGGAGTTTTAAGTGAAACGGAAAAGTCGTTGGCCGATCGCCCAGTTAGTGAGGCCCACTGGAATACTGGTGCGCCCCACTTATGGTTAGATCGGGATCAGAGTGTTTTTAGTGCTACCCACTGACTTTCTGGTGATGTCCACTGCCTGCACTTCACTAGTTTTGATCCGTTTGACCTATGTAATGGGTATATAAGTGTCCATAAGTTAATGGATGATTTAATAATCTAGTTACGGTGGGTTGTTAGTCTCTTAAGTTCGATGGTTAACCAGGAAAATGTAAAATACAACAAGTCTAATAAGCACTAGAATTGACTAGTATTACTTGTAAATAAATGCAAGAATATATAAACAAAGTAATACAAGACTTAAAGCAATAAACAAGTAAAGTGGACCATTATGTATTTTTCAATTGTGTATTTTATTTATGATGTTAAATAAAATACAAGGTTGTTGCGGAATCAAGATAATACAAATAAGTATGTATCCTAACAACCTATGAGTTACAAATGATCTATATTTGTCAAATAACTCTTTTGGATCGAGATACTTAAAGTTGTGAAGTATCCCTGTTTAAGATCGAGAGTATTTGGACAAATTCACTTTCATGCAAAGTGTATGCTTAAAAAGTATTTATGTCAAGGAAATGACTTTGTATTTATAGGCAACAAAATTCACCAGTGAATTTTGTGCCGTACAAATATGGTTGCATACATTTAATGATCCGACAAGAACATTAAATGTATTGGATAAGGAATAAGGATAAAGTCACATCAAATGACTTTGTATTTATAGGCAACAAAATTCACCAGTGAATTTTGTGCCGTACAAATATGGTTGCATACATTTAATGATCCGACAAGAACATTAAATGTATTGGATAAGGAATAAGGATAAAGTCACATCAAATGACTTTGTGTCCTTTTATCCAACCACCTTTACACACACAAACTTTGGTAAAGAACAAGTGGATTGTTCTTTGGAAAGTGTGTAAAGGAAAAGTCAATCCTCGATATCAGTGTTCAGACTTGTAGGGTCTAGAACACTGACAATCCTCCAGTGTACAGATCTGGTAAGACTTTCCAGTGGACTCCGCCATTTGTCAGTCTTCTTTCTTCAGAATTCAGTCTTTGACTTCAGTCAGAATGTCTTCAGTAGAGTTGATCTGGACTGGGGTGAAGTCCAGTGAGCTCATCTGGAGAATACTCCAGATTTCCTATACAAGTATTTGCTCACTGGTCTTCCATTATTTCTGGACAAATCTTCAGAGGGACTCCAGATTCCAAGTCTGGAGTAGGTCCAGTAGAACACGTTTCTGGACAGATCTTCAGTAAGGCTCCAGTAGTCGAGTCTGGAGCGAGTCCAGTAAATCTGGACTAAATCTGGACTAAATCTGGACCTAACAAATTCCCCCTATTTGTTTAGAAATAATGCAAGTGTTTTCAAGCTTGAATCTATACATTTTGTATGCTTGAAAAACACAGGTTTCGATTTGTCTAAAAAATCTAAGTTACTGGAAAACACTTTATAGATCATGAGTGTTTTCAGTTTCATCTTTTAAGTTCTAACTTAGACTAAATCTGATCATTTACTTATAAGAATAAAAAATTGCAACTATTATTACATACATCAACTGATAAATAGTATACAATTTTCATAAGACAATAATTTACAATAAGTAAATGATAAGAGTCAGGCCCTTCTTTTTGATGTCTGTACTGGAGCATCTTCAGTAGCCTTTCTCTTTGGTGATGGAGAAGATGGTATTGATTCTGGCGTTCTTATGCCCATTGCAACTTCCATACCTTTTCAATCCTTTTCAGAAATGCTTTAACATCAGTCGACACATTTGTCTTCCCCCTGAACGTTAGAGCGATTTCCTTCAGTTCACTCCATCCAAATGCTTGGACTGAAGTACTTTTCCTCTCATCAGTAAAGTTACCCTCCCTGGTCAACTTTACTTCAAACTTAGACATGCCTTCATGATCTTCAGCCAATTTGATTTCAGCACCAGTGATCCTTCTGGCATCAGCCCTGAAATTCAACATTTCATTGTATTTTTCTTTCAGCTTGGCTTGCTGGATCAATGATTCAGTTTCCTTGGACACTCTCCTTTGCTCTACAGCAGATTGGAGTTCTTGACGATTTATTTTTCGAGAAGTGTCCAGGGGAATGAAATTGCTTACATCAGCATCTTTGATTGCTTTGATCTGTCTGGCAGTCAATTTTGGTAAACCAGTAAGTCTCTTCCTGTACTCTATCTCCAGAGCACCAGCATTCTTTCTGATCTTTTTCTGGAGACTTACCAGTTCATCCTTCCTTTGTCTGATGAGTTCTGGTACACTCACGCCATAAATAATTGAATCATAGACTTGCTCTTCTTTAGCGTAGAATGAGCGTACATGAACATCATCCAGTAAACTCAAACATTGATGAACTCTGGGGTCATCCTTCATCTTTTTATATACTTCAATATTAATGCCTAACCTGCCAGCATTGTAAGAATCCAGAGTACCCATAGTTGCCATCTCCCTTTGATGGGCCAGCAGTTCATCTTTTTGATTTCTTTTGAAA
>CM067167.1:7726379-7751474 GCA_034093135.1 Erigeron breviscapus
TGGTGGTTTTGGAATGGTGGTGGTGGTGGTGGTGGTGGTGGTGGTGGTGGTGGAGGTGTTGGCATTTCTGGTAGATTTTCTTCTTCTTGTACATCTTCACCTAGAAAATTCAAGTTTGCATCAAAACCTTCAGACATTGGGGAGTCAACATCATCCCATTCTGGAGTCATCCCAACTGTCTGTTCACCAGTTTCTACATTAACCTGTTCACCAGCCTCTACATTCAAGTCCAGTGGAGCCTCTTGCTCACCAGAAACATGTTCATCAGTCTGAACATCTTCTTCAACTTCCTCAACAACCTGCTCAACAACCTCTTGTTCAAAAATTGGTGATCCATCTAGATTCATAACATCACCAGGATGTCTTTCAGGATTCACCTGAAGTCCAGCTCGCATCAGACGCCTATTAGTTCTAGGTCGTCTGGAAGGTTCAACAACTTCTGTACCTTGACCTTCTGGAGCAACTTGTCTAATGGGCTGTACAGCCTCAATGATCTGTACATCATCACCAGATGGTACTTCAACAGCTTGACCTCTATCTGGACCCATTTCAGCTTCTTCCCTTTGGAAGGAAAGCATGGACTGAGGAATATCCACCTCATCCAGTGGAGACCTGAGGTTGACCAGGTCCCTCATGTACTCACTCACAGAAAAGTGAGTAGTATCAAAATCATACTGGTCGCCAAGAGCATTCTTAAACATAAGAGAAAGGAAACGAATGTAAGGAACAAATGGTTTTCTTCCTTTCACTCTTAGGCGCTCAACCAGGTCATCAAAAAGGATCTGGGCAAAGTCCACCCTAAGCCCAAACCATAAGCAGTAGGCAATCTGGAGTTGGGTTTGATTTATCTGATCTAATCCTCCAGAACTGCCTCCCAGACATTCAACAATATGAGTGAAGAAATATCTCCATGAGTCTGACAGCTTGCTCATGTAGATAGTCCCTTTCCTGGATAGCTGGCCATGCTCATCCAAGATATCTGTGTGCCCCATCAGCCTGCATACTTCCCTTGTATTGATACCAGTGGGAAGCTCAATAGGCAGCTCATTCTGGTCAAAATAGTTTAACTGTAGAACAGACCTGAGCAGACTTGCAGTGAAACCAAGGGATCTGGTACCTCCCTTTAGAGTATAATTGATCGATGAAGTTTCATCGTCATATTGAGCAGTGTACCAGAATTCACATAGGTACTCGTGGTACATCCTTCCTGGATTCAATGTTAACGCACCATATAATGGGCAAGAGAGAAAGAATGAGTTTAATCTCCCAATAATCGATTGGGCATCATGAACACTGGAAAGCGAGAGTCTTGCCATCCAGTTATTCATATTGATTCTTATGGCACTTGCCTCAAGATTGATATGAGGTGCCCTTTCAACATTATCCGAAGGAGCATATTCAGCGGCAAGGAGATTTTTGAGTGATTTTGACTGTCTAGGTGCCATTTTATACAGAATAAATGAAGATGAAATTGAATATATATAGGAGATTTATTGCAAGGAGATTTTTGAGTGATTTTGACTGTCTAGGTGCCATTTTATACAGAATAAATGAAGATGAAATTGAATATATATAGGTTATGATGAAGAATTGATGAAGGAATTTGAATATAAATGGAGTAAATAAGAGAGATGATGATGATTGGAGAATGAATGAAGAAGTAAATGAAGGAATTTGAAAGATTTGGGAGTAAATATGTTCGAAGTAAATGCAATTGAAATTGAAAGTGGGTATTTATAGGAGAGACAATGTGGAACTCAAACGGTTTATTTGAAATTATCAAATAAAATTTTTGATCGGGTTCTGAGATCCGCATTAATTACATCACATCATACATAAATGCATGACGGTTTACAGCCCACAAACAGTAACAAGTTGTACTTTTTGTTTTCCCAAAGTAAAAAGACCATCATTACGTTGAAAAAATTACATGCCACGTAGGATTAAGATATTTTCAAAAAGATTTGCTTACGTGGCACACACAATGACCAAGTATTTAGAAAATATTATGACATATTTCAGTGCATCTGGAGGTTGACTGGACACTCCAGTATCACTGGTGGATTAGTCCAGTGAACATGTACTGATGGTACACTGGAGGGACACTCCAGTAAAGTACCAGTGAAAACCATTTTTGAAAGACTGGTAACCTCAAACTTGCACGTCAACTAATTCAGACAAATGAGAGGGACACATTTACAAGGAGACATAAGTCACCTCAAACACGCACTTCAATCTGTCCAGTTACCAGTGAGAGGGGCATATTTACAAAGCACCAGTAATATTTTCTGAAGAGTTTGTCCAGTGAGAAAATAAATTAATAAATTCCCTTTGAACTTAAAACATTTTTAATAGAAAAATATCTTTCAAGTCTTTCCCTGGAATGTTGTTCCAGAAATCTAATAGTGCAAAGATAGTACACAAAGGCGTTCAATATCTGAGCAGTCACCAGATTTAAGGATTTAACATTCCCAACTCACCAACAAGATATTCAAAAGTTTTGACATCCAGAGGTTTGGTAAAAATGTCAGCGAGTTGTTTGTCAGTGGGAATAAAATGGAGTTCAATGTTGTTTTTCATAATATGATCACGAATGAAGTGATACCTGAGATCAATGTGCTTCGTTCTGGAGTGCATGACTGGATTGTTTGAGATAGCAATGGCACTGGTATTATCACAAAAGATTGGGGTCTTTGAATATTTAATACCATAATCAAGCAACTGGTTCTTCATCCAGAGTATCTGAGCACAACAACTGGCTGCAGACACGTATTCAGCTTCAGCAGTGGACAATGAAACTGAAGTTTGCTTCTTACTGGTCCAGCTGACCAGTTTGCCACCTAGGAAATGACATCCACCAGTTGTGGATTTCCTATCTATCTTACAACCTGCATGATCTGAATCTGAATAACCCATTAGATCCATGCCTGAGCCTTTGGGATACCAAAGACCTAGACTGGGGACACCTTTAAGGTACTTCAGTATGCGCTTTACAGCAAGCATATGAGATTCCTTTGGATTAGACTGATATCTGGCACATAAACATGTTGAAAACATAATATCTGGTCTACTGGCAGTTAAATACATCAGTGAGCCAACCATGCCTCTATAGACAGTGGTGTTCACTGGTTTACCATCTGGATCGGAGTCCAGTGTCAGTGGTGCAGAAATTGGAGTTGGTTTAGATGGTGAAGAGTTCATATCAAATTTCTTTAAAAGATCTCTAACATATTTCTCCTGATTAATAAAAATGCCATCTTTGTTTTGTTTAATCTGGAGTCCAGTGTCAGTGGTGCAGAAATTGGAGTTGGTTTAGATGGTGAAGAGTTCATATCAAATTTCTTTAAAAGATCTCTAACATATTTCTCCTGATTAATAAAAATGCCATCTTTGTTTTGTTTAATCTGGAGTCCAAGAAAATATGTTAGTTCACCCATCAAACTCATCTCATATTCAGTTGACATTATTTTCGAAAATTTCTTGCACATGTTTTCATCAGTAGACCCAAAAATAATATCATCAACATAAATTTGTACCATTAACAGATTACCTTTTTCATGAAGAATAAATAAGGTATTGTCAATTGCACCTCGTTTGAAACCATTTTTCAACAAATGTTTAGTCAGAGTGTCATACCAGGCACGTGGGGCTTGTCTGAGGCCATAAAGCGCTTTGTCCAGACGATATACCCAATGTGGATGCTTTTCATCAACGAAACCTGGTGGTTGTCTGACGTAAACTTCTTCTTCAAGCTTTCCATTCAAGAAAGCACTCTTTACATCCATCTGGTAGACCTTGAACTGATGATAAGCAGCGAATGCTAAGAATATTCTGATCGCTTCAAGTCTAGCCACTGGAGCAAATGATTCATCAAAGTCGACATCTGACTGGCAGTAGCCTTGTGCTACCAGTCTGGCCTTGTTTCTGATTACGTGGCCATCTTCATCTACTTTGTTTCTGAAGACCCATCTTGTTCCAATTGGTTCTTTCTTTCCAACTGGGAAAGGAACCAGATACCAGACCTTGTTCCTTTCAAACTGGTGAAGCTCTTCTTGCATAGCAGTCACCCAGCTTGGATCTTCCATAGCCTCGTCAATCTTCTTTGGTTCCATCAAAGATAGAAAACTAACGTAGAAGGATAGAATGGATACTACTGGAGAGTTTCTTTTTCTGAACAGGTTCCAGATCAGGATGACTGGAAACTGTGTCTTTTGAATCTTCATTTTTGTCGTTTATAGGATCAGATTCACAAAAGACAATTGGAGTTACTGGGGGAGTAGTACGGACATCTGATCCAATATTAATTTCAGAGGGTAGTTTGAAAATAATAGAAGGATAGAATGGAGTACTACTGGAGAGTTTCTTTTTCTGAACAGGTTCCAGATCAGGATGACTGGAAACTGTGTCTTTTGAATCTTCATTTTTGTCGTTTATAGGATCAGATTCACAAAAGACAATTGGAGTTACTGGGGGAGTAGTACGGACATCTGATCCAATATTAATTTCAGAGGGTAGTTTGAAAATAATAGAAGGATAGAATGGAGTACTACTGGAGAGTTTCTTTTTCTGAACAGGTTCCAGATCAGGATGACTGGAAACTGTGTCTTTTGAATCTTCATTTTTGTCGTTTATAGGATCAGATTCACAAAAGACAATTGGAGTTACTGGGGGAGTAGTACGGACATCTGATCCAATATTAATTTCAGAGGGTAGTTTGAAAATAATAGAAGGATAGAATGGAGTACTACTGGAGAGTTTCTTTTTCTGAACAG
This sequence comes from Erigeron breviscapus, assembly GCA_034093135.1. Lineage (NCBI taxonomy): Eukaryota > Viridiplantae > Streptophyta > Magnoliopsida > Asterales > Asteraceae > Erigeron > Erigeron breviscapus. Next base: position 7,731,152 of record CM067167.1, read on the forward strand.
GTTCCAGATCAGGATGACTGGAAACTGTGTCTTTTGAATCTTCATTTTTGTCGTTTATAGGATCAGATTCACAAAAGACAATTGGAGTTACTGGGGGAGTAGTACGGACATCTGATCCAATATTAATTTCAGAGGGTAGTTTGAAAATAATAGAAGGATAGAATGGAGTACTACTGGAGAGTTTCTTTTTCTGAACAGGTTCCAGATCAGGATGACTGGAAACTGTGTCTTTTGAATCTTCATTTTTGTCGTTTATAGGATCAGATTCACAAAAGACAATTGGAGTTACTGGGGGAGTAGTACGGACATCTGATCCAATATTAATTTCAGAGGGTAGTTTGAAAATAATAGAAGGATAGAATGGAGTACTACTGGAGAGTTTCTTTTTCTGAACAGGTTCCAGATCAGGATGACTGGAAACTGTGTCTTTTGAATCTTCATTTTTGTCGTTTATAGGATCAGATTCACAAAAGACAATTGGAGTTACTGGGGGAGTAGTACGGACATCTGATCCAATATTAATTTCAGAGGGTAGTTTGAAAATAATAGAAGGATAGAATGGAGTACTACTGGAGAGTTTCTTTTTCTGAACAGGTTCCAGATCAGGATGACTGGAAACTGTGTCTTTTGAATCTTCATTTTTGTCGTTTATAGGATCAGATTCACAAAAGACAATTGGAGTTACTGGGGGAGTAGTACGGACATCTGATCCAATATTAATTTCAGAGGGTAGTTTGAAAATAATAGAAGGATAGAATGGAGTACTACTGGAGAGTTTCTTTTTCTGAACAGGTTCCAGATCAGGATGACTGGAAACTGTGTCTTTTGAATCTTCATTTTTGTCGTTTATAGGATCAGATTCACAAAAGACAATTGGAGTTACTGGGGGAGTAGTACGGACATCTGATCCAATATTAATTTCAGAGGGTAGTTTGAAAATAATAGAAGGATAGAATGGAGTACTACTGGAGAGTTTCTTTTTCTGAACAGGTTCCAGATCAGGATGACTGGAAACTGTGTCTTTTGAATCTTCATTTTTGTCGTTTATAGGATCAGATTCACAAAAGACAATTGGAGTTACTGGGGGAGTAGTACGGACATCTGATCCAATATTAATTTCAGAGGGTAGTTTGAAAATAATAGAAGGATAGAATGGAGTACTACTGGAGAGTTTCTTTTTCTGAACAGGTTCCAGATCAGGATGACTGGAAACTGTGTCTTTTGAATCTTCATTTTTGTCGTTTATAGGATCAGATTCACAAAAGACAATTGGAGTTACTGGGGGAGTAGTACGGACATCTGATCCAATATTAATTTCAGAGGGTAGTTTGAAAATAATAGAAGGATAGAATGGAGTACTACTGGAGAGTTTCTTTTTCTGAACAGGTTCCAGATCAGGATGACTGGAAACTGTGTCTTTTGATGTACACTGATCGATTCTGGGTGTGGCAAGCAGTTGCAATTGCTTCCGCCCAGAAACTGGTAGACAGACCAGATTCAGCAAGCATACTCCTGGCAGCTTCTATCAGCGTTCGATTCTTCCTTTCCACCACTCCATTTTGTTCTGGAGAGCGGGCTGATGAGAAATTCTGGGAGATGCCAGTGTCAGTACAGAATGACTCCAGAGTTGCATTCTGGAATTCTGTTCCATTGTCACTTCTTAACTGACACACTCTTCGACTGTACTTGAGCTCAATTTGCTTGATAAGACTGATGATTTCAGCAGCAGCTTCATTTTTAGACCTAAGAAAGATCACCCAACAATATCTGGAGAATTCATCTACGATCACCAGGGTGTATCTTTTACCAGCACGAGTCTGAACATTCACTGGACCAAAGAGGTCCATATGAAGCATATGAAGAGGTTCAGATATGCTGAAATTCTGTCTGGTCTTGAAACTGGTACGTTTTTGCTTACCCATCTCACATCCTGGACATGGCCTTTCCTTTTTGAAGGAAACTGAAGGTATCCCATCTGCAAGTTGTTTTCTGGACAACTTATTAATATTTTTGAAATTTAAATGGGATAACCTTTTGTGCCATAACCAGTTTGTGTCTTCATCAGCTTGAGTATAGAAACACTGCTCTGAAGGAGAGCTTTCCATATCCATCACGTACACATTCCCTTTTCTGGGAGCAATCAACACTACCTTCCAGTCCTTGTTCAATACGATACCCTGAGCAATATTGAATAAGACTTGATAGCCATCATCACACAGTTGGCTTACACTGATCAAGTTATATTTCAAACCAATCACAAATGCAACACGTCTGAACTTGACTTGTCCATTGTTCAGAACACCGTATCCCTCAGTCTTTCCACAACCATCATTTCCAAAAGTAATGGAGGGTCCATCAGAAATGGTGAACTCCTCCAGCAGGGTCTTACATCCGGTCATCGTCCTGCCAGCAGCACTGTCAAGATACCAGATATATTTCTTTCGATCGCCCTGCACATACACCAGATACTTATCAGTTAGATTTGGGAACCCATCGACTGATGGGTTCACTGGACCCTCCCTTATAGGTCCCTGGGGCAATCTGGTTTAGTTCACTTTCTTCAACAGTGGTCTTAGTTGAAAAGACCACTGGGGTTGATAGTTTTGAAACCTTTTTCTTTTTCTCAACTGGAGAAATAGATTTAACTTTCTTAGCAAAATGTTTTGTATTTTGTCTAGGGCCAGATGAAGTACCCTCAATAAAGTTTAATCTTGCATTAAAACTTTGAGATTGACGAGTCAGAATTTGAATCTGGCTCTCTAACCTGGACAAAATATTTTCTTCAGATGATACCTTAGCCTTTCCAGTCCTAGGCATAGGTAGGGGATTGGTCTGAGGCAAAGGTTTATTCCGATAAACCTCTTTAACTGGAGCAGTCATCTGGAATGCTCCAGTCTTGACCTCTGGGGATTGAACTGGGTAAAAATTGGTTTTGGGAGTTACAGGCTCATCATAGACAGTGGTGGGCCTGAACTCCTCTGGTAATCGATCGATTACTGGTATTAATGATGCTACATGAGTATTTCCATCTAAGTATGCACGTTTTTGAGCAGGAAATTGTTTTACTCCAGCATCATATGGATTTTTGGTTTCTAGCCATGATTTAATCACCAGTTTTTCTTTCTCTAAAATGACTTCAAGATCTTGTTTTTCTTGAATCAATTGTTCAGTTACCAGAACCTGGGCTTGAAATGCCAGTTCAATGTCTTGAAGTTCTTTTAACTTTGATTTTAAAGCAGTTATTTCAGAAGAATCTGTTTCTAGACCATTTACACAATCAGATCTAACAGTTTCTACAAATATTAAATCAGAATTAAGAGCTTCAACTATGTCCAGTTTTAGTTCTTGGTCAGTTGCACAATCATAATCACTAACCTTCTTAATAACAATGTCTACCCATCGTCCAGATGTGACATCTTCCTTCACCAGGTGCTCATCGTCTTCTAGAGCCATGTAACAGCAATCTCTTTCTTCTTCTTCATCAGCAGATGATTCATCAGAAGGAACCCACTTCTCTTCAGTTGTTGCAATCATGCACTTATTATTGTTTTCAATTTGTTGTGCCATGAGAGCAATCTGGGCCTTAAGCTTTTTATATTTCAATTTATAGCTATCATCAGGCTTATTATTTGAAGAGAATGGACCAGGCTTGGATACAAACTGGTTGGACCTGCACTCTTTCATGAAATGACCCTTTTTGCCACACTTAAAGCATGTCAAATTGGTCTTATCAGTTGAAGAACTGGATGCAAATTGTCCAAATGGCCTATTTGCTCTTGCTTTGAAACGGTTAAACGTTTTAGCAATCATTGCAATAAGGTCATCATCTTCAGTTTCATCACAACAGTCGGGAGAGATTTGACTGGACTCTCCAGAATCCATGAGTTCAGACACCATCTTCTTCATAGAAAATACATTCTCAGAAGATATCAGTGCTGTACCTTATGGTTCAGTATGACTAACCACATTAGGACTACTGGAGGCATGGTTAAAAGCATCTTGTTCTGCCACCACTCTCTGGGCTTGATTTTCTTCAGTGTACCTGAAAGCTCCATATAGAGTTGAGAGAGTGTGTGTGTGCAGAGTTTTACCTTATCGTAAGACCAGGATCATGTGAGACCATTTGGTGGGTAGAATATCACAAAATTTCTCCAGAAGTATATCCTTGTCCTTCTCAACCCCAAGACCTCTTAATTGGTTTATGATACTCATAAATCTGGTGTAAGTACCAGTGAGAGACTCGTTAGGTTGAGCAAAAAATGACTCATACCTCTTGTTTAAGGAGACCTTTCTGGTGACAATGGTGTCATCTCCTCCTTCATGTTGGTTTAAAAGTTCATCCCACATGGTTTTAGCACTAGGAAAAAAAACTAGTGTGGGAATTAGGGTTTCTGGAACGGCCCTGAGGATCATGTTTTTGAGAAGGGTGTCTAGATTCACCAATCTCCTCTCCTCTTCAGACCAATGTTCCTCCCTCTTTTCCCTTCCTCTTCTAGATCCAGAAGGATCAAGAAGGGGATTGAGAGGTGATGTTGGTACATAAGGACCTTCATTTAAAATTTTTATCATGTTCCTCTCAATACCAGTGACATGCAAAACCATCCTAGCCTTCCACATACCAAATTCATCACTGTTCCCACTGAATTTAGGAACAGGATTATTTGAGTAGTGCACATGCACGTGTGGAGAAGCAGGAGTAGGAGGAGGAGGTGGATTAGTGTTATTAACAATAGGTGGTTCATTTTGATCATTAATTGTAACATCCCAAACTTTTCTTTAAGATTTGACTAACGCCGTTAAGTCAACTTTGTGTGTGTCGAAAAGTCTAGTGTGAATATATGCATATACGTAGTTAATGTGTGTTATGTGTGAGGCTTGGAAGCCTAAATATTAATGTAGTATAAATGTGTGAAATATGAAGGTTTATGTCTATGTAGTGACATCTAATGAAGGACTAATGTTGTATATGGTCAATAATGCAGTTTGTGACCAATAATGAAGGGTTTAGAAGACCAGGGACTGATTTTGACATAGGTTGAAATCTAAAAACGGGATTAAGGTTTTGATAAGTGTAGTTAGGTCTACTTTGGCAGCCATTATCAAATAATTAAGCAATTAATCCTTTCTTGAATCCTAAAGCAATTATACAAGATTTGAGTCAATCGATTGGGTGTTTTGGTGTTGAAATTGATCGATCATCGAGTCAAGCAGGTAATCATTGATGTATTGATTGTATTTTCAGATTTAGAGGTTGTTTAATTATGGATCAAATCTGATTAAAAAGGGATTAGCAAGTAATTAGGGTTTATGTGGTGTTTTGGGGTAATTAACATTGAAAGTGATGTTAAACGAGTCTATGATCGATCCAGTTAATCAAGAGATGTTTATTGTGTCAAAAACATGTTTGGAAGGAAGTCTTGATCGATCAAAATCTGGAAAATCGAAGAACTTAGTCGTTTTTGAAAATCTGTCGATCAGCGGTGAAACGAAGTTAATCTTCGTTATGGTTATCTTCGTTAGTTAAAAGTTATCTTCGTAAGTTATGTAAGTTCGTTCAGTCACTATCTTCGTTGACTAAGTTCGTAAAATGAAAACCATTTTCGTGAAGTAATCAAACGAAGTTAAATGATAAATTTGTAAACTATTTTAGTGAGGTAAAACCAAACGAATTTAAGATCTAAATTCGTAAGAAAGCAAACGAAGTTGAATGTTAAGTTCGTAAGAACAAGCAAACGAAGTTGAATGTTAAGTTCGTAAGAACAATTGAAACGAAGATAAGAACTAAGTTCGTAAGGTGTAATTAAGTTCGTAAGAAGTAAATTGCAGGTCATCTTCGTAAGGCCTGTAGGGTACTTAAGGTCGTTCGAGAGTCCATTTAAGGTCCTAAATGACTTATACTTTATATGTTAATGAACGATAGGTGTCGGAGATTACTGATAAGCAATATTAGCTGTTTGTTTGTGCGCGTGTACTACACCAGGTAAGATACACTACTTTTGTCACGCTGAGGGTTTCAACAAGCAAAGGTTTCATACTTATAACTTCCTTAACGGTAACTTATGATATATGTGGGTATCTCGGGTTACACGGGAGGCATTATGGGATATGTAGCTGACCATGAGACCTGAAATGCAGACCCTATCGTAGTGAAATGAAGTATTGCTTAATGTAGTATATTGTTATGCAGATTATGTAGTATTACGAAGTAGCTTGTGATGCTTTGGGATGTAGTGTATGTTGTTGATTGTTGATATGTGCATGATTGTATGGCCTGCTCAACTAGTACACTAGACTTGTTAAGTTGCCATGACACGTGCACGTTTAAGGGCCCAAAACGTAAAAGCAGTAAACGTAGGAAATGTTTAGGTAATGCAGTCACCTAAACTAAATAATGCAGGGATCGAGCTCGTTAAACTTTGATGCAGGAAAGTGTTAAGCTTAACCCGTACTTGCCCTAGCCCGGCTAAGTGCGTTGACGTAGTTGTTGCTTGGGTGGCTCTGCAACATGGTCTTTATAATGCAGGGCGAGTAATACGAGGGGTTTGACCAACCTCCATATACGGATTACTCTTGGATTGGCTTGCCATTCCTTAACGACGCTTGATGTACGACCGTGTGGGGTTTGACATCTAGTCGGGTGTAACTTATGTTACACATTAACGCAGTTAATAACGTAGTAAAGCAGTTAAAGTAGTAAAGCAGTTAAAACGTAGTAAAGCAGTCAATGTAGAAAGCAGTTATGTGGTTAAACGTGTGTAATGAAGTAATGCAGGATAGGCACATTTAGGGTGATCCATCCTATTTGATATGAAGTTGATATGCAGATTTGTGTGTTGTGTGTTGTGCCTAATGAGCTTGTCTAATAATGAAGAAATGTTTTAACTGGACAAATGCTTTTAAATTAAGTGTGATCTTACTTAGCTATTCTTATAGTTAACACTTGTTTCTTTAATGTGGTTGTTCCCTCAGGTTTAGCTTGATGGACTAGTGACGCAGGATTTATGAGCTTGGGTAGATGCAATGAAGGAGCCTTAGCTACCCATAGTTGCTTATTATGGAGACTTTAGATTACATTTCATTTTGATGTCGAATTTGTGTAATAATGTGTGAACGGTTGTTTAATGTTGGGCAACCGTTGGGTTTTCATTTGAACTAATGTTTGATATGGCAAGTAACACCAACTAAACGCAGAAACCGAAATGTTTTTATCGGTTTTGACTTTTACGGTCTTTACTTCCGCAATTTAACACCGTTAGGTGAAAGATTTTTGAAAACCCATATTTTTAAACGTCGGGTGTTACATTAATATTTGCATTAGGATCGGGACCAAGACTAAAACCTTGTGTATTTTCTTGGTTAGCCATCAAGAAACAGATCTAGGCAATGTTTAGCCTTCTGCTCTGATACCAAATGTTAGTCCCTTAAGTTCGATGGTTAACCAGGAAAGTGTAAAATACAACAAGTCTAATAAGCACTAGAATGGACTAGTATTACTTGTAAATAAATGCAAGAATATATAAACAAATTAATACAAGACTTAAAGCAATAAACAAGTAAAGTGGACCATTATGTATTTTTCAATTGTGTATTTTATTTATGATGTTAAATAAAATACAAGGTTGTTGCGGAATCAAGATAATACAAATAAGTATGTATCCTAACAACCTATGAGTTACAAATGATCTATATTTGTCAAATAACTCTTTTGGATCGAGATACTTAAAGTTGTGAAGTATCCCTGTTTAAGATCGAGAGTATTTGGACAAATTCACTTTCATGCAAAGTGTATGCTTAAAAAGTGTTTATGTCAAGGAAATGACTTTGTATTTATAGGCAACAAAACTCACCAGTGAATTTTGTGCCGTACAAATATGGTTGCATACATTTAATGATCCGACAAGAACATTAAATGTATTGGATAAGGAATAAGGATAAAGTTACATCAAATGACTTTGTGTCCTTTTATCCAACCACCTTTACACACACAAACTTTGGTAAAGAACAAGTGGATTGTTCTTTGGAAAGTGTGTAAAGGAAAAGTCAATCCTCGATATCAATGTTCAGACTTGTAGGGTCTAGAACACTGACAATCCTCCAGTGTACAGATCTGGTAAGACTTTCCAGTGGACTCCGCCATTTGTCAGTCTTCTTTCTTCAGACTTCAGTATTTGACTTCAGTCAGAATGTCTTCAGTAGAGTTGATCTGGACTGGGGTGAAGTCCAGTGAGCTCATCTGGAGAATACTCAGATTTCCTATACAAGTATTTGCTCACTGGTCTTCCATTATTTCTGGACAAATCTTCAGAGGGACTCTAGATTCCAAGTCTGGAGTAGGTCCAGTAGAACACGTTTCTGGACAGATCTTCAGTAAGGCTCCAGTAGTCGAGTCTGGAGCGAGTCCAGTAAATCTGGACTAAATCTGGACCTAACATGGGTATATACAAGTTTATTGACTATGAACTCGATATAGGTCACTCGGGATAAATGTGAAGCTTGTTAACTTGTGTTTGGTGTATTGTTGCGCGTTCGTGAGGTAAGATACATGACTTTTCTCACGCTGGAGGCACAACAAAAGTAGTTTTCTATAATTAACCTCTTAATCGGATTATCTTATATGTGTTGGGTTTTCTGGGTTATGCGGGAGGTTATGTGGGAATGTATGCATGTTGAAATGATTTATGTTGATATGATGAGGTTTAAAGTAGAAGTAAATATGTGCATATGAAGTATAATGCTTATAATTACGTTGCCATGATATGTTTAAGATATGTGTTGTTGATAATGTCGTTGATATGCCTTAATGTTGATATGTGATGGCTTGTATGTGGGACTTAAGTATGATATGTCTAGTTCACTAGATACACGTGGGAATTGCTATGAGTAGTGCACGTTAGTGGGATTAAATGCAAAAGTAGACGTGGGACTAATTAGGTAACGATTGTACCTAATGTTAAAGTAAAATGTGAGATGTGGGAAACCGTTCTAGCCTTAGTGTTAGTGCGTAAGAAGTAAGAAAGATATAAATACGTGGGAAATGCTATAGCTAAATATGTGAGATTGACGTGGGAAGTGTTAAGCTTAACCCGTGCTAGTTGAAAAGCTAGTGCGTATGTGGTCGCTTGAGTGGCTCCTTGCGGCATAGTTACGTGGGACAAGTATTTCCGGGTGGAGTGACTAACCACCAATGTTAAAAGCATGACGGGATACTATGGAAATGGCATTGCCTTTCCTAAAAGTTAAGACGTGGAAAATCGTGCTAGGTGTAAAGCTAGTACGTAATATGTAAATTGATTAAAGATGTAAGATGTGGGAATAAGTTGATTAAGATAACTATAAGAATATGTGAGAAAGATGTACATGTAATTTAAGACGTGGGATTACAATGTGACGTGAGATTTAAGTAAGATATGTTGATATGTGTGATATAATCGTTGATAGGCACAATTAGAAGTAAATACTCTACATGTGCTATACGTATACGTGAGATATGTTTATGTGAGATATGTAAGACGTGACATGATGATTGAGTTGTATGTATATGATGATATGATTTGAAATGTGTTGGGATGTGGGAATAAGTAAAGGTGGGATTATCTTACGATTCTTGTGGTTGACGTGTAATGTGGTCATGTTTTGATAAGTATATTATGAAGAAGTTTTATGAAAGTAAAATGAAGAACGTTTTATTAAATGTGTGTATCTTACTTAGCTAATTTATTAGCTAACACTTGCTTTTATGAAAATGTTGTGTTCTTCAGGATAAGCAAGCTTGAGCTAGGAAAGGATTAGCTCGGTGAGATGGGTAGAAGAATAAAGGAAGATTAGCATTAGTTCCCCGATGCTTAGACTTCCCCGTTAGCCATTGTTTGGCTACTTATTAACGACTTATGTTTTATGTATTGATGTATGGCACTTATGTTGGTGCCAAGACTTGGATTTTAATTTATTATTTTGATGATGCACTTTAGTAACACCATTTATGAAAGATACCATCCGTTACAGATGAAGCAGTTTTTAAGTGATCCTTTTCCGCTACGTTTAAACGCCGTTTGGCAAAGTTTTTGAAAATCCAGGTTTTAAAATGACGGGTGTTACAAGTTGGTATCAGAGAAATGGTTTAAGTGAACCAAAGACCGAACAAAGCCATAGGATTTGGACTTAAACCGTATGAGAAATGATAGGCTTAAGTAGGAATGCTTTAGCCTTAAGATGAAATGCATGTAGGACGGGATGGGTTGAGTATGAGAGTAGGATTAAGGCTTAATATTTATTTGTTGTTGATATGTATGATTATGACGGTTTGCCTTATTCCTTCACTTTTCTCGCTTCCTACATCGATAAATGTACTTGTTGCTACGATAGACGATCTCCTAAGGTAATGTGTGAATTACCCGGTCAGAATTTGACAAATATGTACAAGTGATTTATGCGCGATGTGTGGTCAATGAATTTTTCCATTACGCCTTAGTATGTTATATATGATAAGAGTTGGGCTTGAAGCTGAAGTGTCATGTGAGATGGAATTCGTTGAATTGACTCCAACCCACCGGTTAGAGACAAGGACCATAAAGGACAAGAGGTATGAGATTTCGTGTATGTAAAGGAAGTTGTAGAGGTTCGCTATGAGAAAGTGGATGCAAAAGTTGACGAAAAGAAGTTTGTGTTCAAAAGGATGAATGAGGAAGTCTCGGTTTCGGGTAAGAAGTTTAAGGGTAATTAAAAGTTGAATGGCTGGAGTTCTGGTTGCAAGTCGGCTTATGTTGTTCCATGTGTGGACAAAAACTCGGAGATGTAATAAGTGTGTGTGATGATTCTATTACTAAGTTTGTAGGGCACTTGGTTCCTAATGAAGAAGATAAGGTTGTTGCATATGTGGATGGTATTCCGGTTAGCTATCGAGGTATCTGTAGGAAACATTCTACTCTTGCAGAAGCTATCAAGGAGTCAAAGAAGTTGGATGATGATTATAAGTCCGAGAAGACAAATGTGAAAACTGTGAATGACAAGAAGGTTGGATTTAAGAGAAGGTTAGATGAGTCGTTAGATTCGGAAAAGAAGTTTAAGAATGGTTCGACTTATGAGGGCAAGGATCATGGAAAAGCTAGTCAGTGGTGTTCAGTTTGTAGAGCTCATCACAGTGGACCATGTTCGGAGAAAACTAGAAGATGAGATAGGTGTGGTAAGCAGGGACATGTTGCTTCTAGTTGCAAAGATAATATTCGATGTTACAAGTGTGGTAGGACGGGACATTTGATTGTTGATTGTCCTCAATGGAAAGATGATGCTCAAAAAGTCAAGGTTTGTGCATATCAAATGACTACTGTGGAAGATGAGTGTGATGATGAGATACCTAACCAAGTAATTCCTTAGTAGATTAATCGATGATACTTATGTTTATATGTGTATGTGAAATGTGTGTTTATTATGTGTTTGTAGTTAGTATAACTATGCATGATGGATTGTAAAGGAAATGTAGGACATTATGATGTGTGAGTATAGTTAAAGGTACACGTGTGAGGAATGATATAGTTAGAATTATGGTCCGGAACATAATTGTAAATATATCATGATGCGGGCGTGTTCATTTAATGGTGTTCACATTGAATAATGAAAGACATGAAAATAAAGGTGATGAGGAAGGATTGGTTGAAAGTTCGGTTGAATTTTAAGTGGTAAATGTAGTAAAAGGTTGACTTATATGTGTGTGGAATGTAGTGAGAAGAGAAATGGAGGTGTTGATATCGTGAGGTGATTCTGAGGACAGAATCCTATTAAGAAGGGTAGAATTGTAACATCCCAAAACTTTTTGACGTTGACCGTTAGCTTGTCGTTAGTGACCGTTAGTCACTATGTGTTTTATATGTAATTGTGTGATTTAAATGATTAACATGAGATATGTGTTAAAATGATTTAGAGTAACTTGATAATGATTTATAAAGTCAATCAGTGTTCCCGATATGATACAAGAGTCGTTAAGTGTTCCCGGTTGCGTTAAACGAGCAGTTAAGTGACAAAACGAGTTGTAACGAAGTGCGAGGGCCTAAATGTAAATTTTTCAAAGTTACTACAGCATCTATAGGGCTTTTAGGTCGACCATAATGCTGTATAATCATATCTAAACCCTAAGAAAGTCTCACACACAAAACCCTAGGTCAATTCCTTAATTTCTAGTCGATTTCGGGGGCTTTCGGAAGGGATTTCGCTTGCTTTTCGATCCGTTAATCAATCCTACAGGTATAATATCATTAATTTAATGTTGATTAAGTTTTAAAGTAGGTTTTGTCTCTGTAGATTCGACCTTGAGGGTTGGGGTTGTTTAAAGTTGATGTTTTCGGTTAAAAACGACGTTTTCGTGAGTAAAATCGTTAATTGAGTTGATTAACTATATCAAGATGCAAACTTTAATGTTGAATTATGTTGTTTATATATATATAAGTGAATCCCAGGTGTTTAATTGGATCCATATGTGTTCAATTGTGTTTTTGTACAAAACGTTGCGGTTTCTAGTCGATTTGATGATCAAAAAGAGGGATTCATGTTTGCAATTGATTCAAGGATCAATTGATGTTTTAAAAGGTTCAATTAAGTCCTATTCAATGTTAATTTAATGGATAAAAGTTGTGGTTGGGGGTTGGGATTCGTTTGAAAGGAGTTTTAAGTGAAACGGAAAAGTCGTTGGCCGATCGCCCAGTTAGTGAGGCCCACTGGAATACTGGTGCGCCCCACTTATGGTTAGATCGGGATCAGAGTGTTTTTAGTGCTACCCACTGACTTTCTGGTGAGGTCCACTACCTGCACTTCACTAGTTTTGATCCGTTTGACCTATGTAATGGGTATATAAGTGTCCCTAAGTTAATGGATGATTTTATAATCTAGTTATGGTGGGTTTATACAAGTTTATTGACTATGAACTCGATATAGGTCACTCGGGATAAATGTGAAGCTTGTTAACTTGTGTTTGGTGTATTGTTGCGCGTTCGTGAGGTAAGATACATGACTTTTCTCACGCTGGAGGCACAACAAAAGTAGTTTTCTATAATTAACCTCTTAATCGGATTATCTTATATGTGTTGGGTTTTCCGGGTTATGCGGGAGGTTATGTGGGAATGTATGCATTGTGACAACCGCCAAAATTTCAGGTTGATTAATTTACTATTACGTGTACTATTTAAATTTTTGTTGATCAAACAATATGAACAAACATTTTATGGCATAATAAACTGAACAAATATTTTTTTTGATAAATTATGGATAACTATTGCCAAGAACTCAAATAGTTATTTGAGAGTTGCTTGGAAATACTTTTTTCATACTTATACTATCAATAACCGTACTTATGAATAGTACCGTATTTATGAATAGTAACCGTACTTATGAATAGTACCGTAATTGTGAATAGTAACCGTACTTATGAATAGTACCGTATTTTGTGAATAGTAACCGTATACATGAATAGTACTGTATCAGTGAATAGTAACCGTATCCAGAAATCGTATTCATGAATAGTGACCGTGAATAGTTACTATGAATAGTAATGGTAAATAGTAAAGGTAAAAAGTAAATTGTAAATGGTAAAGGTAAAAAATGCTAAGGCATATTCCAAAGAATATGCTAAGGCATATTCTAAAGCATATTCTAAAATTATTTTCTATAAATAGCGACCTTAGTTTAATTATAAAACTCACACCATTTATATTCACTTCTAAAATCTCTTTTATAATCACACAAGACTAAGTACGTCTAAGTGATCTTCTTCTACAACACTAAGGTGAGTCTCCATATTCCCCTTTTCAGTTATTTATACATTTATTTGGGGACTGAGATACATGCAATAAAACTATTTGTTATACTTATATGTATATTTTCAAAGTTATATTATATGTAATATACTTATATGCATATTTACAAATTTATATATTATATATATTTTGTAACTCTGCTTTATTTATTTTACCTTCGGGGTAAAATACAAACTCTTTACTGTTATGATGAACACAAGTATTTTCAGAAATGTATATATGGTTGATTCTAAGTTGCTCTGTTCAATTAAAGACCTCTCTATCATGAACGATTAATTATGGAAATATAAACGTGGGTATATTGAATAGTACTATTGGGGTAGGCACCCCCATCCGTGTTGGTCATACCAACTGGATACGGATGCATTATATTTGGAAAGCTTAGGGTACCCTGAACAAGGTACCTACTCTGGAGGCAAATAAACACACACTTGTCTAGTTTCGGTTCATGAGCTTAGAACTTGATGTATACAGTATCTACTCTTATTTTCTATTTGATCCATTGTGTGATCAAATAGTTACTTTAAATCTTGTGGTTCATACTCTATATTTTTATTAAAAATCTATGATACTCTTTGCTTTATATTGTATCATAACTACTTGACATTGCGGTAAGGCAATGATCACACTGAACTCCGGTATTTTGAGAAACTATAATTTCTATATGAAAAACTTATGGAACTCACCAACTTTATGTTGACGTATTTTAGCATGTATTCCCAGGTAACTAGACGATACTCTATACATGGGACATTTTTCCGCTGCATACAACATACTGGACCATGGCCTACCTCAGACTCTAGTAAAGACAAGTCAATTTGCTAAAGTCTCTGTCTACTGTTTAATATTGTTTAATATTAAATAAATGTTTTCAAGAATAATATCTTTCATAAATTGTAATATAAATTTGTGAACAATGCTTTATATAAATGTATTTTAAAACGACAATGTTTTGTGTCGTTCAGTATATCTTGTGTTGTGAATCCATGTACGTCATACCCCGTCTAGGGCGGGTGTGACAGATTGGTATCAGAGCCCAAGTTATAGTGAACTAGGTAGCAAATTGATGGACCTAGACTATAACCCCATATAGAACAACACCCACATACATGCATAATTTTATGAAAATCCCTACTTGATTATATATGTTTAGAATATATAATTTAATGTATATTATATATATATATAGCAACAGAATAATGTCCGGATTAATTGTGGAATACTTATCCGACCGTGAGGAAGAGATTATTTCTCGATCACCTCCACCTGTACTTGAACCCTCCGACTCTCCTAGTCATGTAGTAAATCAGCCAATGGAGGAGACCGATCACGTTGGAGAAGAAGCTGATAACGCACTTGTCCCTGGACCAAACACTACTGTCACCACTAATGCTTTTACTAGCACTACGCCTACTTTTACTTTTTCAAATCCATCTGGGGAAGGTCCTTCAAGCTCACCTCGATCTTTAATACGAAGGATCCGAACGCCTAGATATCCGATGTTTAACCACCCTCAGTCACGACGTGCTCGACTTACTCATCCTGAACCACCCGCTCAGCGGCTGCGGAGATCTATTAATGCTATACCAAGATTTCTGGCGGAATGAAGATTTGAAGAAGGACTCCTTAACTCTGACCGGTTCAGAAAAGCCAACGGTCCAACCAATATTCCTGCATTAACTATGGAACCTTTGCATGACACTGTCCCTACATTGGTCCTACGCATAGTCCGAGCAGAAAAGTGTATTACGGAGTTGAGGGAAAGAACAAACATAACCAATATTCCTGCATTAACTATGGAACCTTTACATGACACTGTCCCTACATTGGTCCTACGCATAGTCCGAGCAGATAAGTGTATTACGGAGTTGAGGGAAAGAACAAACATACTGCGGAGGAAGGTGGAAAATCAAGATAATATGATAGTCGCACTGGAAGGTGAGATGGAGGAAGCTCACTTCAGGATACATGGTCTTGAAGACACTGTGTTGGAACTACAGGAGAAGATAACAAGATTTGAAGCTATGTTTGAGGCTATATCGAGAGCCACTACTATAACCCCATCTACTCTGTCACAGTAGATATTGTCTAGTTACTTACTATTTACGCGTATATGTCGGGAAATGTAATTTTAGATAAAATAATGGATTCTTGAGATGTTTATATCTCAAAGTTTGTTATCCAATAAAATCTACTATCTTTATCTTGATTTACACTTCTTTAGTCATAACTATTGAATTGTGGTTATGGTATGATGTGGTAGTATCTCATCAATTTCTTTAATTATATTTAAGGATCCGGCCGTCAAAAGAAGTACCAGAAATGAACGCAACAGATATTGCTAGAATTGTAGCAGAAAGTATAGCAGTAGCTTTTGCAACTCAAGCCGCAAACGGAAACAATAATCATGACAATAATGGTACACCTAGAGGTTGTACTTACAGAGAATTTCAACAATGTAAACCCATTATATACAATGGTACCGAAGGAGCAATTGCACTCATCCGATGGTTCGAGAAACTGGAGTCCATATTTCGTGTTAGTAACTGCGCTGAAGATAGCCGAGTAAAATATGCTACCTGCACACTACAAGATCAAGCTCTTACCTGGTGAAATGAGTACGCCACTACAGTAGGAATTGATGCAGCTTATGCAATGTCATGGGAAGATTTGAAGGAACGTATGAAAGCCAAGTATTGCCCGAGGAGCGAAATTCAGAAAATGGAGGTAGAATTTCATAATTTGAAGACGAAATGGAGGTAGAATTTCATAATTTGAAGACGAAGGGATACGAAGTATCTGAATACACCAACCGCTTTCACGAGTTGGCACTTCTTTGCCCAACCATGGTTACACCCGATTATAAGAAGATTGAGCAGTACATTTCTGGACTTCCACCAAAGATTCAGGATTTGATCACTGCTACCGAAACCACTGACATCGAACATGCGGTTCGGTTGGCAAACAGTTTGGCTGACAAAGCAAAACTTCGTGCTAATACAGAAGAAAAGTCTGGTGATCAAAAAGGGTTCAATAAGAAAAGGAGATGGGAAGATAACTTTGGGAAGAATCAAGGGGATCAACAGACAAAAGAGACCTGCTCAGACCTCAGGACCATCATCAAATAATAGTTATATAGAAACCAGGCCATATTGCAATAGGTGTGCTTTACATCACACCGGTCTTTGCACAGTACAATGCAATAATTGCAAGAAAATTGGTCATCTGGCCAAGAACTGTAGAATCCCTAATCCAACTGTCAACAATGGAACAAAAATAAGATGTTATGAGTGTGGTGAAGAAGGACATTTCAGGAATAAATGTCCAAAGCTGAGAAACAACAACAACAACGGAAACAACAACAATAACAATCACAACAACAACAATCGAAACAACAACAAACAACAACAACAATCGAAACAACAACAACAACCACAACAATAACAATCGAAACAACAACAGCAGCAACAACCACAACAACAACAACAACAACAACAATGCTCAAGGAAGGGCATTCATGATCAATGCGGGAGAAGCCCGCCAAGACCCAAACATCGTCACGGGTATGTTTCATCTGAATAATCATTGTGTCTCTGCTTTATTTGATCCTGGTGCAGATAGAAGTTTTGTGTCAAATATAATTATTCACCTGCTTTCAATTATACCTACCCCATTAGATGCTAAGTATTCTGTAGAATTAGCAAATGGTAAAATGATCGAAGTCGAAAGCATAATCCAAGGTTGTACCTTAGAATTAGCAAAAGAATTATTTTATATAGATCTAATACCATTCGAAATAGGAAGCTTTGATATTATCATTGGTATGGACTGGTTGTCTAAAAACCAAGCAGAAATAGTCTGTCACGAAAAAGTTGTTCGAATTCCAATTGCAAACGGTGAGAAGTTGATTATCCAAGGCGATAAGAATGGAGTACGATGTAACATTATATCTTGTATGAAGACTCAGAAGTATCTCAGAAAGGGATACCAGGCAATCCTAGCCCATATATCGGAGAAAAAGACTCCGGAGAAACGGCTTGAAGACATACCCATCGTACGAGATTTTCCAGAAGTCTTTTCTGAAGACTTGCCTGGTCTTCCACCAATCCGGCAGGTGGAATTCAAAATAGACTTAGTACCTGGTGCTGCACCAGTGGCACGAGCACCATATCGATTAGCTCCTTCCGAAATGAAAGAACTTGCAAGTCAATTGCAAGACTTTTAGAGAAAGGATTCATTCGACCGAGTTCCTCACCTTGGGGAGCTCCAGTCTTGTTTCAAGAAGAAAGACGGATCTTTTCGCATGTGTATAGACTATAGGGAGTTGAATAAGTTGACGGTTAAAAACCGGTACCCACTTCCTAGGATCGATGACCTGTTTGATCAATTACAAGGGTCGAGTTGTACTCAAAAATCGATCTTAGATCCGGTTACCATCAGCTTAGAGTTTCAGAAGAAGACATTCCCAAGACGGCGTTTAGAACCCGCTATGGCCATTACGAGTTTGAAGTGATGCCATTTGGTTTGACGAATGCACCCGCAGTTTTCATGGACCTCATGAACCGTGTGTGCAAACCATATTTAGATAAGTTTGTTATCGTATTCATAGATGACATTCTAATCTATTTTAAAACCAAAGAAGAGCACGAGGTACATCTGAAGAAAATTTTGGAACTACTCAAGAAGGAAGAATTGTACGCAAAGTTTTCAAAATGCGAATTCTGGATTCGTACAGTACAATTCTTAGGCCATGTCATTGATAGTCAAGGAATTCATGTAGATCCTGCCAAGATCGTGGCTATTAAGAACTGGGAAGCACCGAAAACACCAACAGAAATACGACAATTTTTAGGTCTTGCTGGATATTATAGAAGATTCATCGAGAATTTTTCTAAGATAGCCCAACCTTTAACGTCGTTGACTCAAAAGACAAGAAGTTTGCCTGGGAAGATAAACAAGAAAAAGCATTTCAACTGTTGAAGGAGAAGCTCTGTAGTGCTCCGATTTTGTCACTACCCGAAGGAACGGATAATTTTGTGGTATATTGCGACGCATCTCATCAAGGATTGGGATGTGTTGATGCAGAAAGATAAGGTGATAGCCTATGCCTCGCGTCAACTTAAGGTGCACGAGAAGAACTACACGACTCGTGATCTTGAACTAGGAGCTGTAATATTCGCTCTAAAGATTTGGAGACACTATTTATATGGTACAAAGTGTACTATATTCAACGACCATAAAAGTCTCCAACATATTTTTGACCAGAAAGATTTGACCATGAGGCAACGTAGATGGGTGGAATTGCTCAGTGATTACGATTGTGAAATTCGTTATCATCCGGGCAAAGCAAACATTGTAGCAGATGCTTTAAGTCGTAAAGAAAGAGTAAAGCCACTTCGAGTACGAGCTTTAAGTATGACCATTCATACTCATCTTACCTTCCCAAATTCGTGAAGCTCAACTTGAAGCATTAAAGAAAGACAATCTCAAAGAAGAAGCTTTGAGGGGGATGGAAGAGCAATTTGGAGTTAGACCCGATGGAACCCGGATATTTTTCTAACCGGATTTGGCTACCAAGCTATGGAGATTTAAGAAACTTGGTGATGAATGAATCACACAAGTCAAGATATTCGATACATCCTGGATCAGATAAGATGTATCATGGACTAAAAGAATTATACTGGTGGCCTAACATGAAAGCTGACATAGCCACCTATGTTAGCAAATGTCTAACATGCGCAAAGGTGAAGGCAGAGCATCAAAAGCCATCTGGATTGCTACAACAACCAGAGATTCCCAGTGGAAGTGGGAATGTATAGCCATGGACTTTATCACAAGTTACCGAAGACTGCTAATGGTTGTGATACGATATGGGTAATTGTAGACCGACTCACTAAGTCTGCACATTTCTTGCCCATAAAAGAGACTGATAAAACGAGCAAGCTGGCTAGATTGTACATAAAGGAAGTAGTATCACGACATGGAATACCTATTTCGATTATTTCTGATAGGGATAGTCATTTTACTTCCAGATTTTGGCAGACTCTACAGAGAGCCCTAGGTACACAGTTAGATATGAGCACTGCATACCACCCGCAGACCGATGGTCAAAGTGAAAGGACCATTCAAACGTTTGAAGACATGTTGCGCGCTTGCATAGTTGATTTTGGGAATGGTTGGGAAAAAAACACTTGCCTTTGTGTGAGTTCTCATACAACAACAGTTACCACACTAGCATCAAGGCTGCACCATTTGAGGCACTGTATGGGAGAAAATGTCGTTCACCCATCTGTTGGGTTGAATTAGGTGACAAAATTCCAGTAAAGAAAAACAGTCCAATTACAGGTCCTGAACTCATTCATGAGACTACTGAGAAGATCGTACAGATACAAAACCGATTAAAGGCAGCACGAGATCGTCAAAAGAACTATGCTGATGTAAGAAGAAAGCCTTTGGAATTTCAAGTAGGAGACAAGGTTATGCTGAAAGTATCTCCTTGGAAAGGAGCCATCCGATTGGAAAAA
>CM067167.1:7752474-7773625 GCA_034093135.1 Erigeron breviscapus
CAGTATTGTTTGTTCTTTCCCTCAACTCTGTAATACACTTTTCTGCTCGGACTATGCGTAGGACCAATGTAGGGACAGTGTCATGCAAAGGTTCCATAGTTAATGCAGGAATATTGGTTGGACCGTTGGCTTTCTGAACCGGTCAGAGTTAAGGAGTCCTTCTTCAAATCTCCATTCCGCCAGGAATCTTGGTATAGCATTAATAGATCTCCGCAGCCGCTGAGCGGGTGGTTCAAGATGGATAGGTCGGAGACGTCGTGACTGTGGGTGGTTGAACACCGGGTATCTAGGCGTTCGGAACCTTCGTAGTAAAGATCGAGATGAGCTTGAAGGACCTTCCCCAGATGGATTTGAAAAAGTAAAAGTAGGCGTAGTGCTAGTAAAAGCATTAGTGGTGACAGTAGTGTTTGGTCCAGGGACAAGTGCGTTATCAGCTTCTTCTCCAACGTGATCGGTCTCCTTCATTGGCTGATTTACTACATGACGAGGAGAGTCGGAGGGTTCAAGTACAGGTGGAGGTGATCGAGACGTAATCTCTTCCTCACGATCGGATAAGTATTCCACTACGAATTCCGACATTACTCTGTTGCTATATATATATATATATATATATATATATTAAATTATATATTCTAAACATATATAATCAAGTAGGGATTATTCATAAAATTATGCATGTATGTGGGTGTTGTTCTATATGGGGTTATAGTCTAGGTCCATCAATTTGCTACCTAGTTCACTATAACTTGGTCTCTGATACCAATCTGTCACACCCGCCCTATCCGGGGTATGACGTACATGGATTCACAACACAAGATATACTGAACGACACAAAACGTTGTCGTTTTAAAATACATTTATATAAAAGCATTGTTCACAAATTTATATTACAATTTATGAAAGATATTATTCTTGAAAAACATTTATTTAATATTAAACAATATTAAACAGTAGACAGAGACTTTAGCAAATTGACTTGTCTTTACTAGAGTCTGAGGGTAGGCCATGGTCCAGTATGTTGTATGCAGCGGAAAAATAGTCCCATACACAGAGTATCGTCTAGTTACCTGAGAATACATGCTAAAATACGTCAACATAAAGTTGGTGAGTTCCATAAGTTTTTCATATAGAAAATATAGTTTCAAAAATGCCAGAGTTCAGTGTGACCATTGCCTTACCGCAATGTCAAGTAGTTATGATACAATATAAAGCAAAGAGTATCATAGATTTTTAATTAAAAATATAGAGTATGAACCACAAGATTTAAAGTAACTATTTGATCACACAATGAATCAAATAGAATATAAGAGTAGATACTGTATACATCAAGTTCTAAGCTCATGAACCGAAACTAGACAAGTGTGTGTTTATTTGCCTCCAGAGTAGGTACCTTGTTCAGGGTACCCTAAGCTTTCCAAATATAATGCATCCGTATCCAGTTGGTATGACCAACACGGATGGGGGTGCCTACCCCAATAGTACTATTCAATATACCCACGTTTATGTTTCCATAATTAATCGTTCATGATAGAGAGGTCTTTAATTGAACAGAGCAACTTAGAATCAACCATATATACATTTCTGAAAATACTTGTGTTCATCATAACAGTAAAGAGTTTGTATTTTACCCCGAAGGTAAAATAAATAAAGCAGAGTTACAAAATATATATAATATATAAATTTGTAAATATGCATATAAGTATATTACATATAATATAACTTTGAAAATATACATATAAGTATAACAAATAGTTTTATTGCATGTATCTCAGTCCCCAAATAAATGTATAAATAACTGAAAAGGGGAATATGGAGACTCACCTTAGTGATAATAGCAGAAATCAAGTAGATGAAATAAGCCTTGTATAGTTATACCAGAGAGTATGTAGAAGAGATTATGTAGTAGTGTGTTTTAAAGTTTAATATCGTCTGCTATTTATAGACGAACGAATTCGTTGGTTTGAATATTTAATATTATTCCTACATACCAATTTAGAAAAAGAAGAAACCACCGCGTTATTGTTGAGAATTCGTTCAGCGTACGTTTGTTATTATTATTTTAAATTATAACTTAACTCACCAAAATGGAATTCAGAAAACGAATCGATGTTAGTCAAAAAGAAGAATTTAAAACGTTTAAATACTGTTTATTATTATTATTATATTAAATTGTTAATCATGAATGGTGGATAGATAGCAAATAATTCATGAATAATGCAACTATAGTATTCTTTTTGTCCATATATTTGATTAACTAAACCCGTGATTCAATAATTTGCTAATTTCAAAGTTATGATATAGATAAAAATATGCCTTTTACTGCTTTTTGGAAGTTTTCAATAGTATGTTTCATTTATCCTAATAATATATATATACATTGTTTTAGTCTTATCTTATTCATACGACCTCCAATCGAGACGATTCAAGTTTCTACAGAATCAGCGAATTAAAATCTACAACTTTCATTTTAATAATTTTTGCTCAATTAACCCCTGTGAGTGGGTTTTGGACATTTATATTATAAGAATAAAGTATGAAAGCGACGTTTACTTTATACTATTCACTTTTTGAAAAATTAAAAAAAAAATCTCTGACCTTTCCATTTCTTTGAATTGAAGTGGGTCCCGCTTCCCGCCTTTATATTATTTTATTTTATTACCCTTTTTACAATTTACTTTCTACCTTTACTATTTACAATTTACTTTTACCTTTACTATTTAAAATTTACTTTTTACTTTTACTATTTACCGTTACTATTCATGGTACTATTCACGTTCACTATTCATTGTCACTATTCATGAATACGATACGGTTACTATTCATAGATACATTACTATTCATGTATACGGTTACTATTCACGAATACGGTACTATTCATAAATACGGTTATTGATAGTATAAGTATGGAAAAGTATTTACAAGCAACTCCCAAATAACCATTTGAGTTCTTGGCAATAATTGTCCATAATTTATCAAAAGAATATTTGTTCAGTTTATTTTGCCATAAAATGTTTGTTCATATTGTTTGATCTACAAAAATTTAAATAGTACACATAATAGTAAATTAATCAACCTGAAATTTTGGCGGTTGTCAGAATATATATGGGAATGAGTAAAACAACTATTTTGTCCAGCATATTTGTGAAAACCAAAACTACACTAAATAACCTTCCCTACCTTGGATCGACATGTGGCTTGAGTGAGTAACATGTCATTTGAAAATATAGTAGCACCCTTGTTTGAAAAACATAATAAAATTTAATCCTTTTTTTTTACGCAAACCAACCACTACAATGAAAGAAATAGACATATTCAAACTTCATGACACTACATTAAATAACCAGGTTTCTCTTCTTGTGAATGTACAGAGCTAAAACTATTTCATTTATACTATAAGGCCTTAACCAACGGCATTTTTTCTCACCATTTTCTCATAGTCTTCAAGAACATGATTGGCATCACCATTTTCTTATGCATTTTCTCAAGAAAATCAAATGCTATTTCCTTGTGAGAAAATGGCAGAAAGAGCTTAAGTGGGCCAGCTTCTATCTTCATCCACTAATAATAATAAAAAGAGAGTTTGTTTTTTTCAAATATAATAATTTATTTGAGAAAAAAAGGTAAGAAAGAAACGAGAAATAAATATGGTTGGTAGTGGTATTTTCTGGTATATGAAATGAGAAAGGGGTGATGTGGCGATGAGAAAAAAGTGAGAAAGAGGTAAGGGTTGGGTTAGGCCTAAGCCACTAATAAGACATTTAAGACCTCTCCTTCCATGAGTTCTTTTTGAGCTAGTCTCCTTCAAGCTCCTACACCCTAGGAACCATAAATTCATCTATTTTTGTGTAAGTATCTAATTTCCATAAGAAACAAGAATGCTAGGACAAGTGTCATTATGAGCAATGGACAAATTGCAACTATCTAGTTATATGAATCGGTTGGGATCAAGTGAGAACCATCCCATTCTAGCAAAACCTTAAGTATGTCATCACCTATTATAGACAAAGGAATACCATTTTGGTGAATGAATAATTTACCACCCACTTTTATAAGTACTAGCAATAAATAATATCAAGTCAAATAAGAGAAGACAAATGAATGAATGGGACAAAGCTCTTCTTTTCATTACCCTCAACCCATCGTGAATGAAGGGAAGAATCTCCAGTTTGGTAAATCTCTAAAATAGTTTTCCTCCATGATAGATACTAGGTTTCCTTTTTGATGTAACTCCTAACTTGTAGGTGTCATAGTAGGAAGAATCTAATTAATGATTTGGGAATAAGCAATACATGACGGATCAAACTCTCATTCTCTTCTAAATGCCAATGACCTTCCTCCCCTCTCAGCACTCTCCATTTATTCTATAATAAATACTCTTGTTTAGTTTTCCAACTTCTTGTAAAGATATCACCCATCACTCACCATTTGAACATTCTTAAAGAACTTTAAAACTCTTGTTCTTCACTGTTTTAGAACCAGAAATCACAACCCAAAGTACTATTAAATCACCATCACTATGGCTATAAAAATTAGTTGATGTAAGGTTGCTTTCTTTGGTCACTTAACCGCGGTTTTGGGTTGGAGCCTAGAGATTTAGCAGTAAGTTTATGTAAGTATACTCTTGCTCTAAATCCTTCAAACTTTTTTATGTTTCCAAGTGTGTTGTTAAACTCGAACTTCTTTCTCTTGTTAACTAGTAGCACGATTTCGGTCATCACTATCTAGGAGCTCAGTTCATCATCTCTACACTTCTCAGCTCTTGTTGCTGTAAGTTCCATGAACCTCACCTGTTAAGAGCAATTGTCTATTGGAATAAACATGATTCAATTCGAGTGATAAGACATCCCCGATCGTCCCGTGGAACCTGTAAGAGCATTAAACATGATTGCTATTGATTTCGGGTTCTCAAAACAAGATGATTGAGTAATAATGGGATGAATTCGGCTGGAGTTATGCACGAATTAGATGAGGAAGACACACGAAATTAGTGAGGGTATTAGGTGTGTTATATGTGATTAGTAATTCTCATTAACCTTAAATTAGGGTTAATGTGTCACACCCCGCCCTAGACGGGGTATGACTTACATGGATTCACAACACAAGATATACTGAACGACACAAAACGTTGTCGTTTTAAAATACATTTATATAAAAATATTGTTCACAAATTTATATTACAATTTATGAAAGATATTATTCTTGAAAACATTTATTTAATATTAAACAATATTAAACAGTAGCTTGAGACTTTAGCAAATTGATGAGTCTTTACTAGAGTCTGAGGGTAGGCCATGGTCCAGTATGTTGTATGCAGCGGAAAAATGTCCCATGTATAGAGTATCGTCTAGTTACCTGAGAATACATGCTAAAATACGTCAACATAAAGTTGGTGAGTTCCATAAGTTTTTCATATAGAAATATAGTTTCACAAAATGCCAGAGTTCAGTGTGACCATTGCCTTACCGCAATGTCAAGTAGTTATGATACAATATCAGCAAAGAGTATCATATGTTTTAAATTAAAATATAGAGTATGAACCACAAGATTTAGAGTAACCATTTAATCACACAATGGATCAAATGTAATGCAAGAGTTGAAACTGTATATACCAAGTTCTAAGCTCATGAACCGAAACTAGACAAGTGTGTGTTTGTTTGCCTCCAGAGTAGGTACCTTGTTCAGGGTACCCTAAGCTTTCCAAATATAATGCATCCGTATCCAGTTGGTATGACCAACACGGATGGGGGTGCCTACCCCAATAGTACTATTCAATATACCCACGTTTATGTTTCCATAATTAATCGTTCATGATAGTAAGGACTTTGAGTGAACAGAGCAACTTAGAATCAACCATATATACATTTCTGGAATACTTGTGTTCATCATAACAGTAAAGAGTTTGTATTTTACCCCGAAGGTAAAATAAATAAAGTGGAGTTACAAAATATATATAATATATATATATATAATTTTGTAAATATACATATAAGTATATACTTTGAAAATATACATATAAGTATAACAAGTAGTTTTATTGCATGTATCTCAGTCCCTAAATAAATGTATAAATAATTGAAAAGGGGAGTATGAAGACTCACCTTAGTGATAATAGCAGAAATCAAGTAGATGAAATAAGCCTTGTATAGTTATACCAGAGAGTATTTAGAAGAGAATATGTAGTGGTGTGTGTTTTAAAGTTTAATATCGTCTGCTATTTATAGACGAACGAATTCGTTCGTTTGATTATTATAATAATAAAATTTTCTGCCGAATTAGAAAAAGAAAACGCGTAGAATCAATCTTCAACGAAAGTTTCAACATAACTCGTTTATATATAATATTATTATATTATATTATTATATTATAAAGTTAATCATGAATAAGGGGTATGTATATATATAGTATTCTTTTTGTCCATATCTTTAGTGAACTAAACCCGTGATTCATAATTTATGAATTTTAAATTATAAAGTAGATAAAAGTGTGTTTCCCACTACCTCTTGGACTTTTCTAATGATAGATTTCTTTTATACTAGTAGTATATATTTATACATTGTTTTAATCCTAAATTATGCATACGGGCTCCTA
The DNA here is from genome assembly GCA_034093135.1 of Erigeron breviscapus. Lineage (NCBI taxonomy): Eukaryota > Viridiplantae > Streptophyta > Magnoliopsida > Asterales > Asteraceae > Erigeron > Erigeron breviscapus. Next base: position 7,759,063 of record CM067167.1, read on the forward strand.
TTGAGAAAATTCAAGTTTCTATAAGATCAGAAAATTAAGATCTACAACTTTCATTTTAATAATTTTTACTCAACTAACCCATGTGAGCGGGTTTTGGACGTTTATATTATAAGAATAAAGTATGAAAGCGATGTTTACTATTCAGCACTATTTACTTTTGAAATTATTCGGAAATCAGATTCAACGTAGAATTATTTGACGTGGGTCCCGCCTTTATATTATTTTATTTTATTACCCTTTTTACAATTTTACTTTCTACCTTTACTATTTACAATTTACTTTTACCTTTACTATTTAGAATTTACTTTTACCTTTACTATTTACCGTTACTATTCACAGTCACTATTCACGGTACTATTCATATCGACTATTCATGAATACGATTTCAAGATACGATTACTATTCACGGATACGGTACTATTCATGTATACGTTACTATTCATGAATATGATACTATTCATAAATACGGTTATTGATAGTATAAGTATGAAAAAGTATTTCCTTTTTATTTATAAGTTAGTTCAAAGTATCTCTGTGAAAAATTAATAATTTCACGCACGTTAAATATATATATATATATATATCAACATATATTTTATAACAGAATCTATATATTTAATTTGCTCTTTTTAGAATATTACAGAAATAATAAGTTAATTAAATTTTAAATTTACCCGGATTTTTGACAGTTGTTACATTCTCCCCCTGTTATTGAAATTTCGTCCCGAAATTTAGCTAGAAGTAACATTGATATATACCCACTGAGTGGTACATACAAATATATCCATATTTGTTTAAGTTCATAGGTTTTGAGACGGACAGTCAAGACATGTCCATAGATCTTCATGTATTTTCTCACAAAAGAAATAAAATTTGTAACAAAATGTTTATAAATAAAAGTCTAACTTAACCTTTGCAATTATTATTAAATATTGAATAAAGAAGATTTATTTTATGGCCTTTGTGATAGATACAAAGTATATATATATATATATATATATATTATATATACAAAATATATATATATATATATATATTTTGTTAGGAATATATGAATATATTCAAGTTTACAATAAAATTTTCAAAAGATTATTCAGATAAGACGCAACACTATGATTCAAGAATGTATCATCCAAACAGTATGTTGTTAGTGAACTAAATCGTCTCTTTAAACATATGTGTTTATAGACTATGATATATGACTGTAAGTATATGTTTATTAGCATTTTATTTTAATATGGTATAGAAAAGGTGGAACTTGTATAGTTATGCTCTATTGAATTTATAGGTAAGGTATATGTATATCGCCACCTAAATTTTGTAAATGTAGTCATTTGCCAGTTCGGACAATTGAAAGAAAATTAAACCAAATTGAGAATCAAACAATTTTTAAAATAAATAAATATTGTTAAATCGTTTAAGAAAGATATGAATTAAGATGATAAAATATTATCATGGTAAAATATGAACGTAAATCTTTTGGACATATACTCTTCAAGACAATATAGATTTATTGAATTTTAAAATATATTTATATATATATATATATGGATGTTAACAATTGAGTTGTAAATATACTTAACGATTTCAAAAACTATAAACTTAAAAGTTATATGGGTTAAATAAATTTTTAAATATACTGATGTATTTTGATATTTATGTTTAGTGAAATCAAATACGGTAAAGCTTAAAATACCACACAATTTTTTATTTTTTTTTAAAATTTTTTTACACATATGTATCATTTTTAAAAGGTGTTTTTGATATAAAGGTGTATAGAGTGAGTCTTGTGAAAAATTACCCAAATATGAATAAGTGAAATCTCAAAACGTGATTAAATACTTCAAAATAAGAATTTATTGTACATATGCTTATATTAAATCAAGACGGTAATTTCACAACACTAGGCACCTAGCGCGGTTGACTGGGTGCGCGAAAGGGTGTGGCCTAGACCTGGGTTCGATTCCGGGGACGGCCGATTTTACCATTTTTATTTTATTTTTATTATGATTATTATTTTTCTTATACCAGAGATTCACTTTCTAACTACCCAATTTAATCTTGTCTGTAGTCAACACTATATTGTTGCCTAGATCAATAATATCATGTAAACAGCTTTATTATGTCAAAATTATTCTTCGTCGGTTATTTTGAAAATTTGACATCATTGCTTACGTTATCTAAGCAAATAGAATATTGTAGTAAATTCATTTTACCTTCAAAGTACAAAATCATTAATTTCCAGACAATTCCTGTAGTCATGTATGAGAATATAGGTATGATATAATATCAATTAAACTCAGGTATGCAAGCGATGTATATATATACATATTCTTAACATGTATAATCAAAATATTAATTCTAAGTCTTTACACTAGCATACTTCCATATTTAACGCATTTAACTTAAGATTTTCTAATATATGATCATAATAATGCTGCAGTCATTATTGTGATTATATATTACAACGCCTTGAGTTAAATTCATTAAATACTTTCATATGCTACCATAAAGTATCCTATATCAAGTAGTTAGGTAAGGATTATAACAAGTAGTCAGGTAATGATTATAACAAGTAGGATTATGCAGCGGATATTTCTAAATAGGGTTATAGTCTAGGTCCGTCAATTTGCAACCTAGTTCACTATAACTTATGCTCTGATACCAATCTGTCACACCCCGCCCTAGACGGGGTATGACTTACATGGATTCACAACACAAGATATACTGAACGACACAAAACGTTGTCGTTTTAAAATACATTTATATAAAAATATTGTTCACAAATTTATATTACAATTTATGAAAGATATTATTCTTGAAAACATTTATTTAATATTAAACAATATTAAACAGTAGCTTGAGACTTTAGCAAATTGATGAGTCTTTACTAGAGTCTGAGGGTAGGCCAGGGTCCAGTATGTTGTATGCAGCGGAAAAATGTCCCATGTATAGAGTATCGTCTAGTTACCTGAGAATATATGCTAAAATACGTCAACATAAAGTTGGTGAGTTCCATAAGTTTTTCATATAGAAAATATAGTTTCACAAAATGCCAGAGTTCAGTGTGACCATTGCCTTACCGCAATGTCAAGTAGTTATGATACAATATCAGCAAAGAGTATCATATGTTTTTAATTAAAATATAGAGTATGAACCACAAGATTTAGAGTAACCATTTAATCACACAATGGATCAAATGTAATGCAAGAGTTGAAACTGTATATACCAAGTTCTAAGCTCATGAACCGAAACTAGACAAGTGTGTGTTTGTTTGCCTCCAGAGTAGGTACCTTGTTCAGGGTACCCTAAGCTTTCCAAATATAATGCATCCGTATCCAGTTGGTATGACCAACATGGATGGGGGTGCCTACCCCAATAGTACTATTCAATATACCCACGTTTATGTTTCCATAATTAATCGTTCATGATAGTGAGGACTTTGAGTGAACAGAGCAACTTAGAATCAACCATATATACATTTCTGGAATACTTGTGTTCATCATAACAGTAAAGAGTTTGTATTTTACCCCGAAGGTAAAATAAATAAAGTGGAGTTACAAAATATATATAATATATATAACTTTGTAAATATACATATAAGTATATAACTTTGAAAATATACATATAAGTATAACAAGTAGTTTTATTGCATGTATCTCAGTCCCCAAATAAATGTATAAATAATTGAAAAGGGGAGTATGAAGACTCACCTTAGTGATAATAGCAGAAATCAAGTAGATGAAATAAGCCTTGTATAGTTATACCAGAGAGTATTTAGAAGAGAATATGTAGTGGTGTGTGTTTTAAAGTTTAATATCGTCTGCTATTTATAGACGAACGAATTCGTTCGTTTGATTATTATAATAATAAAATTTTCTGCCGAATTAGAAAAAGAAAACGCGTAGAATCAATCTTCAACGAAAGTTTCAACATAACTCGTTTATATATAATATTATTATATTATATTATTATTATATTATAAAGTTAATCATGAATAAGGGGTATGTATATATATAGTATTCTTTTTGTCCATATCTTTAGTGAACTAAACCCGTGATTCATAATTTATGAATTTTAAATTATAAAGTAGATAAAAGTGTGTTTCCCACTACCTCTTGGACTTTTCTAATGATAGATTTCTTTTATACTAGTAGTATATATTTATACATTGTTTTAATCCTAAATTATGCATACGGGCTCCTATTGAGAAAATTCAAGTTTCTATAAGATCGGAAAATTAAGATCTACAACTTTCATTTTAATAATTTTTACTCAACTAACCCATGTGAGCGGGTTTTGGACGTTTATATTATAAGAATAAAGTATGAAAGCGATGTTTACTATTCAGCACTATTTACTTTTGAAATTATTCGGAAATCAGATTCAACGTAGAATTATTTGACGTGGGTCCCGCCTTTATATTATTTTATTTTATTACCCTTTTTACAATTTTACTTTCTACCTTTACTATTTACAATTTACCTTTATTATTTAGAATTTACTTTCTACCTTTACTATTTACCGTTACTATTCACAGTCACTATTCACGGTACTATTCACGTTCACTATTCACGGTCACTATTCACGATCACTATTCATGAATACGATTTCTAGATACGATTACTATTCACGGATACGGTACTATTCATGTATACGTTACTATTCATGAATATGATACTATTCATAAATACGGTTATTGATAGTATAAGTATGAAAAAGTATTTCCTTTTTATTTATAAGTTAGTTCAAAGTATCTCTGTGAAAAATTAATAATTTCACGCACGTTAAATATATATATATATATATACAACATATATTTTATAACAGAATCTATATATTTAATTTGCTCTTTTTAGAATATTACAGAAATAATAAGTTAATTAAATTTTAAATTTACCCGGATTTTTGACAGTTGTTACATAATGACTCTCTATTTATAATGAGAGTATTTACACATTCAACCCCTCTGGTGTTTAATGTATGTAACATTAGTCCTCATAGTTTCAATCATCTAATGGGAAACCCTATAGTATGTCTTTAAGAGTAAATACACCCATTATATATTTACTAGACATAGGGATTTCAGTTATCGTCAATTATCATATCAGGAATGATAGATGATCAGTGACGGTCACACTAACGTGGTTCCAACATTCTCCCACTTGACCAAGCGATCATTTATCTATGAGTATTCAGTAAGTCCAGAATAATACTCATTTTGTTTTAAACTGAAATCATAGCCAATAAGTACAGTCGTAGAGAAGAACATCAACTCAGGACCCCCACTAGTCAAACTATGACTCAAATTTAAAACTAATAAGCAATGATCAATTGACTAAGACAGATTTTGTTATATAATGCCTATACACTATTATGAGCTCAAAGTGTAACTAATAGACAAACAAAATCTGAATATAGAGGAAAAATTTCATTAAGGTAATAATAATGACCAATAAGTACAACATGCTATTATAATAGGTCCTTTAGTAAGCCTCATCTTCGACACGTGTCCTACGAAGATTTTAGGAGGAAGACCTTCGGTCATTGGATCCACTAGCATATTATGTGTACTTATGCACTCAATACAAAGAACATTTTCCTCAATAAAGTTGACGACTTTGAGTCTACTGACCAAGTTCTTTAACAACATCCCATGACATGGTATTATAGATGACAATGCATTCAACCATCATGATGGACATTGTAGTCAGTTTCTGTTTATGACTCCGTCAAGAGATAATGTAGCACCCGTCATTTTAAAACCTGGATTTTCAAAAACTTTGCCAAACGGCGTTTAAACGTAGCGGAAAAGGATCACTTAAAAACTGCTTCATCCGTAACGGATGGTATCTTTCATAAATGGTGTTACTAAAGTGCATCATCAAAATAATAAATTGAAATCCAAGTCTTGGCACCAACATAAGTGCCATACATCAATACATAAAACATAAGTCGTTAATAAGTAGCCAAACAATGGCTAACGGGGAAGTCTAAGCATCGGGGAACTAATGCTAATCTTCCTTTATTCTTCTACCCATCTCACCGAGCTAATCCTTTCCTAGCTCAAGCTTGCTTATCCTGAAGAACACAACATTTTCATAAAAGCAAGTGTTAGCTAATAAATTAGCTAAGTAAGATACACACATTTAAGAAAACGTTCTTCATTTTACTTTCATAAAACTTCTTCATAATATACTTATCAAAACATGACCACATTACACGTCAACCACAAGAATCGTAAGATAATCCCACCTTTACTTATTCCCACATCCCAACACATTTCAAATCATATCATCATATACATACAACTCAATCATCATGTCACGTCTTACATATCTCACATAAACATATCACACGTATACGTATAGCACATGTAGAGTATTTACTTCTAATTGTGCCTATCAACGATTATATCACACATATCAACATATCTTACTTAAATCTCACGTCACATTGTAATCCCACGTCTTAAATTACATGTACATCTTTCTCACATATTCTTATAGTTATCTTAATCAACTTATTCCCACATCATACATCTTTACTCAATTTACATATTACGCACTAGCTTTACACCTAGCACGATTTCCCACGTCTTAACTTTTAGGAAAGGCAATGCCATTTCCATAGTATCCCGTCATGCTTTTAACATTGGTGGTTAGTCACTCCACCCGGAAATACTAGTCCCACGTAAGTATGCCGCAAGGAGCCACTCAAGCGACCACATACGCACTAGCTTTTCAACTAGCACGGTTTAAGCTTAACACTTCCCACGTCAATCTCACATATTTAGCTATAGCATTTCCTACATATTTATATCTTTCTTACTTTTTATGCACTAACACTAAGGCTAGAACGGTTTCCCACATCTCACATTTTACTTTAACATTAGGTACAATTGTTACCTAATTAGTCCCACGTCTACTTTTGCATTTAATCCCACTAACGTGCACAACTCATAGCAATTCCCACGTGTATCTAGTGAAATAGACATATCATACTTAAGTCCCACATACAAGCCATCACATATCAACATTAAGGCATATCAACGACATTATCAACAACACATATCTTAAACATATCATGGCAACGTAATTATAAGCATTATACTTCATATGCACATATTTACTTCTACTTTAAACCTCATCATATCAACATAAATCATTTCAACATGCATGTCACACCCGCCCTATCCGGGGTATGACTTACATGGATTCACAACACAAGATATACTGAACGACACAAAACATTGTCGTTTTAAAATACATTTATATAAAAGCATTGTTCACAAATTTATATTACAATTTATGATAGATATTATTCTTGAAAACATTTATTTAATATTAAACAATATTAAACAGTAGACAGAGACTTTAGCAAATTGACTTGTCTTTACTAGAGTCTGAGGGTGAGCCATGGTCCAGTATGTTGTATGCAGCGGAAAAATGTCCCATGTATAGAGTATCGTCTAGTTACCTGAGAATACATGCTAAAATACGTCAACATAAAGTTGGTGAGTTCCATAAGTTTTTCATATAGAAATTATAGTTTCTCAAAATACCGGAGTTCAGTGTGATCATTGCCTTACCGCAATGTCAAGTAGTTATGATACAATATAAAGCAAAGAGTATCATAGATTTTTAATAAAAATATAGAGTATGAACCACAAGATTTAAAGTAACTATTTGATCACACAATGGATCAAATAGAATATAAGAGTAGATACTGTATACATCAAGTTCTAAGCTCATGAACCGAAACTAGACAAGTGTGTGTTTATTTGCCTCCAGAGTAGGTACCTTGTTCAGGGTACCCTAAGCTTTCCAAATATAATGCATCCGTATCCAGTTGGTATGACCAACACGGATGGGGGTGCCTACCCCAATAGTACTATTCAATATACCCACGTTTATATTTCCATAATTAATCGTTCATGATAGAGAGGTCTTTAATTGAACAGAGCAACTTAGAATCAACCATATATACATTTCTGAAAATACTTGTGTTCATCATAACAGTAAAGAGTTTGTATTTTACCCCGAAGATAAAATAAATAAAGCAGAGTTACAAAATATATATAATATATAAATTTGTAAATATGCATATAAGTATATTACATATAATATAACTTTGAAAATATACATATAAGTATAACAAATAGTTTTATTGCATGTATCTCAGTCCCCAAATAAATGTATAAATAACTGAAAAGGGGAATATGGAGACTCACCTTAGTGTTGTAGAAGAAGATCACTTAGACGTACTTAGTCTTGTGTGATTATAAAAGAGATTTTAGAAGTGAATATAAATGGTGTGAGTTTTATAATTAAACTAAGGTCGCTATTTATAGAAAATAATTTTAGAATATGCTTTAGAATATGCCTTAGCATATGCTTTGGAATATGCCTTAGCATATGCTTTGGAATATGCCTTAGCATATGCTTTGGAATATGCTTTTTACCTTTACCATTTACAATTTACTTTTTACCTTTACTATTTACCGTTACTATTCATAGTAACTATTCACGGTCACTATTCATGAATACGATTTCTGGATACGGTTACTATTCACAAAATACGGTACTATTCATAAGTACGGTTACTATTCACAAAATACGGTACTATTCATAAGTACGGTTACTATTCACAAAATACGGTACTATTCATAAGTACGGTTACTATTCACAAATACGGTACTATTCATAAGTACGGTTATTGATAGTATAAGTATGAAAAAAGTATTTCCAAGCAACTCTCAAATAACTATTTGAGTTCTTGGCAATAGTTATCCATAATTTATCAAAAAAAATATTTGTTCAGTTTATTATGCCATAAAATGTTTTGTTCATATTGTTTGATCAACAAAAATTTAAATAGTACACGTAATAGTAAATTAATCAACCTGAAATTTTGGCGGTTGTCACATTCTCCCCCGGTTATTTAAATTTCGTCCCGAAATTTAGCGCGTGTGGTCGGAATGTACCGGAACGTGTTGAACGTGTGCAACGTATTGAACGTGTTATGTATTGTTATCGTACTAATGTATACCCTTTTAGGGTTTTCTTGATGTGATTAGGTATTCTAATCCTCGTATATCGTTAACGGTTGTATTTCCCGATACGTTTATTCCTTGTTATATGTCCCTACGAACTCACCAACTTTATGTTGACGCTCTTTAGTACACTTTTCAGGTAATCAAGTTAATGAAAGGCAAAATGGATGATTGCATTGCTTGCTTGCTAGAATTGGACTAGTTTTGGACTTCCGGATCCGCGATCCTTATTTCCCTTTTATGGGTTACTATTAGGATCATTTATTATCGATTTGCTTTTTCGAACAAGTGAGGATACTTTTGTTTCATTTGATCCTCACGTTCCCAGGTAAATTCAGGACCTCGCTTTGAATTCCATCGGACTTTGACAATTGGAATTCGACTCTGTTTCAACTGCTTGACGTCTCTATCCATAATCTCTACTGGTTCTTCAACAAAGTGCAGCTTGTCATCCATTCGAAGTTCTTCCAGTGGAATAATTTTTGTTTCGTCAGACAAACACTTTTTCAAGTTTGAGACGTGAAACACATCGTGTATACGGCTAAGTTCTTGTGGCAGTCTAAGCCTATAAGCTACTGGACCAATTCTTTCTAGTATTTCGAAAGGTCCAATAAACCTAGGATTTAGCTTACCTCGTTTTCCAAATCGGATGGCTCCTTTCCAAGGAGATACTTTCAGCATAACCTTGTCTCCTACTTGAAATTCCAAAGGCTTTCTTCTTACATCATCATAGTTCTTTTGACGATCTCGTGCTGCCTTTAATCGGTTTTGTATCTGTACGATCTTCTCAGTAGTCTCATGAATGAGTTCAGGACCTGTAATTGGACTGTTTTTCTTTACTGGAATTTTGTCACCTAATTCAACCCAACAGATGGGTGAACGACATTTTTTCCCATACAGTGCCTCAAATGGTGCAGCCTTGATGCTAGTGTGGTAACTGTTGTTGTATGAGAACTCACACAAAGGCAAGTGTTTTCCCAACCATTCCCAAAATCAACTATGCAAGCGCGCAACATGTCTTCAAGCGTTTGAATGGTCCTTTCACTTTGACCATCGGTCTGCGGGTGGTATGCAGTGCTCATATCTAACCGTGTACCTAGGGCTCTCTGTAAGTCTGCCAAAATCTGGAAGTAAAATGACTATCCCTATCAGAAATAATCGAAATAGGTATTCCATGTCGTGATACTACTTCCTTTATGTACAATCTATCCAGCTTGCTCGTTTTATCAGTCTCTTTTATGGGCAAGAAATGTGCAGACTTAGTGAGTCGGTCTACAATTACCCATATCGTATCACAACCATTAGCAGTCTTCGGTAACTTTGTGATAAAGTCCATGGCTATACATTCCCACTTCCACTGGGGAATCTCTGGTTGTTGTAGCAATCCAGATGGCTTTTGATGCTCTGCCTTCAGCTTTGCGCATGTTAGACATTTGCTAACATAGGTGGCTATGTCAGCTTTCATGTTAGGCCACCAGTATAATTCTTTTAGTCCATGATACATCTTATCTGATCCAGGATGTATCGAATATCTTGACTTGTGTGATTCGTTCATCACCAAGTTTCTTAAATCTCCATAGCTTGGTAGCCAAATCCGGTTAGAAAAATACCGGGTTCCATCGGGTCTAACTTCAAATTGCTCTTCCATCCCCCTCAAAGCTTCTTCTTTGAGATTGTCTTTCTTTAATGCTTCAAGTTGAGCTTCACGAATTTGGGAAGTAAGATGAGTATGAATGGTCATACTTAAAGCTCGTACTCGAAGTGGCTTTATTCTTTCTTTATGACTTAAAGCATCTGCTACAATGTTTGCTTTGCCCGGATGATAACGAATTTCACAATCGTAATCACTGAGCAATTCCACCCATCTACGTTGCCTCATGGTCAAATCTTTCTGGTCAAAAATATGTTGGAGACTTTTATGGTCGTTGAATATAGTACACTTTGTACCATATAAATAGTGTCTCCAAATCTTTAGAGCGAATATTACAGCTCCTAGTTCAAGATCATGAGTCGTGTAGTTCTTCTCGTGCACCTTAAGTTGACGCGAGGCATAGGCTATCACCTTATCTTTCTGCATTAACACACATCCCAATCCTTGATGAGATGCGTCGCAATATACCACAAAATTATCCGTTCCTTCGGGTAGTGACAAAATTGGAGCACTACAGAGCTTCTCCTTCAGCAGTTGAAATGCTTTTTCTTGTTTATCTTCCCAGGCAAACTTCTTGTCTTTTTGAGTCAACGACGTTAAAGGTTGGGCTATCTTAGAAAAATTCTCGATGAATCTTCTATAATAGCCAGCAAGACCTAAAAATTGTCGTATTTCTGTTGGTGTTTTTGGTGCTTCCCAGTTCTTAATAGCCACGATCTTGGCAGGATCTACATGAATTCCTTGACTATCAATGACATGGCCTAAGAATTGTACTGTACGAATCCAGAATTCGCATTTTGAAAACTTTGCATACAATTCTTCCTTCTTGAGTAGTTCCAAAATTTCTTCAGATGTACCTCGTGCTCTTCTTTGGTTTTAGAATAGATTAGAATGTCATCTATGAATACGATAACAAACTTATCTAAATATGGTTTGCACACACGGTTCATGAGGTCCATGAAAACTGCGGGTGCATTCGTCAAACCAAATGGCATCACTTCAAACTCGTAATGGCCATAGCGGGTTCTAAACACCGTCTTGGGAATGTCTTCTTCTGAAACTCTAAGCTGATGGTAACCGGATCTAAGATCGATTTTTGAGTAACAACTCGACCCTTGTAATTGATCAAAAAGGTCATCGATCCTAGGAAGTGGGTACCGGTTTTTAACCGTCAACTTATTCAACTCCCTATAGTCTATACACATGCGAAAAGATCCGTCTTTCTTCTTGACGAACAAGACTGGAGCTCCCCAAGGTGAGGAACTCGGTCGAATGAATCCTTTCTCTAAAAGTTCTTGTAATTGACTTGCAAGTTCTTTCATTTCGGAAGGAGCTAATCGATATGGTGCTCGTGCCACTGGTGCAACACCAGGTACTAAGTCTATTTTAAATTCCACCTGCCGGATTGGTGGAAGACCAGGCAAGTCTTCAGGAAAGACTTCTGGAAAATCTCGTACGATGGGTATGTCTTCAAGCCGTTTCTCCGGAGTCTTTTTCTCCGATATATGGGCTAGGATTGCCTGGTATCCCTTTCTGAGATACTTCTGAGTCTTCATACAAGATATAATGTTACATCGTACTCCATTCTTATCGCCTTGGATAATCAACTTCTCACCGTTTGCAATTGGAATTCGAACAACTTTTTCGTGACAGACTATTTCTGCTTTGTTTTTAGACAACCAGTCCATACCAATGATAATATCAAAGCTTCCTATTTCGAATGGTATTAGATCTATAGAAAATAATTTTTTTGCTAATTCTAAGGTACAACCTTGGATTATGCTTTCGACTTCGATCATTTTACCATTTGCTAATTCTACAGAATACTTAGCATCTAATGGGTAGGTATAATTGAAAGCAGGTGAATAATTTTATTTGACACAAAACTTCTATCGGCACCAGGATCAAATAAAGCAGAGACACAATGATTATTCAGATGAAACATACCCGTGACGATGTTTGGGTCTTGGCGGGCTTCTCCCGCATTGATCATGAATGCCCTTCCTTGAGCATTGTTGTTGTTGTTGTTGTTGTTGTTGTTGTTGTGGTTGTTGCTGCTGTTGTTGTTTCGATTGTTATTGTTGTGATTGTTGTTGTTGTTGTTGTTGTTTCGATTGTTGTTGTTGTGATTGTTATTGTTGTTGTTTCCGTTGTTGTTGTTGTTTCTCAGCTTTGGACATTTATTCCTGAAATGTCCTTCTTCACCACACTCATAACATCTTATTTTTGTTCCATTGTTGACAGTTGGATTAGGGATTCTACAGTTCTTGGCCAGATGACCAATTTTCTTGCAATTATTGCATTGTACTGTGCAAAGACCGGTGTGATGTAAAGCACACCTATTGCAATATGGCCTGGTTTCTATATAACTATTATTTGATGATGGTCCTGAGGTCTGAGCAGGTCTCTTTGTCTGTTGATCCCCTTGATTCTTCCCAAAGTTATCTTCCCATCTCCTTTTCTTATTGAACCCTTTTTAATCACCAGACTTTCCTTCTGTATTAGCACGAAGTTTTGCTTTGTCAGCCAAACTGTTTGCCAACCGAACCGCATGTTTGATGTCAGTGGTTTCGGTAGCAGTGATCAAATCCTGAATCTTTGGTGGAAGTCCAGAAATGTACTGCTCAATCTTCTTATAATCGGGTGTAACCATGGTTGGGCAAAGAAGTGCCAACTCGTGAAAGCGGTTGGTGTATTCAGATACTTCGTATCCCTTCGTCTTCAAATTATGAAATTCTACCTCCATTTTCTGAATTTCGCTCCTCGGGCAATACTTGGCTTTCATACGTTCCTTCAAATCTTCCCATGACATTGCATAAGCTACATCAATTCCTACTGTAGTGGCGTACTCATTCCACCAGGTAAGAGCTTGATCTTGTAGTGTGCAGGTAGCATATTTTACTCGGCTATCTTCAGCGCAGTTACTAACACGAAATATGGACTCCAGTTTCTCGAACCATCGGATGAGTGCAATTGCTCCTTCGTACCATTGTATATAATGGGTTTACATTGTTGAAATTCTCTGTAAGTACAACCTCTAGGTGTACCATTATTGTCATGATTATTGTTTCCGTTTGCGGCTTGAGTTGCAAAAGCTACTGCTATACTTTCTGCTACAATTCTAGCAATATCTGTTGCGTTCATTTCTGGTACTTCTTTTGACGGCCGGATCCTTAAATATAAATAAAGAAATTGATGAGATACTACCACATCATACCATAACCATAATTCAATAGTTATGACTAAAAGAAGTGTAAATCAAGATAAAGATAGTAGATTTATTGGATAACAAACTTTGAGATATAAACATCTCAAGAATCCATTATTTTATCTAAAATTACATTTCCCGGCATATACGCCGTAAATAGTAAGTAACTAGACAATATCTACTGTGACAGAGTAGATGGGGTTATAGTAGTGGCTCTCGATATAGCCTCAAACATAGCTTCAAATCTTGTTATCTTCTCCTGTAGTTCCAACACGGTGTCTTCAAGACCATGTATCCTGAAGTGAGCTTCCTCCATCTCACCTTCCAGTGCGACTATCATATTATCTTGATTTTCCACCTTCCTCCGCAGTATGTTTGTTCTTTCCCTCAACTCCGTAATACACTTTTCTGCTCGGACTATGCGTAGGACCAATGTAGGGACAGTGTCATGTAAAGGTTCCATAGTTAATGCAGGAATATTGGTTATGTTTGTTCTTTCCCTCAACTCCGTAATACACTTTTCTGCTCGGACTATGCGTAGGACCAATGTAGGGACAGTATCATGCAAAGGTTCCATAGTTAATGCAGGAATATTGGTTGGACCGTTGGCTTTTCTGAACCGGTCAGAGTTAAGGAGTCCTTCTTTCCC
>CM067167.1:7774625-7865399 GCA_034093135.1 Erigeron breviscapus
GCTGAAGATTATCAATTTCATCAAGAAAATGGAATCTCAACAGCATAAGGGTGAAAGAACTCAGGAGCGATCATGGTACTGAGTTCAGAAACCACACTCTTGAAGCCTTTTGTGCTGATCAAGGGATCTTACAAAATTTCTCTTCCACCAGAACTCCTGAACAAAATGGTGTCGCTGAAAGGAGAAATAGAACTCTCATTGAAGCAGCACGCATCATGCTCAGTGAGTCTTCTTTGCCTAGTAAATTCTGGGCTGAAGCTGTCAACACTACTTGTCATACTCAAAATAGATGTCTAATAGTTAAAAGACATGACAAGACAGCGTATGAGGTGTTGAAAGGTAAGAAACCTCAAATCAAATACTTCCATGTATTTGGATGTCCTGTCTTCATCTTAAACAACAAAGATCATCTAGGAAAATTTGATCCTAAAGCTGATGATGGATACTTTCTTGGGTATTCGTCCATCAGCAAGGCATTCAGAGTATTCAATACTCGCCTTCAGAAGGTTGATGAATCCATTCATGTTACTTTTGATGAAAGTTCATCAGCACTAAAAGACATTCAATCTTCTTCGTCTGAGGTCATTTTTAATGAGCTAGCTGACCCTCTTACTGAGGAAGCTGACTTATTTGTTGATGCTTCTTGCTCGCTGCCTGATACTATTCAGCATATCACAAATGATAGTTCAGCTGATGTTGAACTAGAGCAAGTTGCTGCTCATATCTACTCGATTGAGCCACGGAACGATCAACCAGGACAAGTTCTAGAATCAACGCAATCACCGGCACACTCATAGCAAATGAAATAATCCGGAAATGGAAAATCAACCTCAAACTTGCACATCATAGTTCAGAGCTCTAAAATAGACCCTTACTCCTGGATAAATCCAAAAGCCTACGAGAGGGACAAATTAACAAGGCTAATAATTCCAAAACCGTAACACCTATCATACTAGCAATGAATCAATAATCTCACAATTTGGGTGTTTTGGTGCTATAAGCGTGCTAGTCATATTATTAATCCAGAAGGGATTGCCTAATTAATCAGTCAAAACACATTCCACATATTAAAATTTGTACCAAGGATGTAGTTACATTGCTTATTAATATCTATAATTAAGTGACAAAAGCAATTAACTACAAGGACAAGCATGCAAAAGTTTAAAATTCCCTAAAAATACCCGACTTTTTCCTATTTACCACCCCCCCACACTTGAGTTGGACAATGCCCTCAATGTCCAATGAACTAAGGCAAACTAAGGGAAATAGGGGAAAGTAAACAAAAACAAAATCAAGAACAAGAAAAACTTGCCGGGTATGATGTATGTTCCATGCCTGAATGATGCCAACAAAATATGTCGCTGAACTTACTGCCAGCATATGCATATGACAACCAACTTGCTATCAACATGAACACACAAATCAACGCAAAATAGGAATACCAAACAAATAGCATAACCATACCATCTTCAAAGAGTTTATTCAAAAACACAAACAAAAAGAAAAATGCAAAATTTAAATTTAAATAACAAAATAAAAGACACGGGTTGCCTCCCGAGAAGCGCTTAATTTATTTATGAGTCGTTAGCTAGACTCCTACCCCGAATAATTACCATGGTGGGGTCTCTGACGCCCCCACACTTAAAGTGTTGGGCGGTCTACCCTTGAAAGGAGAGAAACAGTTACCTTTCACTTTTCAGAAATCCAATCATTCGCTCGCCCGGAAGTATCAACAACCATCATCAACTCCTTTTTCTCCTTTGTTGATAAATTCGAGCACAACTCTTCAGACAACTTAACATTACCATGAGAAACAGCAGACTTCAAACGATTGTAAAGTTTATGGATCTTAGCACACGGGCTATCCGTTTGTTTAGAAACAGGCACTGCTGTTGACTTCACCTCAACTTCCTTTTCCAGCTTCTTGTCTAACCATGCATCAATCTGCAAATCTATAGAGCTAACACATGCAATCTCAACAGAGTTAGCGGCATTAGGTAAAGAAATAGAACAAGTATTCAAGAATGTCACTGACTCATTTCCTGCTCTCAATGTAAGCTTACCACGACCAACCTCAATGTTAGCATCGACAGTAGCAAGGAACGGTCTTCCTAGAATAAGGGGCACATCTAATGCTTCATCTACATCAATAATGACAAAATCTACAGGAAAAACCAAACCACCCACCTTGACTAACACATCTTCTAATATCCCAATAGGTCTTATTTCAGATTTATCGGCCAAATGGATTTTCATTTTAATCGGTTTCGGTTCTCCTAAATTTAACTTAGAATAAATCGATGAAGGCATCAGATTAATACTTGCTCCCGAATCATTTAAGGCACGTTTTACCAATAAATTACCAATCTTACAAGGGATAGTAAAACTACCTGGATCCCCGCGTTTCTCGGGCAACCTACCTGTTACTGCTGCTGAACAAACATCCTTAAGCACTGTAGTAGCCACCCCCACCAGATTTTTCTTATTCATCAAAATCTGTCTCAAACATTTTGCATAACCTGGCATCTGCACAATTGCATCTAAAAATGGTATATTAATGTGCAACTTACCTAGATGACTTACAAATTTGTCCATTTGCTCCTTCAGCTTATCTTTCGCCAATCTCTGAGGAAATGGGATCTTGGGTTGATATGGCTTCACCGTCGGTTTCTCAACGGGCTTGGATGGAACGGCCGGTGTCTTCACGGCTGGGTTCGGCTCCATCTCAATCTCATCATCGACAGTCTCATCAGCTTCACTAACCTGCACAAGTGGGGTAGAATCATCAGGTAAAGGGTTTGCAGAATTATAGGTCTTACCTGCCCTCGTAGTGATTGCATTCACTTGCTCGTTTCTAACATTAGGAGGGGTATACTTCTGCCCTTGCCCTTGGTTATTTGATTGAGGTTTCGGGTTTTGTTGAGTGTTACTCGGTAAAGTACCGAGTGGTCTATTAGAGTTCCCGAGCCTCTCAATCCTTCCTTCCAAATCTTTGATTGAAGCTTGATGGTTTTTCGCATTTTGATCCAGCTTGTGCCCCAATCCGTCCAAACGAGTAGTCAAAGCGTCCATCACATAAATCACCTTCTTGGACTCTTCTGAAACATGTTCATTAGTTGCCTTCTGGGCACTAATGAAATCCTTCACTATCTCTCTTAATTCTGAATCCGAGCCTTGTTGATTGTTGAACCTACTAAACCTGTTACCACCATAACCAAAACTGTTAGTATTAAAAGAAGAAGATAGGGTAAGAACTACCTGATGGCCGGTTTTGATAACCGGTATTTTGGTTGAAGTTCCCTTGATTCTGAACATAACTAACATCTTGATTTGGTTTATCCGGGCAATCCTCCGTATAATGCAAGTCCCACAATGCTCACAACCGTCAGCCATAACCTTAACATCTCTCTCAAGGCTCTTGAATCTGCTATCTTGATTATCAAACCTCTCATTCATTTGCTTCGAGAGAGCCTTGACTTCGGTAATAAGTTTAGAGTCTTCACTACTTTCCACCTTAGCCACAGTGCTTCTACTGGATCTCTTGTCTCGGTCCTCATCTCTTGTTGAATACTCCTTAGCCATATCCTCAAGAATCTTATATCCTTCATTTGGGAAAATGTTGTTTAGACTACCCCCAAAGGCATAACCGAGCTCCCTTTTGGTCTTTCTATCCAAGCCATCATAGAAAATCTTAAAACTTTCTTCAGTGACCATACTATGTCCGGGGCAATTCCTGAGCATTTCCTTGAACCGTTTCCATGCATCAACAACATCTTCACCGGAGTCTTGAGAAAAACCTCTGATTTTATTTTCTAATTGCCTTTGAGTTCTCACAGAATAAAACTCGTCAATAAATCCTTCACGAAGTTCGGCCCAAGTGGTGAATGAGTTATCGGGTAACTCCTTAAACCAAGCAGCTGCATCTCCAATGAGAGTTAATGGAAATAGTTCCAACTTAACAGCCTCAGCTTTCCCTGTTCCATACTGATATAACCTGCAGATCTTCTCAAACCTCTCAGGATGTGCATATGGGTCATTTCTTCGAATCCCATCAAACTTATCCTCTTCCACACTTTTGAGGTGATTCCCTTTCAAAGAAAAATCTACTGAAATAGCCGGAGGGCGAATAGCTGTGCCCCGGTCCGCCGGTATATTTCTTCTTCTCTCCCCGTAAGGACGGGCGTTCGGATCTATCGGTTGTTCATCACCCATTCTTCTACCCCTTGGTTGTTGATTAATATTAATGTTGGTTCGAGGTATGAGAAAACTATTCGGTTCAGGTGTCTGAATTTTCTCCTCTACTTCTAAATCTGAATCTTCACCTGTTTTGAAAAGCTCTGATGATTTCTTCAACTGATCGGCCAACTGATCAACCAACTGATCTTCCAAGTTCTGGGCGGGTGGAATACTGGTTGCGGTTTCTAAATCTATTTTGACTGATGTGGATGGTTCCTGGTCGTCTCTTGACACTAAGCGACGTCTGACTTTCCCTGGATTAGACAAAGGACTAAGCAAAGGTCGGCCAGAAGCTCTTGTGTTCATCAACTAGCAAGAACCTGCACAATCACCACAAACAAACCGTCAACCGCACCTGTGGTATAATTGAAAGAAAATAAAATACAAACTATCTAGTAAAGCAATAACTTTCTCACAAATGAATGTGTAACATCCGCGAATTTTGACCCGTTGACTTTGGTGTAATTTGACTAACAAACTTATTGAATGAAGTATTTGGACCCATTTATGATTTTATGACTATGTGGCATGCTAGTCGGGTCGTCGTATGTGTAGTCGGTATGTAATTGTGCAACTAATGGTATTGTGGTTGAGAAGGGAAACGGGTCGGCCCGTGGGTAGTCCATGACCCACCAGCCCCCCCCCCAAGACCCATTTCCCCCTTATCCTTCTCATTCACCACACACTCTTTTCTTCCATGTTTTCTCTCAAGAAAAGGCAAAACACCCAAACCATCTCATATCTCTAATTCTTTATCTTATTTGCATCTAAATTGTGTTTTGGAATTGCTATAATACAAGAATCGTAATCATCATCTTCTCATTTTCGCCATCTTTGAAGAATCAAAGGCCAAGTTCTAACATTTCACCCATTTTGACCTAAATTCGGATTTGAGCACTAGGAAGAGTTTTGGTAAGTCTAAATCACCCATTTACTTCTATTTATGTTTGTTCATGTGTTTCTAGTTGATTTGATGTGAATTCGAGTCATTAAAATGGTAAAATGGAGTTTTGGGTTAATTTAGGGTTAGGGTTAGGGTTTGAAGGATTTGTGGATGATTTTGATGTTTTGGTCGAAATTGTGGGTTGGGTTATGTGTATTTATGTTCAATGATGCTAAGTTATGCTTCAAATTATGTTACAAGTCTTTATAAATCGATTCGGGTTGTTTTGGGTTGAAATTGAGGGTTTTTGGTTCGTAGCACCTGCATAACCTGCAGGTGCTGGCTGCAGTGTGTAGTCACTGCGGCGCAGTGAGCCCTCCCCTGGCTCACTGCGGCGCAGTGCTATATTACTGGCCCTGGTCCAGTTTGGCCACTGCGGCGCAGTGGGCAGGGTTCTTGCTCACTGCGGCGCAGTGCATTGTTACTGGACCTGTCCAGTTGGACCACTGCGGCGCAGTGGGCTGAGTTCTTGCTCACTGCGGCGCAGTGCATTGTTACTGGACCTGTCCAGTTGGACCACTGCGGCGCAGTGGGCTGAGTTCTTGCTCACTGCGGCGCAGTGCATTGTCACTGTGATTTATGTGTGTCGATTTTCGAAATTGTTGGATTGATGTGGTGTTCATTTCGTTGTTTGACTTGGTTTATGTTTTGGTTGAGTATTACTTATACTTTAGGATAGACGTACATACATGGAAGTCGGTTATGCCTTCCTTGGGTTTTAGATGTGGTGGGAAGGCTGCGGGTGACCCTATACATAAGCATCTGGGACTGAAGAAAGTAGAATCCTCTGAAGTATATGTACGTATAGTTGGTTTATATGGTGATTAGTGGCTTATGTTTTGTTGATTATTGATCGTTGGCTTATGGTTGTCGTATTTTGATTGTTGGGTTATGTTTGAGGAATATTGATTGGTGGCACAGGTTCATTGTACATTGATTGTTGGTTCATGAGTATGCATTTACATTTGTTTGTAAGCATTGCATACATTACTGTTGGACCCTCGGCAGGGGATTTGCCGGCATCCTGGTGCATAGATGTATGCACCCATTTTGGATGTAGTTCCTGACCCCGAGTATATAGACATATATATCTCGATGTTTTTGAGATACAGCCTTGTCCATGGCGATGGCAGAAGGGTATCGTTGCATACGTGATTGAAGGTCACGCTTGGGATAGGCATATTTGCTTATTCATTCATTTGGCACTTGCATCGATGCATACATCATTTATGCATTCCTCATTGCACATTTACTTGTCTTGTGAAATCTTGTTGTTGGACGATGTCGTGTTATGTAGGGGCTCACTGTAAGTCATGTCTAGCCTCTACTCGTATATTGTGATTATTGACGATGGTTCCTTATGGACCATTACTACGAACTCACCAACCTTGTGTTGACTATGCTTAGTACACTTTTCAGGTAATCAGGTTCTCCCAGGACGTGAAGTTTAGTTGCTTGCTTGCTGTCTAACCCGGACTTGGACCTTATGGATCAAGGATTCATGGACCCTCCTTTTGCATTATACTTAGGATCGTTTGCCATCTTTGGATGTATTATGTTAACTTTGATGGCTACTTGCTCCTGTTGTATTTTGTTACTTGTATTGCTATGTTTCGGATTCACTGAATCGTTAATTGCATTTAGCTTGTTCTATTGTAATTCCACCGGGTGCTGTATGATTTCCGTGACATTTCGAGCTCCGGCTTGGGGTGTTACAGAATGGTGGCCCATGCGTGGTCGTAGAGAATTAGGCGGTTTGACCTAGACTACGGCTTAAGTTAAAACTCTTCATATAGCATGCATGGTTAGGAAATTCGTGTGCAATATGAATTTGTGAATCCCCGTGTGAGTTCGTAGTTAAGACCATTTGTGTGATAGCTTGAATTCAACGTGATGATTATGGTTACTATGATTGTTGTTATTTGTTGAAGCTAATGTGACGAGTTAGGGCAAAATGAAGGGATGCCATTAACTTAGTATAATATTGAGGCAACCCTAAAAGAACCCGATCAACTCTTTTATGGTTACCCGATACTATAGCAAGTTCATGACATCGTGGATTGCGCACGTGTGGCTTAAAGTATAATAAGGAACCGATATGCTCAATGGAAGTTGATTGGGTGGAAGGTTAGCCGTTGGTACACCTTGTATACATACCCGGTTGATAACTAGAGAGCATATCGAATTCGGATTATACTTTGAATCATTCGTGTTAGTTGTTTAGTTACATGATGAAATGAGCATGAGTACTTAATTTAATGATAAAATATGGCAATAAATGCAACGTGATGTTATGATATGTGAAAACCCCTTATGATCCTAACACTACTGCCTTAGCATAACATTAGGTAATGTGTATGTGGTACCGATATGAGGGCATTGACTACTTGTGTGACTAACATGCGAGCATTTGAGACTAACTCTCGGGTCAACGTGTCACTTGTTTTATAGAAATGGCGAGACCAAGGAGAGTCGGAACTAATTATAGGGCTGAAGAGGAAGAACCTCAACCGGAAGCTCAACCGGAGGTACAGGGAGGTAGGGGCCGTGGTAGAGGACGTGGTAGAGGTCGTGGTAGGGGCCGTGGTAGGGGTCGCGGTGAAGTTCCTGAGCCAAACTTGGCTGAGGTAATTGCTCAGACGGTTGCTGGCATCATGCCAACCATCATTGCTCAAGTCACGGCAAGTCTTGGGCAAAATATTGGGCCCCAAAACAACGAAGCCCCAGAAAACGCAAACAATGAAAATGATCAACCTCAAGCTGAAGATTATGAGGAAGAGGAACCATTGGGAGTTAACATCGGGATGCCCATGAATAACCAATATGGTGGATACCGTCAAGGGTGTCTCTTTAAGGATTTTAAGAGTTGTGGGGCACCGGAGTTTGATGGGAAAGGTGGTCCCACGGAATGTATAAGATGGTTCGAGGCAATAGAAGCAGTGATTGAAAGGAGTCATTGCACCTACGATGACCGGATTCCCTATGCATCCGGCATGTTTAGGCATGACGCCTTAAGTTGGTGGAACCAAGAAATAACATTGGGGCGGACTCAAAATTTGGAGTGGGTTGATTTCGTAAATAAAGTAAAAGCAAAGTTTTGTCCTCCCTACGAACTACAAAATTTAACCATTGAGTTTGCAAATCTAAATATGGAGGGGGCCGATTTCAAGGGCTACGTGAGACGATTCCAAGAGTTGTCTACTCTCATTCCTCACTTGGTGGGTACCGAGCCGCAAGCCATCCAGAAATTTGTTTTGGGCTTGAATCCTCACGTCCGATCATATGTAAACTCCAATATGCCTACTTCTTGGCAAACGCGGTTAACCAAGCCGGGAGTGTGACCGAAGACTTATTGAGAAGGGGCGTTTTGAGCAAATCCTCATCAACTAAGAGGAAGGAAGTGGGAGAGTCGAGCGGGGTAAGAAAAATGGGGAGGTTTGACCCCAAGAATGCTAGTAGGGGTAGGATAATGGCGGCGGTGGAACCGGCTAGGAGGGCTTAGGGCCTCATCCTTTCTGTGGAAGGTGCAACAGGCACCATCCCGCACTACTCCATGTGGGGCATGCTTTAATTGCAATCAAGTCGGGCACGAAGCTAAAAGTTGTAGGGCTCCAAGAACGGGCCCAATGAATGCGGCTCCTATTCGGGCCGTTCCTCCTCAAGGTAACCAAAGGAGAGGTGAATGTTTTGTGTGTGGTAGCCGTGACCACTACCGTGATAATTGTCCTCGATGGGTGGGACAACAAGTTCAAGTAGCCGTTCACCCCAATCAACTCCAAATGGTCGGGCCTAATCAAAACCGGGGACAACAAGGCCACCAAGTACAACCCCGCGGCCGAGCCTTTGCGGCAAATGTAAATGAAGCCCGCAACGATCCCAATGTAGTAGCAGGTACTTTCCTTTTAAATGGTCTCTATGCAACCGTCTTATTTGATTCCGGGGCCGATTATAGCCTCGTGTCTACTAACTTTGTACCTTTGATTGATGTGCATCCTTGTGCTCTAAACTATGTGCTTGACATTGAAATGGTAAACGGGTCACTAACTAGAATTAGCCAAATACTCCGCGATTGTGTCTTGACTTTAGAGGACGTCGACTTCTTCATCGATCTTATGCCTTTAGACATCGGTAGTTTTGATATTATAGTGGGTATGGATTGGTTGACGGCGGTGAATGCAACCATTGATTGTGGTGAAAGGGTTGTTAAAATACCTTTGGCTAACGGTAACATTCTTAGGGTTCAAGGTGAAACCTCCGATTCTTCAACTTCTAAAGTCTTTAGTGCTACCACCACAAAGGTAGAATTGAAGACCGTTCCTATTGTTTGTGATTTCCCCGATGTTTTTCCGGATGACTTACCGGGATTACCTCCAACTCGTGCGCTTGATTTTCGTATTAGTCTTATTCCCGAAGCCGCGCCCGTAGCAAAAGCTCCTTATAGACTAGCTCTAACCGAAATGCAAGAGCTACAAACTCAACTCAAGGAACTCCAAGAGAAGGGTTTCATTCGCCCTAGTCAATCTCCTTGGGGTGCTCCTGTTCTCTTCGTCAAAAAGAAAGACGGATCCTTCAGGATGTGTATTGATTACCGGGAATTAAACAAGCTCACCGTGAAGAACCGATATCCTCTCCCTCGAATTGATGACTTGTTTGACCAACTTCAAGGAGCTAAGCACTTCTCAAAAATCGATCTTCGCTCGGGTTATCATCAACTCCGAGTACATGAAGATGATATTCCCAAAACGGCTTTCCGCACAAGATATGGCCATTTTGAATTCACTGTAATGCCATTTGGGTTGACCAATGCACCGGCGGTGTTCATGGACTTGATGAACCGGGTGTGTCAACCATACTTAGACAAGTCTGTCATTGTGTTCATTGACGACATACTTATATACTCGAAGACGAAGGAGGAGCATGTTAAGCACTTGCGTGAAGTGCTTGAATTACTAAGGAAGGAGAAGTTGTATGCGAAATTTTCTAAGTGTGAGTTTTGGTTGGAAGAGGTCCACTTCCTTGGTCACGTAGTGAGCAAGGATGGTATTCATGTGGACCCAAGCAAGATTGAAGCGGTTAAGAATTGGAGAAGACCCGAAACGCCATCCGAGATCCGTCAATTCCTTGGATTGGCGGGTTACTATAGAAGATTCATTGAAAACTTCTCCCGTATTGCTCAACCACTCACTCTCTTGACTCAAAAAGATAGAAACTTCGATTGGGGCGAAAGACAAGAGAACGCCTTCCAAACCCTTAAGGATATGCTATGTGATGCTCCTATTTTGACGCTACCGGATGGGATAGAAGATTTTGTGGTTTATTGTGATGCTTCGGGGCAAGGGTTGGGTTGCGTTCTTATGCAAAGGGGTAAAGTCATTGCTTATGCCTCTCGTCAATTGAAGGTGCATGAGAAGAACTACCCGACACATGATTTGGAATTGGGAGCGGTTGTGTTTGCTTTGAAGTGTTGGAGGCATTACCTCTATGGCACCAAATGTGTGATTATACCGATCACAAAAGTCTCCAACACATCTTCAACCAAAGTGAATTGAACATGAGGCAAAGGCGTTGGTTAGAGCTATTTAGTGATTATGATTGTGACATCCGTTATCACCCGGGCAAGGCAAATGTAGTAGCCGATGCCTTGAGCCGAAAGGAGAGAGTGAAGCCAAGACGGGCTAGAGCTATGAGCCTCACGGTAGGACCAAGTATTCGTGATCGGATTATTGAAGCCCAAATCCAAGCCACCCTACCGGAAAACTTTGGAAACGAAAACCTAGATGGCATGGAGCAACTTTTTGACCGAAAGAATGATAACGGGCTATACATGGTGGAAAGACTTTGGATTCCTATATTCGGCGATTTAAGAACGCTTATTATGAATGAAGCCCACCTATCACCTTATTCGGTCCATCCCGGATCGGATAAGATGTACTTTGACTTGAAGGAATTGTATTGGTGGCCGGGCATGAAGCGTGATGTGGCAAGGTATGTGAGTGAGTGCCTTACTTGCTTACAAGTCAAAGCCGATCACAAGAAGCCACCCGGATTGTTGGTGCAACCGGTGACGCCCGAATGGAAGTGGGAACATATCTCAATGGACTTCATCACCAAACTACCGAAGACGAGAAGCGGCCGAGACACGATTTGGGTGATAGTAGATCGGTTAACGAAATCGGCTCACTTTCTAGCCATTCGTGAAACCGATAAATTTGACACTTTAGCTCGTTTGTACATCAAGGAGATAATATCTAAGCATGGAGTGCCGGTTTCTATCATTTCCGATAGAGATGCCCGTTTCAAATCAAAATTTTGGGAAGCCTTTCAAAAAGCCATGGGTACTCGACTTGACATGAGCACGGCGTTCCACCCTCAAACGGATGGGCAAACCGAGAGGACCATTCAAACACTCGAAGATATGTTGAGGGCGTGTGCAATTGATTTTGGTGGGAGTTGGGAAGACCACTTGCCGTTAGTGGAGTTTTCATACAACAATAGCTACCACGCTACTATTCAAATGGCACCCTTTAAGGCCTTGTATGGTAGGGTGTGCCGTTCTCCCTTAGCTTGGGCGGAAATTGGAGAGAGTCAACTTATCGGGCCGGAAATTGTGATTGAAACTACTAAGGTGATATCTCAAATCAAGGAGAAGTTGCAATTGGCCCGTGAGCGTCAAAAGAAGTATGCCGATGTGAGGCGAAGACCGTTGGAGTTTGAAGTTGGTGAATTTGTACTTTTGAAAGTGTCACCTTGGAAGGGCGTTGTACGATTTGTGAAGCGGGGAAAACTTGCACCAAGGTATGTTGGTCCTTTCAAGATTCTTGAACGGGTTGGGAAAGTTGCTTATCGGCTAGAATTGCCTCAAGAGCTTAGTGGTGTGCATGATGTGTTCCATATTTGTAATTTACGCAAGTGTTTGGCGGATCCTACACATCATGTGCCTATGGACGAAATTAGGGTTGATTCAAACTTGAACTTTGTTGAAGAGCCGGTAGAGATCATGGACCGTCAAGAAAGAAGCGCTACACCATTGTGAAGGTAAGATGGAATGCTAGACGTGGAGCCGAGTTCACTTGGGAGAGAGAAGACCATATGAAGTCCAAGTATCCGCATTTATTTGTAAATTAGGTTTTTGTTGAATTTCGGGACGAAATTCTTTTAACGGGGGAATAATGTAACATCCGCGAATTTTGACCCGTTGACTTTGGTGTAATTTGACTAACAAACTTATTGAATGAAGTATTTGGACCCATTTATGATTTTATGACTATGTGGCATGCTAGTCGGGTCGTCGTATGTGTAGTCGGTAAGTAATTGTGCAACTAATGGTATTGTGGTTGAGAAGGGAAACGGGTCGGCCCGTGGGTAGTCCATGACCCACCAGCCCCCCCCCCAAGACCCATTTCCCCCTTATCCTTCTCATTCACCACACACTCTTTTTCTCCCATTTTTCTCTCAAGAAAAGGCAAAACACCCAAACCATCTCATATCTCTAATTCTTTATCTTATTTGCATCTAAATTGTGTTTTGGAATTGCTATAATACAAGAATCTGTCCAGTTGGACCACTGCGGCGCAGTGGGCTGAGTTCTCGCTCACTGCGGCGCAGTGTTTTGTTACTGGTCCTGTCCAGTTCTCGCTCACTGCGGCGCAGTGGGCTGTCCAGTTGGACCACTGCGGCGCAGTGGGCTGAGTTCTCGCTCACTGCGGCGCAGTGTTTTGTTACTGGTCCTGTCCAGTTTGACCACTGCGGCGCAGTGCTATATTACTGGCCCTGGTCCAGTTTGGCCACTGCGGCGCAGTGGGCAGGGTTCTTGCTCACTGCGGCGCAGTGGGCTGAGTTCTCGCTCACTGCGGCGCAGTGGGCTGAGTTCTCGCTCACTGCGGCGCAGTGTTTTGTTACTGGTCCTGTCCAGTTTGACCACTGCGGCGCAGTGGGCAGTTCTGGCTCACTGCGGCGCAGTGCTATATTACTGGCCCTGGTCCAGTTTGGCCACTGCGGCGCAGTGGGCTGGGTTCTTGCTCACTGCGGCGCAGTGGGCTGAGTTCTCGCTCACTGCGGCGCAGTGGGCTGTCCAGTTTGGACCACTGCGGCGCAGTGGGCTGAGTTCTCGCTCACTGCGGCGCAGTGGGCTGTCCAGTTTGCCACTGCGGCGCAGTGGGCTGAGTTCTCGCTCACTGCGGCGCAGTGGGCTGTCCAGTTTGCCACTGCGGCGCAGTGGGCTGAGTTCTCGCTCACTGCGGCGCAGTGGGCTGTCCAGTTTGCCACTGCGGCGCAGTGGGCTGAGTTCTCGCTCACTGCGGCGCAGTGGGCTGTCCAGTTTGCCACTGCGGCGCAGTGGGCTGAGTTCTCGCTCACTGCGGCGCAGTGGGCTGTCCAGTTTGCCACTGCGGCGCAGTGGGCTGAGTTCTCGCTCACTGCGGCGCAGTGGGCTGTCCAGTTGGCCACTGCGGCGCAGTGGGCTGAGTTCTCGCTCACTGCGGCGCAGTGTTTTGTTACTGGTCCTGTCCAGTTTGACCACTGCGGCGCAGTGGGCTTAGTTTGCCACTGCGGCGCAGTGGGCTGAGTTCTCGCTCACTGCGGCGCAGTGCTATATTACTGGCCCTGGTCCAGTTTGGCCACTGCGGCGCAGTGGGCTGGGTTCTTGCTCACTGCGGCGCAGTGCAGTTCTGGCTCACTGCGGCGCAGTGCTATATTACTGGCCCTGGTCCAGTTTGGCCACTGCGGCGCAGTGGGCTGGGTTCTTGCTCACTGCGGCGCAGTGGGCTGAGTTCTCGCTCACTGCGGCGCAGTGGCCTGTCCAGTTGGCCACTGCGGCGCAGTGGGCTGAGTTCTCGCTCACTGCGGCGCAGTGTTTTGTTACTGGTCCTGTCCAGTTTGACCACTGCGGCGCAGTGGGCTTAGTTCTTGCCCACTGCGGCGCAGTGGGCTGTCCAGTTTGCCACTGCGGCGCAGTGGGCTGAGTTCTCGCTCACTGCGGCGCAGTGGGCTGTCCAGTTTGCCACTGCGGCGCAGTGGGCTGAGTTCTCGCTCACTGCGGCGCAGTGGGCTGTCCAGTTTGCCACTGCGGCGCAGTGGGCTGAGTTCTCGCTCACTGCGGCGCAGTGGGCTGTCCAGTTTGCCACTGCGGCGCAGTGGGCTGAGTTCTCGCTCACTGCGGCGCAGTGGGCTGTCCAGTTTGCCACTGCGGCGCAGTGGGCTGAGTTCTCGCTCACTGCGGCGCAGTGGGCTGTCCAGTTTGCCACTGCGGCGCAGTGGGCTGAGTTCTCGCTCACTGCGGCGCAGTGGGCTGTCCAGTTGGACCACTGCGGCGCAGTGGGCTGAGTTCTCGCTCACTGCGGCGCAGTGTTTTGTTACTGGTCCTGTCCAGTTTGACCACTGCGGCGCAGTGGGCTTAGTTCTTCACTGCGGCGCAGTGAGCCTCCCCTGGCTCACTGCGGCGCAGTGCTATATTACTGGCCCTGGTCCAGTTTGGCCACTGCGGCGCAGTGGGCTGGGTTCTTGCTCACTGCGGCGCAGTGCATTGTTACTGGACCTGTCCAGTTGGACCACTGCGGCGCAGTGGGCTGAGTTCTCGCTCACTGCGGCGCAGTGCTTTGTTACTGGTCCTGTCCAGTTTGGCC
This sequence comes from Erigeron breviscapus, assembly GCA_034093135.1. Classification (NCBI taxonomy): domain Eukaryota; kingdom Viridiplantae; phylum Streptophyta; class Magnoliopsida; order Asterales; family Asteraceae; genus Erigeron; species Erigeron breviscapus. The sequence goes on from CM067167.1 coordinate 7,789,425, forward strand.
ACTGCGGCGCAGTGGGCTTAGTTCTTGCCCACTGCGGCGCAGTGCATTGTCACTGTGATTTATGTGTGTCGATTTTCGAAATTGTTGGATTGATGTGGTGTTCATTTCGTTGTTTGACTTGGTTTATGTTTTAGTTGAGTATTACTTATACTTTAGGATAGACGTACATACATGGAAGTCGGTTATGCCTTCCTTGGGTTTTAGATGTGGTGGGAAGGCTGCGGGTGACCCTATACATAAGCATCTGGGACTTGAAGAAAGTAGAATCCTCTGAAGTATATGTACGTATAGTTGGTTTATATGGTGATTAGTGGCTTATGTTTTGTTGATTATTGATCGTTGGCTTATGGTTGTCGTATTTTGATTGTTGGGTCATGTTTGAGGAATATTGATTGGTGGCACAGGTTCATTGTACATTGATGGTTGGTTCATGAGTATGCATTTACATTTGTTTGTAAGCATTGCATACATTACTGTTGGACCCTCGGCAGGGGATTTGCCGGCATCCTGGTGCATAGATGTATGCACCCATTTTGGATGTAGTTCCTGACCCCGAGTATATAGACATATATATCTCGATGTTTTTGAGATACAGCCTTGTCCATGGCGATGGCAGAAGGGTATCGTTGCATACGTGATTGAAGGTCACGCTTGGGATAGGCATATTTGCTTATTCATTCATTTGGCACTTGCATCGATGCATACATCATTTATGCATTCCTCATTGCACATTTACTTGTCTTGTGAAATCTTGTTGTTGGACGATGTCGTGTTATGTAGGGGCTCACTGTAAGTCATGTCTAGCCTCTACTGGTATCTTGTGCTTATTGACGATGGTTCCTTATGGACCATTACTACGAACTCACCAACCTTGTGTTGACTATGCTTAGTACACTTTTCAGGTAATCAGGTTCTCCCAGGACGTGAAGTTTAGTTGCTTGCTTGCTGTCTAACCCGGACTTGGACCTTATGGATCAAGGATTCATGGACCCTCCTTTTGCATTATACTTAGGATCGTTTGCCATCTTTGGATGTATTATGTTAACTTTGATGGCTACTTGCTCCTGTTGTATTTTGTTACTTGTATTGCTATGTTTCGGATTCACTGAATCGTTAATTGCATTTAGCTTGTTCTATTGTAATTCCACTGGGTGCTGTATGATTTCCGTGACATTTCGAGCTCCGGCTTGGGGTGTTACAGAATGTGAAAAAGGATCGAACTTCAAAATTAAACAACTACTTAAACTAAAGTCCCCGGCAGCGGCGCCAAAAACTTGATGTGCAAAATCGAGTTTTAAATTTATAAACAAGAAATACCGATTTTACTACCTAATGCACACTCTCGGGCAGTGGACCCGTTCGTGTATAGTATAGATAAATGGTAAGTCAGGATCGAACACAAGGACTTTGAAAGCAATTGTTAAAAATAAAGTAATTCGAATAGAAATGGGGTTTTGTGACCGAGTTGTCACGTTGCAAAAGTTAGTAAATAATTAGTAATCTCGAAAGATTAATCGAAAAGAAATCCGGTATGACCGGGGCAAGGTTCGTCGGAAGACGAAAGTAAAAATGATTTTTAAAGACAATAATATTAAAACACACCTACTTGGATCAGCTTACATGTCAATCATCGGGTCTAAACATTACTTGCATTGTTGAACACTTAAAAAGGTAATCAAGATGAACTCCCGTTTTACTTGAAACTTTAATTGCTCGAAATATAGTTATCGCTCCCGCGAATAATTTCTACTCGAAACAATTAAGCGTTAAGAACTTAAGATGATTTTATGATTTAATCTTTAAAAGCTTTCTCCCGAACTGCTTATTCACCTAATCAGATCCCACTATCATAGATGTTTACACACTCAAAATGAATTTAATTGTTTAAAATCTTTATCGCTAGTTTCTCCCGAACTCTAACGACTTTAGGTTAATTAAAGACCGATTAACCGTTTCATAAACCAATTGACAATGACATAGATTTCTCCTGAACTTCTAATTACAATCATCAATTAATTAATATAAAAGATAAAACAATATTTAAACTCAAATAAATGTGGATCTGCGATTAAACATAAAAATCTTATTCAACAATTGCAAGTAACATTAAATTGACCCTATGACATGTTCACTACCCAAGCGGGTGTTAAATAATTTAGCTACTCATAATAATTGAATCAAAACAAACAAGAATTGAAGAAATCATATTATACCAATGAATTGAAGAAAATCCGGTAGCAACAATGATTATGATCCAAGGCTGGAAAGATGAAAACCCTAACAGCTTGTTTGCTCCAAAATACCAAGAACTATGAGTTATGCTAAGAAAAGTCTAACAAAATTCGTTCATAATGCAGAAACCTAATCGAGTTTATATACCAAACCCCCGTGTAACGGCCGTTACAAGGTGTAACGGGCGTTACACGCTACAGTAACGAGCCCTAATCATTAATTAGCTTTAATTGCGAAATTCTAGCCCTAACGGCCGTTACTTGGCTAACGGGCGTTACACCTCTGAAGATTTTCTAACGGCAGTTAGGTCACACGTTACAGAAAAGCATCCCTAACGGCCGTTACTTGGCTAACGGGTGTTACAAGCGTCAAGGATGTCTAACGGCAGTTACGCACCCGTTACAGTGAGATACATACACATGTAACGGGCGTTACAAGCTCCAGTTTTCGTTTTCTTCGTCTTTCACTTGATTTCAACCGAATCCTTCTCTCGTTTCTTCCATGGATCATCAAAATCAACCAATTCATCCGTAAAGTCATTTTCCAACCTGAAAACACTCAACACTACCTCAAAGCATCGAAAGTTGGATATAAAACTATAAAAATTACGAATAATTGGTCCTAAAATCATGTGGGAAATGGTATAAAATACAACACATCACATTGATAAAGGCAAAGAAGAAAAAAGGGAATTTTCCGGCGGATGAGAAAAGGGAAAGAAGAAAAATGGGAAAAAGAAAAAAGAAAAAGGAGGGGAGGGTGTTTTCCGGCAGGTGATGTGGGTTATGTGTAATTTTCCGGCGGTTCGGCGGTGGAGTTTTCAGTCGACGGTGACATTTACCGGCGGAGTAAATATATATCCGGCGGCCGGGTTGGGGTTTCAAAGAGGGGAGGAGAAGAAAGAAAGAAAAAAAAGGGGAGGGTGTTATAGGTGGGGTTGGAATGTGTGGTGTATTATAAGTGGGGTTTCAAAGAGGGGAGGAGAAGAAAGAAAGAAAAAAAAGGGGAGGGTGTTATAGGTGGGGTTGGAATGTGTGGTGTATTATAAGTGGGGTTCAAATTTTTAGGGTAAAAATGGAAGATTTATTATTTTAACTAAAAGGTATTATTATTATATTTTATTTATTTTATTACTATTATTGTTATATTTTAAAAAATATTCATTTACTTTATTACTCTTTTTATTATATTTTATTTAATTAGTTTATTTTCACTTTTTTATGTATAAACAACTATTATTATTTTAGTTCATTATATATGTATTTATATTAAGAGAAAATAGCCTAGATAACCAAAAATCATCTTCAATATACGAAAATACCCAACTTTTTTCGAATTCACCAAAAATACCCATAAAATCGCAAGACCGCAAGGAGGAGATGCGGATCGCAAGCACTGCTTGCGGATCGCAAGGAATCCTTGCGATTCTTAAGCAAAGCTTGCGATCCGCAAGCAGCGCTTGCGATTTTGACTTTTTTTGACTTATGGATAAGATTTTTTGTGAGATTTTCTTGTACTTGTTAAGATAAAAAGCAATCAGATTTTCGTGTACTTTTTTTGACTTATGAATTTACCAACAACCTTTCACCATAAACAACACCATAATTTTTTTTCTTTCAATTTGCAAAGTAAAAGGTATGTTTTTCTTAGCTATAAGTATTTAGTATTTAATTTAGTTTTTATTTAGTAATGGAAACAACCAACGTTTGGATAGATTTGTGTTATGGAGGGTCTTGGGAGAACATAAATGGTAGTTTACAGTATACAAACTCTATGAATCGTTCACTAAAATTGCCCGTTAAAAAATTAACTTACAAAAAGTTAATTTTACATGTTGCAAAAAAGTTAAGTTTAACTCTTGAAAGTGAGGCGAGTCTAACTTATTTGAAAAATGGTAAAGTTTACTTGATAAACGATAATGAAGATGTTGATCGATTCATGAGTTATATTGGTGTTTGTGATGATATTGTTACATTGTGTGTTGAATCTAGAAGTACTGAAATTGGATCTGGAAAGGGAAGTAATCAACTAAGTTCTTCAGCTCCCGTTTATGGCATTCATAATGCACAACCAAATAATTATCATCATCAAAATTTCATGGTTCCACAACAATTTAATCACCAACAAATTTCTGATCATTTTCGTAGTCAACCCATTCAAAATCTGCAACATTACCAAAATCCACAATCTTTCGATCCAACCCCAAATCAATATTTAGACCCAAATTTCAGCTTTCATCTCAAAGACTTAGATGATAATGAGGCTAGAAATAAAGAAGTTTACTTTCATTTTGATATTAGTCAATATGATGATCTTAAAGATAATTCAGATTGGTTTTTTGGTAAAAGTGAACAAGAAGAAACAGTTCATGTCGAGGAACAAGTCATTGATGATGATGATGATGATGATGATGATGATGATGATGATGATGATGATGGTGGTGGTGGTGGTGGTGGTGGTGGTGGTAGTGATGATGATGATGATGATGGGGAGGATATTGATGTGAAAGAAACTATTGAACACCCATTTTTTAATTCATATAACCCTGAAAAAGATGAAAATGAAGATGATGATGATGAAGAAGAAGTCCCTGAAAAAGAAGAAGAAGTCCATGAAGAAAAGAAAAAGAAAGTTTGTGACAAGAGAGGTTGGGATGTTAAAAAAGAGCCACGTGAGTACTATTGGAATATGCCAGAATTACTTCCAATACCAGAAGAAGAATTGATAAAGATACCTGTTGATTGTTACACCAGAGTTATTCGTATCAAGAAAGGTGATTGTTTTGATACAAAGGAAGAATTGAAGATAGCTTTGTATACGAAATGTGTGGAAGATAGCTACCAACTAGTTGTTTCAAGATCAGATAAACATCGTTTTGAAACAAAGTGTAAAATTGATCAAAAAGGTTGTATGTGGCGTATGATGTCAAAGAGGATAAAAAATTGTGAAATGTTTCAAGTCACTACATTCATTGATCAACATACTTGTTCAAGAACCCAACTTTATCCTCACCATAGACAGGCAAACAAAAAGGTGTTGGGTGGATTTTTGGCTGAGTTAATGTTTGTGAAAGGAAGGGTATATAGGGGTCATGAGATTATGACTGACATAAATGCCCGATTCAAGATTAATATCTCATATTCTCAAGCTTGGAGAGCCAAGTGTTATGCCTTGGAACTGTTGAGGGGGTCACCAGAAGCATCGTTTGCCCAACTTCCAGCTTATTGTCACAATTTAAAGTTGAAAAATCCCGGGTTGGTAACTCATATCAAAATAGATAGAGATGGACGTTTTGAGTTGTTGTTTATCGCCATTGGTGCAGCGGTTAGTAAATCAATATAACTTTTTCACATGTTTTTTACTTTAACTACTTGTTCAAATCTAAATGATTTATTCTTTTGTAGATACGTTCGTTTGTTTCTTTCTTGCGGCCAGTTATTATAGTTGATGCGGCACATCTAAAAGGTCGATATCTTAGAACGAACTTATTAGCAGTAGGCATGGATGCTAATAATGGGATACTACCAATAGCTTATGGGGTTGGCAAATCTGAAACCTCTGATTCGTGGACATGGTTTATGGGGCATCTTAGGGATTGCATAGGTACTGTTAGCAATTTTACAATCATATCCGATAGGGCAAACTCAATTGATATGGCTATTAGAAGGTGTTTTCTAGATGCTTTTCATGTTATGCCCGAGTCTGCCCAAACACTAGAAGCTATTGGGTTTGAAAGATGGTCAAGAGTACACGCTCTTGGAGCAAGGTATGGTTTCATGACATCTAATAGTGCAGAATCAATCAACTCTCTAAGTCGCCATTCAAGGAAATTACCCATTACTATGTTAATGGAGTTTTTCCGCATCTCTTCAAGAGTGGTATTATAGGAAAAGAAACATTGCAGGTATTATTTGTTTAACTTTCTCACTTATTATTATTATTTATAAATGTGATGGATTTTAACAAGTAAATTACTTCTTTAAATGTACAGAAACATTGGAACGTCGTGTTACACCATGGACCGAAAAAAAGATTGCAAAACGTGTTGTGAAGTCAACATCATGGAGAGTTGACCTTGTTCAAACACATTGTTTGAAGTTATAGATCATAACTTGAATGGGCTTGTCGATCTAAATGCAAAGAGGTGTACTTGTGGAAAATGGCAAACTTCTGGTTTTCCATGTGGTCATGTTATAAAAGTTGCTCTTCATTTAAACCAAGATGATTCAAGTGTGTATGCTATGGAGTGCTACACTTCAGAAGCATATCGTCAGACTTATGCCAAATTGTCTATCCCATGCCACATCCATCTGAATGAGAGATACCAGATAACTTACAAACAATTTTGCCACCGGTTATGGACAGAAGGCTACCTGGCCGACCCAAAAATCAAGTGTAAGAATTTATAGTTTCTAGTCCTAAATTTGATCATTTTGAAGTTACGGAAATGGTGTAATATTGATTATATTTCATCCATGAAAAGATCACAAATCAAACCCATATTCATAATTGATCAGAAGATCAAATCATCATAATTAAATTAGTAATTCTTACAATTAAATTATTATGGGCCAAATTTCTGTCACTTTCATACAATTAAATCTACAGCAATCTTCTTTATTAAACATCAAAGCACATACAATGAATCAAAATCGTTTTAATTAATTAGATCTATACAAGTTTATGTAAGTAACAGATGATAGATTAGATATACCAAAATAAAATTTGACAAAACAAGTTTATGGTGTCGATGCACACATTCTGTCACCTCTAGACCCATGTTATCCTATCGACTTAATAAACCACTTCGACAAGATGTTGATAAGTTGGCAAATGGTATCATTAATTATCATCATTTGGGGCCTATGTAAATAAGATCTGACAAAACAAATAAGAAGAAAGAAAGAAAAGAACATACCAGTTTTCGATTTGAGGTGGAGGAGAGCGGTGGCGGACATGGGTGGTGATGGTGGCAGGCGTCGGTGGTGATTGACGGACAAGGTGGCAGCGAGTTGGTGTGGAAGAGAGACAAAGACTGGTGGCTTGCGATTTGCGTTTTAGGGTTTTAAATAAAACCGGTTTTGAGTTAATATGCAAATGGGCCGGGTCAATCGCAAGGGATCCTTAAGAAGTGCTTGCGATCCGCATCTCCTCCTTGCGGTCTTGCGATTTTGTGGTTATTTTTGGTGAATTCGAAAAAAGTTGGGTCTTTTCGTATATTGAAGATGGTTTTTGGTTATTTAGGCTATTTTCTCTTATATTAATGTAAAAAAAAAGGTAATTGGATGGAAACCCCTGATCCTATGTACCATTTGGTACCCACTAATCCCTCAGCCATGCAAGTGTCCAGGTGATTCTCAACCACTTAATAATCCGCTGATTATCTCAAGTTTGCCTTTGGCACGACTCGAACCCAAGACCTCCCCTGTAAAGTGGCGGTTGTTGGCCACTGGGCTATTACCCAATGGTTTAAATTTGTATTTATATTATTATTTTTTTTATTAACATTAAACTTTTTATATACAAAAAATTATTCATTATATTTTAGTTTATTATACCTGTATTTATATTAATGTATATATCTTTAACTTTCTAAATAAAAGTAGACTTTTTTATATTAATGTATATATCTTTAAGTTTCTAACTAAAAATCGACTGTATATATTATTAAAAAAGTCTAAATTGTGAAAAGTAATCATTTTGTATCTTTTTATTTATAACAATATTATAATTATTATTATTAATTGAATCGGGACTAATATGTTTCTTTCTCACTTATTCAAGCTTAATACATTTCTTTGAGCTTAATGGGCCTAATACGTTTTTTTCGAATTCAATCGGGACTAATATGTTTCTTTCGAATCAATTTGGGCTTGATGGGCCCAATATGATTTTTTCTCATCATTTGAGATTAATATGTTTCTTACTCACTTATTTGAGTTTAATATGTTTCTTTCGAATTTAATCGGAACACATATGTTTCTTACTCACTTATTTGAGTTTAATATGTTTCTTTCGAATCTATTGGGGCCCAATATGATTCTTTCTCATCATTCGAGACTAATATGTTTCTTACTCACTTATTTGAGTTTAATATATTTCTTTCGAATCTATTTGGGCTTGATGGACCCAATATGATTCTTTCTCACCTGTTAGAGCTTAATGGGCCCAATACGTTTTTTTCGGATTCAATCGGGACTAATATGTTTCTTTCGAATCTATTGGGGCCTGATAGGCCCAATATGATTCTTTCTCATCATTCGAGACTAATATGTTTCTTACTCACTTATTTGAGTTTAATATGTTTCTTTCGAATCTATTTGGGCTTGATGGGTCCAATATGATTCTTTCTAACCTGTTTGGGCCTTAGGCCCAATATGATTCTTTCTCACCTGTTTGAGTTTAAATATGTTTCTTTAGAATCTATTTGGGCCTGATGGGCCCAATATGATTCTTTCTCACCTGTTAGAGCTTAATGGGCCCAATACGTTTCTTTCGAATCAAATTGGGCTTGATGGGCCCAATATGATTCTTTCTCATCATTCGAGACTAATATGTTTCTTTCGGATTCAATCGGGACTAATATGTTTCTTTCGAATCTATTGGGGCCTGATAGGCCCAATATGATTCTTTCTCATCATTCGAGACTAATATGTTTCTTACTCACTTATTTGAGTTTAATATGTTTCTTTCGAATCTATTTGGGCTTGATGGGCCCAATATGATTCTTTCTCACCTGTTAGAGCTTAATGGGCCCAATACGTTTCTTTCGGATTCAATCGGGACTAATATGTTTCTTTCGAATCTATTGGGGCCTGATAGGCCCAATATGATTCTTTCTCATCATTCGAGACTAATATGTTTCTTACTCACTTATTTGAGTTTAATATGTTTCTTTCGAATTATTTGAGTTTAATATGTTTCTTTCGAATCTATTTGGGCTGATGGGCCCAATATGATTCTTTCTCACCTGTTAGAGCTTAATGGGCCCAATACGTTTCTTTCGGATTCAATCGGGACTAATATGTTTCTTTCGAATCTATTGGGGCCTGATAGGCCCAATATGATTCTTTCTCATCATTCGAGACTAATATGTTTCTTACTCACTTATTTGAGTTTAATATGTTTCTTTCGAATCTATTATCTATTTGGGCTTGATGGGCCCAATATGATTCTTTCTCACCTATTTGGGCTTGATGGGCCCAATATGTTCTTTCTCACCTGTTAGAGCTTAATGGGCCCAATACGTTTCTTTCGGATTCAATCGGGACTAATATGTTTCTTTCGAATCTATTGGGGCCTGATAGGCCCAATATGATTCTTTCTCATCATTCGAGACTAATATGTTTCTTACTCACTTATTTGAGTTTAATATGTTTCTTTCGAATCTATTTGGGCTTGATGGGCCAATATGATTCTTTCTCACCTGTTAGAGCTTAATGGGCCCAATACGTTTCTTTCGGATTCAATCGGGACTAATATGTTTCTTTCGAATCAATTTGGGCTTGATGGGCCCAATATGATTCTTTCTCATCATTCGAGACTAATATGTTTCTTACTTTCGAGTTTAATATGTTTCTTTCGAATCTATTGGGACCTGATAGGCCCAATATGATGTTTTTATCATAATAAAAACAATAATATATTATACTTAATTCATAAATATAATATAAATTAGTATTTATAACTTATATATAGTTTTTAAAATTATATATCATTTTTAAAATTGATATATCTAAAGTCAACTTTAAATTTATTAATTTTAAAATCAACTTAATTCATAAATATAATATAAATTAGTGACGCTTTAATTTTTTTTTTGACCAAGACAAAATTTAATGCAATAATAAAATCGAAAAATATTTTGCGATGCCATGGCGTCGCTAATATCGTCGCAAACAATGGCGGGAATTTTATGGTGGAGGGAAAAACGAAAAAAAAAAATTAATAAATTATTTTGCGACGCTTTAGCGACGTTTTAATTTTTTTTTTGACCAAGACAAAATTTAATGCAATAATAAAATCGAAAAATATTTTGCGATGCCATGGCGTCGCTAATAGCGTCGCAAACAAGTGGCGGGAAATTTTATGGTGGAGGGAAAAACGAAAAAAAAAAATAATTAAAATTATTTAGCGACGCTTTAATTTTTTCTTTTGACCGAGCCAAAATTTAATGCAAAATTAAAATCGGAAATTATTTTGCTACGACTTTAGCGACGACATCTCCAAACTTGACTTTCAAAGTCATCCGGCCGATTATTTTGTCGTTTTGTGACCTTTGGCGACGAAAATTTGTCGTCGCTAATTTTTGGTCGCGAAAAGTGTAATTTCTTGTAGTGTGTCATCCGCGGGTTTTGAGCCCCCAATACCTCGACGGTGTATGGGGGGTTAAGATGTATAGGCAGACCTTACCTCTACCAAGGTTGAGAGACTGGTTCCAGTTTATGCCTAAATGATAGAAAATGACCGCCGGCCTTTGCATGGGATGAGGATTGCAATTCACTTACTGGACTAGCAAATCATTAATTTCAATTTGAATACCTTGTTTATTACAAATTACAAAAAAGGGACAATGGTAGCATTTTGTAGGGTAATTACTTCATATCCGGCTATTACCCGAAGAGAATATTGCACAGTTAGTTTGAAAAGCAACACCTGACTGCCGAAAGTAAAGTATCTTGCATGCCTGGTATGTTCAGGTCGTAACATTCAGTTGTCATGAATACCTGAAGATAGATGAGTGATTAATTCGTTTAAAAAGGAAGATATAATATATATGGAAAATGATTAATCCTCCTAAATATTAGCCTAAGAATAATCCTAAAACCATATGAGTATGACAAGTGGATTCCACTTAATCTTTTTCCTAATCTTACCCCTTGAATTTTTATATGTCAGCATCCTATGAATGAGAAGGATTTTTAGGCTAATGAATTAGGAGGATTAATCATTCTCTTATATATATAAGAGAACTGGGATCGAATATAGACCTTTTAAAGAACGACGTAGAGTGCATATCTTAGTCTGATTAACACTCTCATGAGCATACTAAAAACCGTTGGATTTGGAGTGCGAGCTTTGGTGCGACATTCTGTTTGTACCAAACGGAAGTGGGTCAAAAGTATTGGATTCTTTTTGTGAGAAATGACATAACACTTTCACCATGCGTATTGGGTTTCCATTGTTGTACTGTACTTTGAACTATATGGAGATTTAAGAGGTTAATTTTCAAAATGCTTTCCTAAATGTTCACACAACTCGGGACACATCCTACATATAAATAAACATATATGAATAATTATAAATCTAGGATATGTTAACTAATATAGCCGCCCAGATGACTAGTTCTGGTTAACATATCCTTCATTTAAGATTATTCTGTTTAAATATATGAAGGATGTGTTCGGAGTTGTATGAACTTTTAGGAAAGCTTTTTGAAAATTAACCTCTGCCTATGCATCTCATTGAAAATGTAACGCGAGAAGCTATAAGGCTTGTTCAGCACCAAAGAAATCACTTGTGATTGGGTCTCGACATTCAAAGAATCGTAACCCGACTTCTTGTTGCTCAAAGCAACTAGAATCACATGTGAGAAGAATTTCCACCTGCCCAGCAAACAATTCTTAGTGAATGTGTTGCGATTTGCAGGACCGACATACCCCATTCTTCTGTATGCTCCCAATCTAAGCTCTTGGGGATATGTGGTTGGACCATTCACTCCTCCCTCTTGGTCTTCAGTTCCCAAGTTAAGAATACCAATCAAGTCTGAGGCAGTGAATTGGAAGGTCTGATTGTTTACCCTCGCTTCAATACTTGGGACAACACCGGGTAAAAATCGTGCAGATTCCCAGAATTGACTCAAATAAGTCAGATAGATAACTGGGTCAGCTGTGAGAACATGTCTGATTTTTGATTGCTGCAGAAACTCAAGAATCCGGACAAATCTCCCAGAGTTGTCTTGATTCACATCCAGATCAATCAAATAATTATGATTCTTGTGAAAGTGTCTCTCGGCCATATCTGCAAAAAGATACAAACAACAACAAACAATAAGATTAGCAACAACAAATAAAGTCGAATTTTAAAACTCTTTGAAATTTTTTCTAAGTGGTAGAACACGCAAATACCTTATAAACACGCATATGGTGACTAAACACACAGATGGTGTATTTGACTGGTTAATGCGTGTTTAATTTCCTGTTTTACTTTAAAAAGTTTTCCATTTTAAATATTTTCTAAGTCTAGGAACACGCATATGGTGTCACAACACGCAAATGGTGACAAACACGCAAATGGTGCATTTGACAGCCAAAACTCTCAAATGAGAGTTGACCAAGTCAAATGCGTGTTCTTTGTGATGACATCATCACAAACACGCAAATGCAGGGACATCATCCCAAAAACTTAATCCAGTCGATTTGAACACTAAAAACTCTTGAATAGGTACGATTAGCTTCGTATTTGTCTGATTTATGAATTTTTAGGTTCCATTTCTTCATCCAATTCACATTTATAGCCCCATTTAGAGATTTTATGTCTGGAAATAAAACCATAAACTTTTGACTATAAAACTTGAAATTTGGATCTAGAAATCATGTTAATCATATACTTGTGTTCAATAAGTGTTGGGGGAAGTGTTTCTTGTGTTTTAAACATGAAAGATCAAGTCTTAGTGAATCGAAAATGGTGTATACAAACACGCAGACAAGGAACACGCAAATGAGTTTAAAAATGATAATAAATGCGTGAATGATCAGCCTTTTTATACACTCACACAACACGCAAACCCTAAGCCCACGCACACAAACTGCAAATGAGGCCCAGCAGTGCAACACGCAAATTTAAGCCTACTTTGCAAAAACTCTCATATTACACTTAGCCTATTTTCGAATCACATGATCTTTGACTTTACCAAAAAGTCAAACTTTATAAACTTGATTAACACTTGAAAATTCACATAGAATTTTCTTGAACACGTATGATTAACGAAAGAATTCATTTGAGAACACGATAAGACAGATACTGAAACTACTTCAGTATCATTATTATCAGTATTTTTCTCTTCAGAAATTCTTTAAAATTGTTACGACTTAAACGATTACAATGTACATCATTAATTCTTGACCCAATTTATCATTATTTAACAAACTTACAAAGTACAAAGTATTGTTGGTGCATGTCTTTCTGTGACAAAAGCATTCTAGATGTGATATTTATTTTGTTATCAAGTCTTGTAATTTATATTGGAAATTACCGTCTGTTAATATAATTACCTTTACATATGTCGTGATCATATTGGGATCTTTATATATGTTTTATATGTTGGTTTATTATTTATGTTTTGCAGGTACTTAACATGGATGTAAACAACACATATAAAGGGTAATTAAGTTAATGTTAGATCTATGTTTACATAGATGAAACATTAACTTAAATATTCCTAAGTGTTATTTGAGTGTTCTTGGAAACAAGCAAAATGGGCATGTTGTGGGAACACTCAAATGGTTTGAGAGTTCTTGGGAACACGCAAATAGGGCGTGGTCAGAAGAACACTCAAACAGTTTGCGTGTTCTTAGGAGCACGCAAACAGGCCAAAACCCTTATGGGCTTTAAGGAAACACGGACGAAGGCAAAGGGACTTTGCGTGTTCCCAGCCCTGGCCTATGAGTGTGTGTGTGCGTGTTCAGGGCACGAGTGGGAGAGAGAAACGAGCAAAATCTTGAGAGAGAAACTACCAGAGCTAAGAACACACAAATCTAGTAGATCTTGTGTACTCGTCTCACGCACGAACCGCAAAACACACACTCGTGTTGGTTGGCTTAGGAAGTAGAATACATATCGGGTATTCTTGTCCGGAGAGCCGCCTCACTATAATAACCAAATACGAGTGTTTATGTTCACGCATATATATATATATATATATATATATTATATAAATATATATATATATATATATAGGGGTGGGTTATTTGTAGTACAAGGGGAAAAAAAGTACAAAAAGTACATGTGTAAGTTAACTTACTTCCTTCTTCTCCGGCGAGACTGCCGCCGCCAACCACCACCATGATCATCTCCGACCACCACCATGATCCTCCGGCGAGACTTACACATGTGTAAGTTAACTTACACATGTGTAAGTTAACTTACACATGTGTAAGTTAACTTACACATGTGTAAGTTAACTTACACATGTGTAAGTTAACTTTCCGGCGAGAATCAGGTTCGTTTTCGGGTGGATACGGTACGGGCCAGAGGCCCTTATCCGTTCTAAACTGATCGTCAAGGGACGCATATGGGAATCGTATGGATTTGATGGGCGGCGATCCAAGAGATGGTGACGGTTTGCTACGGTACGGGCGAAGCCCTTGCTGCCGGTGCCGGCGCCGTGGTTGGGGTGGTCGGAGATGATGGTGGCTGGTGGTGGTTGTCTCGTGAAGGAAAAAACCTAGAAATTTTAAACCCTAAAATGCTAAAAAAGTTGTACTTACACATGTGTAAGTCTAGTCTCGCCGGAGATGGTCGCCGTCGCCGGAGGATCATGGTGGTGGTCGGAGATGGAAGGAAGAAGGAAGAAGAAGGAAGTAAGTTAACTTACACATGTACTATAAAAAGTACATGTACTATAATTATCTTTCCCCTATATATATATATATATATATATATATATATATATATATAATATATATATATATATATATAGTATATATATATATATCTTCCAAAAGGTGATATAGAAACCGTGGGTTATCTTGAGGGATTCCGCACCTCAACATATCCTTAGTCAATCTCGTTTCGACGGTCCGACAAACGAGGGCGACCTGATCTACAAGTATTTGACATTAACAGACGTTGTACTTAACAAACGCTGTTTAATCTTGTAAATTTGTTCCGATCCTACACAAAACACTCAAAGCATAAAATTTGAACAAAAATACATAAAAATTCAAATATAATGAAAATGAAAGAAATAAATTTGGATAAATAGATTAGCAAACTCCTAATCTTCATTTTGAATTTTGGTGAGTTTTCGGTGTGTAAGTGTACTCTCTCGACCTTACAAGCTTGAGTGTCTCCATTCCGGACTGAATACATGCTAAAATACGTCAACATAAAGTTGGTGAGTTCCATAAGTTTTTCATATAGAAAATGTAGTTTCTTGAAATACCAGAGTTCAGTGTGACCATTTGTTAGGTCCAGATTTATTCCAGACTTACTGGACTGGCTCCAGACTGGACTACTGGAACCTTATTTAGGTTTGTTAAGAAACTTGTTTTGCTGGTCTCGCTCCAGACCCGACTACTGGAGCCTCACTGAAGAACTGACCAGAAACGTGTTCTACTGGACCTACTCCAGACTTGGAATCTGGAGTCCCTCTGAAGATTTGTCCAGAAATAATTGAAGACTAGTGAGCATTTACTTGTACGGTAATCTGGAGCATTCTCCAGATTAGCTCACTGAAGACTTCACCCCAGTCCAGATCTACTCTACTGAAGACATTCGGACTGAAGTCAAAGACTGAAGTCTGAAGGAAGAAGACTTAACAAATGGCGGAGTCCACTGGAAAGTCTTACCAGATATGCACACTGGAGGATTGTTAGTGTTCTAGATCCTGCAAGTCTGAACACTAATATCGAGGATTGACTTTTGCCTTTAACCCACTTTCCAAAGAACAATCCACTTGTTCTTTAACAAAGTATACGTGTGTTAAAGTGGTTGGATAATAGGATACACTTGCACTTGATGTGACTTTATCCTTATTCCTTATCCAATACATTAATGTTCTTGTCGGATCATTAAATGTATGCCAACCATATTTGTACGGCACAAATTCACTGGTGAATTTGTTGCCTATAAATACAAAGTCATTTCCTTGACAAAAATACTTTTAAGCATTCCTTTTGCATTTAAGTGAATTTGTCCAAATACTCTCGATCTTAAACAGGGATACTTCACAACTTTAAGTATCTCGATCCTAAAGAGCTATTTGATAAATATAGATCATATTGTAACTCATAGGTTGTTAGGATACACACTTAATTGTGCTATCTTGATTCCGCAACAACCTTGTATTTTATTTAAACATCAATAAATGAAATACCCATGAAACATACATAATGGTCCACTTTATTTGTTTATTGCTTTAAGTCTTGTATTACTTTGTTTATATATCTTGCATCTTATTTACAAGTAATACTAGTCCAAATCTAGTGATTATTAGACTTGTTGTATTTTACACTTTCATTAGTTAACCATCTCGTAATTAAAGGGACTCACACCATTGCCTTACCGCAATGTCAAGTAGTTATGATACAATATAAAGCAAAGAGTATCATAGGTTTTTAATAAAAATATAGAGTATGAACCACAAGATTTAAGTATGACCATTGTCATTCCACAGTGTTAAGTAGCCATTGATCAAAACCAATGCTGAAGAAGAGAGTAAATGTATACACCAAATTCTAAGCTCATGAAACGAACTTGACTAGTTATAGATTTGCCTCAGAGATACTTGTTCAGGGTATCTAAGTTTACAAATATGTTCACCGTACCAGGTGGGGGTGTCAACCCTAATAGCGCTACTAAACATATTCACGTTTACTTCTGTTTAATTAACGTTTCATGATTAGGAGGCCTTGTATGAACAGAGTGACTTAGAATCAACCATGTATACATTTATAACGTACTTGTGTTCATCATCAAGCAAATAGTTTGTATTTTACCCCAAAGGTAAAATAAAGCGGAGTTATATAATATATCATATATTATATAGATTTTTCAAATGTACATATAAGTATAGCAAATAGTTTTTAAGCATGTCTCAGCCCCAAATACATAAAAGAGTTAAAAAAAAGGATTATGGCAACTCACATAGTATATTATATATCATATAGTTTTGCAATTGTTCTTCAAAGTTTCGTATATATATATATAACGTAAAATATATTTTTATGCATGTATCTCAGTCCCCGAAATAAATGATATAAAAGAATTTAAAAGGGGAATATGGAAACTCACCTTAATTGGAGTGAATCGTGGGATGAAGAAAGAAAAGAGTCAGTAGACTATGTCGTGCTACGTGGAACCTTTTCAAAGAAATTAATACTTGTTTTAGTTAATATGTTCTTGTTAGAAGATAGATGAAAGGAAGTTTATTTTTGTAATCTTCATCACCCAAATTATATTGTTATCATAACATTTGTTTAATTTACATATATATAAATAACTTCTACACATGAGATTAGGTATATACACTGGTTCCTATCAAGCAAGGATGTAGTGTAAACACTGGTTCCTATCAAACAAGGATGTAGTGTTGTAAATCCATACATGTACACCGGTTCCTATCAATCAAGGATGTTGGTGCAACGCAGTAGGTATATGGGATCATGTGTATAAGTAAATATATATATATGTACATGGTTTTCATTATATATATTATATATATATATATATATATATGTACATAGTTTTCATTATATATATTATTTACATTGTCATGTAATAAAAGTATTCGAGTTTTATAAAATTTGGTATTCATCTTTGGGTGATGAAAAATACTATGAGAAAGAAAATGTAAGAATACTTTTGTATTCTTTTCTTACCAAAATTTAAGTACCTAAGAACAAAAGGTTAGATACTTAATTGAACAAATTAGTTAACAAAAGATGATTTAGTAAGATTGGAGGTTGGTTTAGAGAGTGTTGTATGGGGGGAGAAAGAATGTGTTTGGTGTGAGGAAAAATGACTAGCCATGGGGTGGTATTTATAGGTAAAGAAAATGATAGTAACTAATGTGATTATTAAGTAACTAAGGTTAAGTTAAAGTAAGTATCCAATGTTGGTGGTGGCTAAGCATGGATGGAATCCCATGGAGACTAATTATTTACTTATTTATTTATATATATATGCTAATATATATATATATATATATATTATATATATATATAAGCATGTAATACATTGTGTATTTACATTGAATAAATATATAATATATATATATATATATGTGTATACGCAGTAGGTATAAATATATATATATATATATATATGTACATAGTTTTCATTATATATATTATTTACATTGTCATGTAATAAAAGTATTCGAGTTTTATAAAATTTGGTATTCATCTTTGGGTGATGAAAAATACTATGAGAAAGAAAAGAGTCAGTAGACTATGTCGTGCTACGTGGAACCTTTTCAAAGAAATTAATACTTGTTTTAGTTAATATGTTCTTGTTAGAAGATAGATGAAAGGAAGTTTATTTTTGTAATCTTCATCACCCAAATTATATTGTTATCATAACATTTGTTTAATTTACATATATATAAATAACTTCTACACATGAGATTAGGTATATACACTGATCACCCAAATTATATTGTTATCATAACATTTGTTTAATTTACATATATATAAATAACTTCTACACATGAGATTAGGTATGTACACTGGTTCCTATCAAACAAGGATGTAGTGTTGTAAATCCATACATGTACACCGGTTCCTATCAATCAAGGATGTTGGTGCAACGCAGTAGGTATATGGGATCATGTGTATAAGTAAATATATATATATATATTGTTTTCATTATATATATCATTTATATTATCATGTGTATAAGTAATATATATATATGTACATAGTTTTCATTATATATATTATTTACATTGTCATGTAATAAAAGTATTCGAGTTTTATAAAATTTGGTATTCATCTTTGGGTGATGAAAAATACTATGAGAAAGAAAATGTAAGAATACTTTTGTATTCTTTTCTTACCAAAATTTAAGTACCTAAGAACAAAAGGTTAGATACTTAATTGAACAAATTAGTTAACAAAAGATGATTTAGTAAGATTGGAGGTTGGTTTAGAGAGTGTTGTATGGGGGGAGAAAGAATGTGTTTGGTGTGAGGAAAAATGACTAGCCATGGGGTGGTATTTATAGGTAAAGAAAATGATAGTAACTAATGTGATTATTAAGTAACTAAGGTTAAGTTAAAGTAAGTATCCAATGTTGGTGGTGGCTAAGCATGGATGGAATCCCATGGAGACTAATTATTTACTTATTTATTTATATATATATGCTAATATATCATATGTATATATATATATATATATATAAGCATGTAACTACATTGTGTATTTACATTGATCAAATGTGCATGTATAAATATATTTGGGTATACATTTATTATTTAGAATTTGACATAATAAATTTCAATCGTTAGTCTAACAAAATCAATTGGTATTTTGCTGATCACTAAATAATAAACAACATAATTATAATTATAATGTACAAGTAAGAAATTTGTTCATGTCATGTTCATCAACCTGATGAATATTTGTTTAGTCCGTTATCCCATAACAATGTTGGATCATTTGTTTTGTAAGCACATGAATTTAAATAAATCACATATTTAAATTTGCGTCTTTTAAAATAGTACATGTAATAGTTGGTTTGTCTAGTTTAACCAACCTGAAATTTGGCGGTTGTCACACTTTACCTCCGTATAAAAGACTGGGTACGAAGGACCCTTCGTAAGCAGCGAAAGTACTAATAAATTATACCAAGCAGACGTATCCGTAGCCGAAGCTACGATGTATACCTCCGTAATTCCGGAGCTCCCAAAGATGATCACAAATAAAGAACGGATATACATAAATCCATCCCACGCTTATTCGATCTCCCGAAAAGGGAATGATATCAAATACTCCTATAAACTAGGACACGGTTTAAGAGTCCTAGATACATCTTCCATACTTAGAAGATATCACGAAGAGAGGAAGAGATTTACCCTAAATCTATACCTTCCTCTCCAAGACTTTACCCTCTATATAAATAGAGGAGGTGCCATACGATAGGGCATGACCACGTTCAATACGTTAAACCCTAATTATACTCAAAACATTCGACCTCCGAATCCCTAACCTTCACAAATAAACCCCGAGTCCGACCAGTCGGCTTAGATCAACATCATTAGGCGTAAAGCGGCCTACGACCCTTTGACCGGAAGGGAATCGCCAACAAAACACCAAAAACCCTACTCACACTTTCGATTCAACCATAGTGCGATTATTTGATCAAACAAAACTCATAGCTAATTTATGAGCTTAGGGCAATTAGTATCTTGTCACTTCAAGACAAGCCTCAAGTTGGATTCAAAAATTAATCTTATTGACTTTGAATGCTTTGCAACTTTACAAACTTTCAATCAACACTTATATGGATCTTTCGATTAACACCTACTAATCCAACATGTAGATATTCGGTCTAACCTAAATCCACTGTGCCTCTGAGCTTACACTCTAAGGCCCACCATGCATAATGGTTAATCATCTCAAGAAGGTTGTGATTCGTGTCTCTTGAACCCTTTCAAGATCTACACCGCTCCCGCTGAATCTAAGAATTCTAGCAACCCTTGATTTTGATAAGTTTCACTTATCGTGGAAACCATGAAGATATTTATCAATCAAGGCTAACTCTTGACTAATTCACGAATCATTACTCGTTAGACATAAAACAAGATAATTCTCATTAATGCCATAACATATCACCTTCTACTACTTGGAATAAGGTTTAACCAAAAAGGGGTAAAGTTATTTTAGATCATCTTAAACCATATCTTGTATGTTTCATATAATAGTGAAGACAAACGAAATGCAAGGCATTCCTATTTTCACGCGTATGATCCAAAATAAACTTTGATTATCAACGGAGTAGGAATTTATGACGCCATATATAAGTAAAACAACTAAGTGTAATACTTTAGAAAATTTCGAATACATATTCAAAATTTTGCATATACGACATTCCAAAGACCAAGAACAATTCTCGTTCAAATGACAAGACTAGATCAAGATTCAATCACTAAAGTAAAATCCGAAATGCTCTTCAAGGTTGTGATTCTAGAATCTTGAGTCTTGCATTTTCTACTTGTTTTCCGATATTGAGCAATTCAATAAATCTTAGGTTGACACCTAGTATCATCCGTCTTAGGAAAACATATAATCAATTTAGATACTTTACTCAGCGAAGCTTCTATTTTACATAGTCTTGCTAGTACGTAAGATAGTCAAAATTGCTTCACTTCCAAATGACCTATCTAAACCACTTTGGTTATAGGCAGCATCTTCTAAGAACCTCTCTTATTCCCTTTCTTGGATTAAGAAATGTCATCGTGAAAACAAAACACACTTGTTCTTCACTCTACCTCTTGTACCTTCTATCGGGTTTCTTGACTTCTCCATACTTGTCACAACTAAAGCTTTGCCTAGCATAGCTTCATTAGTTGCCTTCAACTCTTGATGCAACTTAACACACTCTTATTTCACCTTGGCACATTGAATATGCTCGTAGAGTTTGGTCGGTGAATTTAAATTCGTCCCAAACTCCATATGCATAGGTGACACAAGTTGTTGTGATTTATCCATTTACTCGCTTCATAAGGTTACATAGATTGTCTAATCGAATGCAACATTAACACGACTTTCTAGTGAGCTTGTTTCTCGAACATGCTACAAACTAACCATGAAGTGAGCTTTCGAATGCTCGACTCCTTTTGATCATCAAAAGGTATATTGCAATCACAAGACAAACAATCTCACTTTGCTCATTGTATTACTAGAGAATACAAGATAGCAATAGTGTATATGTTATCGGAGACAACGTCAAGAAAATGCAACTTCTTCTCATACTTCAAGAGTAACTCTCGAGTTAGATATTGAAGTTGCTCTCATTTAGCTTCTCATTATCTAGCAAAGTTATTAGTAAGATAATTCAAATAACATTTAACAACTAGCGGAGTTTACTAATTAAACTAGGTTCCCATTTTAGCAATTTGATATTTATCTTTAACTAGTATAGCTACCCAAGATTTCAAAGTACTTACATAGAATCTTCTATTTAGTTAAAGCTTAAAGAACCAAATTGAGTCCACATCACGTGTATCCAGCAAAGGTCCGGACGACCACATGTTTGTTTATCAATTAGGCCGGTTTTGCAACCGATCGTACATTACGACTCTTAATGAGACTTCGATCACTACTTGATCCAATGGCATGTTTAGTCTCATCCTTGCCGACTAGTACTTAGGCAACGGTCCAGGGCAACCTAGCAAAATCCGCCTATAAGGTGGCGTGTGGCTATACGTATCCGGTAACTGGGATGGGCAGATACGGACCACCCCGTGTCTAACTATGGCTTAGGCATAGGTCAAGAGCAACAGGGAGTGTAGACGGTCAGGTGCTTCTCATAGGATGGCAGGGATTTCTTTATAAGGTTAGAATAGTTTAGACTAATAAATCAGCCTAATGATAATTTGTTTCGCATGCATTCAAAACAAATTATTGCACCTACTCAAGTTAACAACTGTAACATTCATGATTTTTACCGTTTGACTGAGCATGTAATTTGATTAACTATTTCAATAAACGGAAATTTGGACATAATTGTGTACATTTATCTGTAAATTGGGCCAATTATAATGTCATATTTGAACTTCTAGAATTAGGGCCATATGAGCAGACTATGAAATTGGCCCAGTACATGTTATGGAAATTATATAATAAATGATAATTGAGTAACTATGGTAACAGGAAAAACGTATATACGAAACCTTAAGTATAATGTACGGTTACAACAGTGTCGGTGGAACAGTGTCGGTGGAACAGTGTCGGTGGAACAGTGTCGGTGGAACAGTGTCGGTGGTTAGATGATAATTCCATTAATAGGACAAAAACCGACACAACCTTTATATTATATGAAATGATTTATCCATATTATGGATTTATAATAATTTATAAAAGTTGTACGCTCGTGAGTATTTTTGTTATTAATTTCGGAATCAATTAACTAGTTAGATATATTGTACATACTAGTAAAATAAATATGCAATTGTGTACTTGAACTAGATAACTAATAAATATATAAATACATGTAATTGATTTATAACCACATAGATAAAAGTAATTATACTTATATAGACTAGTTACTACATTTAATTACACAAATAATAATCAAGAATCAAAGTTTAGAGTCAACCAAAGTCAATTAGTCAAGTCAAGCTTGTGTTCTTGACATAAACCCCACACAAACTAACCAAGACTTGGATTATAGCTTGTAATCATGCAATGAACATGTTCCTACTGAATTCTATTTTGTTTTAAGGCCAAAGTTTCAGCCATTACACTCAAGGATGAGTTGTAAACACATAATGAACACCTCATGGCCAAGGTGTGTATTCTTGGCACTTAGTTGCAACTCTTGGGCTATATAAGCAAGCATTTGATGATCATTCTATCATTCATCTCTGCTCTTTTCTCTCTCTTTCACATTCATAACACAAAACAATCAAGTCCATAAAGTCTTGGGTTCATCACTTGAAGTTTCAAGTTGAATTTAAAGACTCTATAGGACTGAAATTTTCAGTCATCTTGCAAACATCATAGAAGATTCATCTGGATGAATTAGGAGACGAATCTTATATTTTTGGAAAGGTCCAAGTGTCAGTAAAATTTGATAAGAACGAAGTTTCTTCTGGTTTTGCTCAGAAGAGTGCCAAAAACGATGATTTTCAGAACTGGTCTAATTTCTGACGAGGCTACAGGTTTGTTTTTGTAAAAATCATAACTCTTTTATTAAAGCTCTTCAAGAGTCAAACCTTACATTTTTGAAAAGGCCTTTGAGTGCCCAACAAATGTCTAGAACTAAGTTTTGTTGTATCTGGTCTTCCTGACTTTTCGTTGTCAAGTAGATAACGCAAAGCTGGAAACATGCTGAAAATTCCTTATTTTGCACTTAGGCTTTGTGGTAGCTTATAAGTTGATCTTATACTTGTTCTAGGTACCCGGTAGTACATTTTGAGCATAGTAAAGTACTTTGCAAAGTGTTTTGAGTTGTACTAAGATTAACTTGTCACGAGGATTATCTACTGCTCTGATTTGCCACTACAACTAAGGTGAGTTTCGTAAACCCTCCCTACTCAATTGAGATTCGGGCTGAAAAGTGTACATGTTTGTTTAACTGTTGATTGTTGATTTGATTGATTGTATGATTGAATTGTTGATATGGACATGTTAGCGCATTATTCATTATATAAGTCGCACCGTTAGCGCATTGTTTACGATGTAAGTCGCACCGTTAGCGCATTGTTTACGATGTAAGTCGCACCGTTAGCGCATTGTTTACGATGTAAGTCGCACCGTTAGCGCATTGTTTACGATGTAAGTCGCACCGTTAGCGCATTATTCATTATATAAGTCGCACCGTTAGCGCATTGTTAATTATTAACTATGTAAGCCGCATCGTTGTTGATCGTTATTGATTGTTATGGAACGTTGTTGAACGTTATATGGAATCGTTATTATTGAACGTTGACTTGTATTGAATTGTGATAATGTGAAACCTTATAGGTTTTCCTTGGATGTGATTAGTTCTCCTAATCCTCACTTATTGTTAACGGTTGTTATCCGACACGGTTATCCCATATTACTTGTCCCTACGAACTCACCAACTTTATGTTGACGTATTTTAGTACACTTTTCAGGTAATCAGGTTAATCAGGTAATCAGAGACAAAATGGATGATTATGTGCTTGCATTGCTAGGATTGGACTAGCTTTGGACTTCTGGATCCGTGATCCTTATTTCCCTTTAACGGGTTATGCTTAGGATCAACTACTATCATTTAAACATTTTCATTTAATATTGATTGAGTGTGTATCTTTGATAGATATTGATTATTGTATACATTTGAGTGAGTTTATGGATTGTTTCAATCCTATGAATGCATATAGTTTGACTCTACATAATTCCCATGTCGTGTTGTGCTTTTCTAAGTGATACCCCATGATTCCGCCATGTTGGGGTGTTACAACAACTTTAACCTATTAAGTTCTACGAAATATGTTTGTGACGTCTAAGGCATAAAAGAACAACACAAACAAATAATGCATGAAATTAAAAACTCTTTCTTAATTTTGATTCATTTCGTAAAACTTTATTTCGAGTTTCTCAAAATCTCTATTTTATAAAACTCATTTTAGTTTTAATTCTAAAAACGATTTTCTCATTAAAACTAATTTTATATGTTCTTTAATCTCTAGGGTTTAAAACAACATGCATCATTTAAACCATATTAATACATATATATCCGCATGCATAAACTAGTCCATAATACTATATGTAGTTCCAACTAAAGCAAGTTACTACGTCTATTACTTTCGTGATCCGTCATCGAGCCCACACTTACTTCGACAACTAGTATCAATATTAATAAGCTCGAAATGATTTTTGTTTCTCAAGATTTCCTTTTACGTATGAGTCTCAATTTCGATTTTAAGAATAAAATTACTCATTAATTTAATTTAAAAGGCATTTATAAAAATTCATTTAATTCTCTCAAAAATAAATTTCATTTTCTCAAAATCCAATTTTATTTTCTCTAAAATAAAACACATACTATTTCAATCTCATTTGAAAATTAAAACTTAAGAAACAATCAATCACGATCACTACCAATAAAACGTATGGATCAAAAACGGTTTACACATAGTAATATCCTACATTATCTCTTTAGTGACTACGGTCATAGCTATGGGTGCATGTATAGAGGCATGTAATAAAACGAACTATTAAAGTAGTCACATGGGTGAACCGACCCGGTACGCACATAGGGGTTAATTCAACCAATTATATACAATTCGAAAAACCTAATGAATTGTATATCTATTAGTGATTATACCATGCATGAGCCTGCGCTCTGATACCACTGTTGGGATTTTATTAACTATACAACTCTTTGTATCGGAAATGGATGTTCACAATTTGAAAGTACTTCAAATTAGTTTATTCAAAACTTAGGGTTTAAAGTGTAAATAATTAAAATTTAATTTAAATAATCGTAGTCGAACTCAACTTCCCTTGAAAAGGGTTGTAGATTTCGAAACCCTAATTATGTATAAAAGTCGAATTCGACTTCCCCTTGGCAAGCGGATTCGAATTCTATAACCCTAATTTAATCAAAAACGTTTAATTAAAAAAACTTTTTAATAAAACATGAACATCCTAATTAGTTACGATTAATTAATTAAGCAAATAAATTAATCTAGTTTAATTTACTTATGCAATAATTAATTAACCTAACTAATTATATATGCGGAATAAGTTAATAAAACAATTAACTAATTAATTTCCTAATTACGATCTATCATGCATGCAATATAACCAACTAATAAATAAATAAATAAACAAAGAAAGAAACCTAACCTCTTTGTAGAAACCCGGAGACGAGAACTCCGTCACGTACTAGAGCCCAAGTGTAGGAACTCCTCTAAAGACTCGTACACACGAACGGATCTTCGGCACTTAGTCAAGTGCTAGCTATAACTCCAAGTTATAACAAAAACCCACCATAAAAATAACTAGAAGAAGCTTAGTCGAAACCCTTACCAATTTTGGTTAGGAATTTCGACCCTAGCTCCTAATGGAGAGAATAATTGATTATTGAAAACCTTAGAAAAGCCCTCTATTTATAAGGGAAAAACCCTTAGAGGTTTCTTAATTCTAATCAATGTGGGACAAGAAAAACCTAAAGTTTTTCTTTCCCTTTTCCCTTGTGCGTGACCGACCTATGGGTCCTCCATGGGCCAATCTTGTTTGGCCCATGGTCAAATGGATTGGCCCATGGTGCTTAGGTGCCCGATCCGATTTCGACCCAGTCCGACCCGCTCGTCATTTCCAAATCTATTTTTGGAAACTTTTCAAAAACTATTTTTAGAAACTTCTAGTTATTATCTTTTACAATGGATCTTTGTTATTTTTTTTTTTTTTTTTTTAGAACGGCATTCTAATCTACTCCTACTCCTAAATTATACGCTTGCCAGGGATGAAATCCAGGACTCTCGAAAAATCCCTATTAATATGAAGTTCAACTAAGCCCTCCTCATTCTTCGCGTGCGACCCTAAAGGTTCATAGATATGAGGCCGTATAAATATATTGGAATATTCTCATAATTTCAACAATTGTCTTCCCTTTTATTGTGTGGTTCGACATTCACAAATGAAAAACACCAAAACCCCAAAATTGTTTTAGGTTTAATTATTTGGGTTTTTAGTTAAAACCTAAATTAGTTTTTGCAAAAGGTTTCTAGCCTTTTGTTTTTTTTGAGGATTTCGAATTCCTCATCTTAAGAGGAGTTCGAATTCGACTTCCCTACTAGATGGAATCGAATTCGACCACTAGGTGGTCAAAAGGGTTTTGGTTGGTTGCGGTCGTAAGCTTAAAGATGCCTAGCAGATCCATGGTTGAGGCATTGTTCGTGTACGCACTTACGGAGGGTTTCTACACTTGGAATCTTGTTTCTGGAATCTTCTACATCAATGAGGAATCTTCTCTACCTCAACAATATATATATATATATATATATATATATATATATATATATATATATATATATATATATATATATATATATATATATATATATATATATATATATATATATATATATATATATATATATATATATATATATATATATATATATATATATATATATATATATATATATATATATATATATATATATATATATATATATATATATATATATATATATATATATATATATATATATATATATATATATATATATATATATATATATATATATATATATATATATATATATATATATATATATATATATATATATATATATATATATATATATATATATATATATATATATATATATATATATATATATTATATATATATATATATATATATATATATATATATATATATATATATATATATATATATATATATATATATATATATATATATATATATATATATATATATATATATATATATATATATATATATATATATATATATATATATATATATATATATATATATATATATATATATATATATATATATATATATATATATATATATATATATATATATATATATATATATATATATATATATATATATATATATATATATATATATATATATATATATATATATATATATATATATATATATATATATATATATATATATATATATATATATATATATATATATATATATATATATATATATATATATATATATATATATATATATATATATATATATATATATATATATATATATATATATATATATATATATATATATATATATATATATATATATATATATATATATATATATATATATATATATATATATATATATATATATATATATATATATATATATATATATATATATATATATATATATATATATATATATATATATATATATATATATATATATATATATATATATATATATATATATATATATATATATATATATATATATATATATATATATATATATATATATATATATATATATATATATATATATATATATATATATATATATATATATATATATATATATATATATATATATATATATATATATATATATATATATATCTATATTAATATATATATTATATATATATATATATATATATATATATATTACATTATATTTGCATTAATTACATATTATATCTTATCACCTTTATATTATATTATGTTAGTCCCAACTCGATAGATGGTACTACTGAAGACACCTCTATGTCGATGGTGGAGTTACTTTGCAATATATGCACTGAACTGGAGACGACCAGTTGCAGTGTGTATATACCAAGTTCTAGATAGTTTACTTATATAAAAGACAATAAGTAAAGAACAATGCAATAATACAAATAACTTGTAAGATAACTTGATGAGACAATATGTATTTTTCAATGTGTAATTTATTTATTGATATTAAACAAATTACAAGGTTGATGCGGAACCAAGATAATACACGAATGTAAATATCCTAACAACCTATGAAATACAATTGATCTACACTCGGAATTCTCAAGACAATCGAAACACTTAAAGTTGTGAAATGTTCCTTTTAGCGATTCAGAGAAGATTGCACAAGTTCACCAAGAATATTGCAGGTTTGCAAAGTGTGAAGTTATTCGTCTTTGTGAATTAACTTGAATTCTTGGTTGTGCAATGACTTGTATTTATAGGCAAAGTTAACATTGGGATGTTAACTTTAGCCGTACAAATGTGGTTGAGAGCATTTAAGGAATATCATTTAATTCCTTAAAAAGCAGTGTAAAGTCGCATGATAAAGCAACTTTACACAACCACCTTTATGTACCTTTTATTACTTAAATAATAAGACAAGGCTTATTATCCGGTAAAGGTACATAAAGTATACAAGTCAATTCCTCGTAATCAGTGTAAAGCTTTGTAAGGTCTTTCCACTGATGGTCTCCAGTTTGTAACTGACTAGAATGTCAACTGGGCTTCGCTGCCATTGCCATTCTCTATCTTCCATTTGTTGTCTTCGACTTCAACTAGAATGATTCTTCAACTTGGTCAGTTCTCAACTGGAGGAAGTCTTCAGTTGCGTTAACTGTACGGTGCAACTGGACTTCAATATATTTCTGGACAAATCTTCTTGGTCACCAGTTTTACTGGGTCACCAGATGCAACTGGTGACTGGCCAGTTCCAGGTGAACTGGTCCTAACAAATTCCCCCTATTTGTCTAGAAATATAGTCTAAGTCTTTTTCTAGTTCTTGTATCTGTACAAGTGTGAACTATAGAGACTTGTTCGATTTAAATCTATCTAAGTTTCTTAAGGCATTTTTATAGATCAATAAATGCCTTAGGTTTTTCTTTTAGGTTTGTTAGATTTTAATCTTCTATCTACCTTGTGGTTACAAACTGGTAACTTCATTTATACAAGGGAATGAAATTTATACAAGTTACAGAATGTAAATACAAATTACAAGTAGATAAACTGAAGAAAGAACTTAATGAGATGACCCTTCGCCAGTTCTTCTTCTCTTGGCAACTGAAGAGATAGGCTGAGTATCTTCAGGGTCAATATTCAACTTTTGCTCAAGATTTTCTTTATGTTGAATCTTCCCCCTTAGAAAGTTTACCCATGCTTTCTCGAACCTATTCTTTTGTGCCTTAGCATCCAAAACATTTACCATCTCCACCTATTCGTTGAATCCATATTGCATAGCACCAGGATCATTAGTTCTAACCAGTGGCCCACCAGTATACTTAACTTCGATTTGAAAAACCTTGGTGCCTGGCTGATTGTAACATTGACACTATTAATAGTACCACTATGTCTTCTGGTTGACATGATCTGGGAGTAGTAGTTTCTAGCTTCAGATTCATTTGTGATTTTTATACTCCCAGCACCAGCAGCCAGTACAACGGACTTAATGTCTTCATTGGATACCTCGCCAGTTGATTCAACGAATGTGCTAAGGTCAGCATCTCTTGCATCTCTTGTCAGTGGTTTTCTTGGTTGTGGAATCCTTCTTCTTGGTGGATCCAGTACACTCTTCACAACCTTCTTGACATTTGCAATTCTCTTTAGAAGCCCACTAGCCCTAATCTCTTTGGCCTTCTCCACTGAAATGTTTAAGCTCCTGGCATCGAATTCAGCTTCATCCTCTTGATAGTGTCTGTCCAGTTCTACATCTAGCATTTCATTCAACTGGTCAACTATCCTAGGATCATTCTTAACCCTAACATACTCATCCTTAGTGATACCCAGTAGATTGGCATCACTCATATCCAGCAACTTAATCTGAGCAAGATGTGCCCTGCCTCAACTTGGTTTCTTTGTTTCATTTTCTTTCTTTCTTTGATGTCATTACCAAGTCTAGCCAGTTTTCTACTATCACTATCTGAAACTGGAGGGAGTATATCAGCATTACCAGTTTCCAACATTACTTCAGTGGCCGGCTGGGCAGATGCATCACCAACTAAACCTTTACCTTTGTCCAAACCAACATTCCCCCTAACACTCTGCTCACCAGCTTCAGTACTGGTAGCCACAACCAATTCTCTTCCAGATCCAGATGGAGTCCTTCCAGGTGTAACTGGTCGTGTAAGGACTGAACTTCTTTCCCCCTTGGCAGCATCTAGACCTGCCCTAATTGCTTCCCATTTAGAGGGGTGAGATGGCAACCGGTCAAGAGGCTGCCACGACTGCATGTCCTTACATTCTTTGAAGATGCCACACATCATCCTGAAGGACCTCCATAAATGGTTCGTCTCCTTGGACTGGGTCAAGACATTTGCAAAAACTTGGTCTTGACCAGTTTTCAATTCATTCAAGATCTTGGAGTCCTCATCCAAACCAGAGACAACCTTATCCTTAACCTCATCATCCATCTTCTTCAGATTTTCCACTTCAGTTGTCAGTTTCTCTATAGATTGAGCATGTAGAGATACCTGGTGTTCAAACTTTCTATGCTGCCTCTCAACTGGTTGATCTCACTGGTAAGTGAGGGCCAGATCAACCTGAGGAGTGGCCAGCTTGGTGATCTCAGACATCACCCTTTCAATCAAATGCTCTTCTCTAGCACCCAGCGTATCCTCTATTTTCTGACCAACCGAAGTCATCAACTGCTCTCCAGGCCAGTTACATCTAGGCCAGGTCTTTCAATAAGTTCCTTAACCTGCCTTTCAATCTCTTTCAAGTCAACTTCTGAAGTTCTGACAGTATTTCCTAGCAAGTTGGAGATTGAAATGGAGACCTTGGAGTGAGTTAGGTCAAAGGCTTCCTTTAGAGTACCAGCCAGATTGTTGCAGCCAGTGACCAACTCATTAAGCTTTCTAAACACCAAGTCTTCATTGGTTGAAAACTTGTTTATCCCCAGATCGACCACCTTAATGTTTGTCAAATGATCTTTGTGGTATCTGGAGAAGGACTTGGTGTTCTTGTCAAGTATCTTCTGAATCTCCTCCACCCTGGTTAGAAGGTTTTGGAGATCGGCTTGTAGTGAGACAACTTGACTGTCCAGTGACAAAGGAGAAGGTGTCACTCCTTGTCACACCCCGTTGTAGCGGAAATACAGGGTTAACAAAGAATTGCATACTAATCAGAAGGTTAATAGAAATTTCATCCATTTATACCAATACAAGTCAAAACAAGTACAATCGTTCCAAGTGTGGACCCCAAAATACGGATACAAGCCATCCTCATTTGGAACTGGGCCCACAGAAATACAAGTTAAATAAATTGGACAGTCAAATACAATTAAAGCCAAAAGCATGAGAGTCCTCAATGTCTGATGCTAATTGTACGTCCAAAGTCAAAAGATTGGCCCTATAATGCCAAAGACGATTCCAAGACTTACTGATGGTCACCTGAAAAGCATGAAATTTGAGAGGATCAACTATCGAAATAGTTGGTGAGTTTACAGTGTGTTTGACTAAAAGATCAATCGTCGTTTGTTGTAGTTATTTAATGCATGACGGTTCAGACCGAAGTCTAACCTAAATATATATAGCCAAGACGGTTCAGACCGAAGTCTAACCTAAATCATATGACAAGACGGTTCAGACCGAAGTCTAACCTAAATAATTTGACAAGACGGTTCAGACCGAAGTCTAACCTAAATCATATGACAAGACGGTTCAGACCGAAGTCTAACCTAAATAATTTGACAAGACGGTTCAGACCGAAGTCTAACCTAAAACATACAACAAGGGGGGGGGATCATTTTAATTTGTCAAACACAAGAAACAGTTTAGTCAGCCGACAACATGGCAAGTCAAGACATATAGATCAATTTTCATAAGACATGTATACACATTATTAGACAGCCGTCTCATGGCAAATATAAGACAATGATTTCATTTACCATATCTCATGGCGTAGACAAAGACAAATCATTTACAAAGTATTTGTGTATACAGTACATGCTTTCAGGCCCAAAGTAAAGGAAAAAGGGCGCCATAAACTCACCTTAGCAGTCTATGAGCTAAAGTATGAGCAGTCCGAGAAAATGAGCAGTCTAGTCTCCACGTCTATCCAAAACCTAGGATAAGAGTACCAATGGTGAGGATCAAATCTCACGACGACAAGTATCCTACGTACCACTACTTAGCTATCAATCCTAGAATGCCGTTACCGAGAATGTGATTTTACTTCCATTTTATTTAACTTTAGTTGGTAATATCAATGACATCGTCATTATAAGGTAGTCTAAAGTACCATTCGATATTCACCAAGTTCAAACGTTCAAATTATTGAAAACTGAAAATGTCAAACAGTCTCAAAACTCGCGGCGCGACCAGAGGTCCTCGCGGCGCGACCTTGCTATATTCCTCGCGGCGCGACCTGGAGGTTTCGCGGCGCGAGTCAAATCAAGTGCAGGTTTCTGTTCGAAATTTGTTACACCTCGCGGCGCGACCTGGAAGGCTCGCGGCGCGACCTGGAGGTTTCGCGGCGCGAGTCAAATCAAGTGCAGGTTTCTGTTCGAAATTTGTTACACCTCGCGGCGCGACCTGGAAGGCTCGCGGCGCGAGTTCCACCTGACCAGGTGAAAAACCTGGTTTATGACCATTTTTAGCAAACCATGTCGACTCCAAATCGATTCCTTTCATTTTTAATAAGTGTTAACCTGTTCAAAAGACTTTGAACTTACCATTTCATCAACCATTTCGTAACTTCCATCAATTTGACCAAAAACTAAATTCTAAGTCAAAATTTCCTTTAATTACCAAAACCCTAATTTCATACTACTTTCATAGGCTTCTATTTTGAATTATATAACTGAAATAAACCCTTTAATGAATTTAAATAAAATCAAAAGATTGAATAAAAGTTAACTTACCAAAATGGTGTTCTTGAAGAATTTGATGAAGATGATGATGATAATGATGCCCAAAACCCTAATTATTATTGGAATAAGATGATTCTTTGATTTTTCCTTTGATTTCCACTTGCCAGAAGAATTTAGAAGATAAAAGAAATTTGTGTGTGTGTGTTCTATGTGTGTGTCGACCAGGTAAAAGAAAAAAGGAGGGAAAGCCTTTTGTTGTTTAATCCCCAGCCACAAACAAAGCAACCGGCCTATGTGGCCCTTTTGAGATATTTACCTTACCCTTAAATTGGTAAAATGCTTACGATTAAATACCGTTTGACTAATAGGTTAAAATGTAAAGTAAAGGTATCTTCCCTCGTCTCATTTGTAGTCAAAACGAGCAAATAAAGTTTCGTCAAAGGGAACTTTTATAATATTAAGTCTAAACGGACTAATTATCTTGTACAAGACATAACCTTTAAATATTTATTTAAAGTTATTTTTAAAGACTCGGCATTCGTCTAGATAGCTAATAGTCTACGTCATCAAGATACGTCTAATTTGACTAAGTCAAAAGTCCAAAAGTCTAATAATTTCCACGTCAAATGACTGTCTAATTGAGATTAGGACTAACCCGATGTTAATTAATTACGAGTTGTCACACACTGGACCACTAGCAGTTACTACTGGAGCAATTGGAGGAGGCAAACTGATGGAAGTCTCCCCAGTTGTCAGGCCAGCAGTTGAAGAAATTATTGGAGTGATGGTTGAAGAAAGGACTGGAAAAACAAATTATTGTTCATGCTGAGAATGCTCAGGTGTGGACAACGGCGACGGTGGGGGTGGCATTTCTCGAGCAAGTGAGAATTGCCCAGTTGGTAAAGGAGCGGAATATATTGGTAAGGATATATCTATAGGCACATTTACTTGTGGTGGTGAAAATGAAATTGATGCGTCTGGAAGTGAGACTGGAGATGAAGGGTCTTGTGCTTATACAGAAGCATCAAGAATCTCCAAGTCTGTTTCAGTACCTTCAGAATCCGAAGATTCTATAAGGATTTCCTCATCATTAACACTCATGTCCAGATCCATGAATGTAACTGAGGGCTGACCAGTTACCTGGTCAGTCTCCAGATGACCTTCCCCAGTTTCCTGGATGGGTGCATCTGTTGATGGATCAGATACCGAAGTATCTTCACCAGGGATAGATGTGATGGGGGTTGCTTCAGTTATGGTTGCTCTATCCTCAACCATAACATTAGACACACTGGAGGGTCCCTCATTATTTTGAGGCCCGCCCAGTTGCCTTTCTGACTCACCTGCAAGAGGTGCATCAGTTGAAGCGAATGCCAGTTGCATTCGTTCAGGAATTTCAACCTCACCAGCTTCAGATACCAGTGAGTCTAGATTCCTTAGCATATCTGGAGCAGTGTACGGTGAATCTGTACTATTATATGCTTCTCTGCCCAGAATTTGCTTAAAACAAAGTGAGAGGAACCTTGAAAAGGGAATACAAACACCCCTTGTGCCCTTCAACTTTTGAACCAGGCTTCTATACAGAATATCTGCAAAGTCCACTCTCAATTCGTTCCACAAGCAATAAGCCATCTCTGCTTGTGAGGAGTTGATCTGGTCAAGTCCACCAGAACTCCCACCCATGCTCTCCACCAGGTGGATGAAAAAATACCTCCATGAAGGTGTAAGGCCCTTCATGGTCATCGCACCTTTTGTCTTTAACACCCCATTCTCCAAACACTCCATGTGTCCCATTTCAAGAAGTACTTGGCGAAAATTTATATTTGGGGGCAAGACGACTGGAGATTCACCCTCTCTCCAGTAATTGAGGCGTAAGGCATCCCTTAATACATCGGCTGACAAGGTACACTGGATTGTTCCATCCTTTAATGTGAAACTGATGGAGGAACAATCGGAAGAAAGAACGGCAGTGTACCAAAACTCACATAAGTAGTTGTGAAACAACTTACGTAGGTTTAGAGAGAATGAGGGTCCTATTGGAGAATTCTTCAAAAACTTTTGAATTCTACCAATAAGGGTATCGGACCCTTGAGATCCTCGTAGGCTGGCCATCGGATTATTTGGATTTAGTTTGATGACCAAAGCACTACTAGGGGCACCAGGTGCCGGTTTGACATCTGGTGAGGGATTATATGGAACAGTCAAGAGATTTACATCTCTTGAACGAGATGATCTAGGAGCCATAGAAGAATGAAAATAAAATTTGGGATTTAGGGTTTTTGATTTGTGAAGCAAGGAGAAAAATGAAGCAATTTTGATGATTGGAAGTAAATGAAGGAATGTAAGAGAAGGAAGTAAATGAGTTCGGAGTAAATAAGGGTATTTATAAAGGGATTCAAGATCCCAATGAAACACCAAAATTATATTTTAATAAAGACAATCCTTTTTGTAGATATTTTCAACAAAGTTGGTTTGAATTTTGAAATAAAATATTGATTTGCCATGTAAACATTAAATGCTTCCATGTCAGCATTAAATGCTACGACGGCTTATCTTATCCACGCGCCCACTCACTTTTTGTTTTCCCAATACAAACAGTTGTCAAGTACTAAAATGGGTTCAAACACGTCAGATTACGATATCAAGTGGTTTAAAACACTCGAGTATCATCACGTGTCACACATATTGACCAAGTATTTGTAACGTTATAAAAATAAGACAAGACTGAACCTGGTAACTGGAGGATCAGTCCAGTACCAGTTTCCAACTGGAGAGTTCTCCAGTTGCATTTTCAAACAAAAACGAATTTTAGTCAGAAAATTATTTTGAGTCTTTCCCCCTAAAATAATGATCCAGAAATCAATTAGTGCCAAGATAGTATCACAAAGGCGTTCGATAGCCTGGCGAGCAAAGATTATCTGGACCTCCTCAACTGGAGAACTTCATCAGTGTCACTGACGCGTTCAATAACAAAGAAAGCTCCAGTTAAGGATTTAACATTCCCAGTTCGCTGATGAGATGTTTAAAGGTTTTCTCATCGAGAGGTTTAGTAAAAACATCAGCTAACTGTTTGTCAGTGGGGATGAAATGAATTTCAATATCTCCTTTCATAACGTGATCTCGAATGAAATGATACCTGATGTCAATATGCTTTGTTTTTGAGTGCATCACTGGGTTGTGAGATATAGCAATAACACTGGTGTTGTCACAAAAGATTGGGGTCTTGGTATACTTCTGACCATACTCTAGTAACTGGTTCTTGATCCAGAGAATCTGGGCACAGCAACTGGCCGCAGAAATGTACTCTGCCTCAGCAGTGGACATAGAGACTGAAGTCTGCTTCTTGTTGGTCCAACTTACCAGTTTTCCTCCAAGGAAATGACAACCACCAGTTGTTGATTTTCTATCTATCTTACAACCTGCATGATCAGAATCTGAATAACCCATTAGATCTAATCCTGAGCCTTAGGGGTACCAAAGACCAAGATTAGGACACCCTTTCAGGTATCTAAAGATACGCTTTACAGCGTGCAAATGTGATTCTTTAGGGTTAGACTGAAATCTGGCACATAAACATGTTGCAAACATTATATCTGGTCGACTGGCAGTTAAGTACATCAGTGAACCAACCATACCTCTATAGTCAGTTATGTTAACTGGTTTGCCAGTTGGGTCAGAGTCCAAATTCAATGGTGCTGCAATAGGTGTGTTTTTCGATGGGATTGGATCATATTTGTATTTTCTTAACAAATCTCTGACATATTTTCCTTGGTTTATGAAAATTCCATTTTCAGTTTGCTTAATCTGAAGACCTAAGAAAAATGTTAATTCACCCATTAAACTCATCTCATACTCAGATGACATAATTTTAGAAAACTTTTTACACATTGCATCATCAGTTGAACAAAAAATAATGTCATCAACATAAATTTGTACCAATAAGATATTACCTCTTTCTTTCAAGATAAACAAGGTATTATCTATTGCACCTCTTTGAAAGCCATTTTTAAGAAGATGTTTAGTTAAAGTATCATACCAGGCTCTTGGGGCTTGTCTTAGACCATACAATGCTTTGTTCAGTCTATAAACCCAATGAGGATGCTTCTCATCGATGAAACCTGGAGTCTGCTTAACATAAACTTCTTCTTCCAATGTTCCATTAAGGAACGCACTTTTGACATCCATCTGGAAGACCTTGAACTGCAGATGGGCTGCATAAGCCAGAAATATTCTTATGGCTTCAAGTCTTGCAACTGGAGCAAAAGTTTCATCAAAGTCAACGCCCTCTGCTTGACAATAACCCTGGGCAACTAGTCTGGCCTTGTTTCTTACAACATGGCCATCTTCATCCATTTTGTTTCGGTAGACCCATCTGGTACCAATAGGTTCTTTCTTTAACCCTGGTGGACAAGGAACAAGCTCCCAAACATTGTTCCTTTCAAACTGGAGGAGCTCTTCTTGCATAGCTTCCACCCAGCTTGGGTCTGCCATAGCCTCGTCAATCTTCTTTGGTTCAATTAGTGATAAGAAGGTGACGTTTAAGCATTGCTCACTGGTGGCTCTTCTAGTCTGAACCCCACTAGTTGGATCACCCACAATTTGTTCAATTGGGTGGGCTTTAGTCCATCTAGCGTATTGACTAGGCTGGTGTAACACAATATCAGTGCAAGTCACCTGGCGATCTTCTTCAGTTGCAACAGCATCTGGAGAAGGATCAGTCCAAACAACTTCTACATCCTCATCAGAGTCAATGAGGTCTCGATTGGCATCATGAAATTCCTCATTAGAAGGCATTTCATGAAGAACTGGAGAAGTAGGTGTTTGAACTGGTGCTGATATTGGAGTGGCACGTACATCAGATCCAATCACCAATTCTTGTGGTAAGTTGAAATTGATGGAGGGATAGAATGATGTGTCACTGGTGGTGTTCTTCTTCTTAACTGGTTCCAGTTTGTTGAAACTGGAAGCATCTTCTGGTGAAACAACTGACCGATGAACTTGGTCAGTTTCACCAAAATTAATTGGAACGACTGGAGAAATATCAAGGCTTGGTCTCTTGTTGATTGCTTCAGTTGATTCGTCGAATGTGACATGAATTGTCTCATGAACCTTTTGGAGTCTATAATTATAAACTCTAAAGGCCTTTCGAATATCTGAATAGCCTAAAAATTCCCCTTCATCAGCTTTTGCATCAAACTTTCCAAGCTGACTGGAATCGTTTAGTATATAAACTGGACAACCAAATACATGGAAGTATCCAATATTTGGTTTACGATTCCTGAGTACTTCATAGGCAGTCTTCTTATGTCTCTTGATGTAGACTGACCGGTTTTGGGTGTGACAAGCAGTTGCAACTGCCTCAGCCCAAAAACTGGTGGGAAGACCAGATTCAGATAGCATACTTCTGGCTGCTTCTATCAGTGTACGATTCTTTCTTTCAACAACTCCATTTTGCTCTGGAGAGTGAACTGATGAGAAGTTTTGAGAGATGCCAGTGTCATTGCAAAATGTTTTAAGTACCTTATTTTGGAATTCAGTACCATTATCACTTCGCAACTGACAAACTTTTCGAGTATACTTGAGCTCAATTCTTTTAATGAGAGAGATGATTTCAGCAGATGCATCACTTTTGGATCTGATGAATACCACCCAGCTGTATCTGGTGAATTCATCAACCACAACTAGAGTGTACTTCTTTCCAGCTCTAGTTTGAACATTCACTGGACCAAAGAGATCCATATGTAGCATGTGAAGAGGTTCAGTGATGCTAAAATTTTGCCTAGTTTTAAAACTGGCTCTCTTCTGCTTGCCCATCTCACACCCTGGACATGGTTTTTCTTTATTGAAAGAAATCTGAGGTATCCCATCAACCAGTTGTTTGCGAGACAACTTGTTAATGTTTTTGAAATTAAGGTGGGATAACCTTTTATGCCATAGCCAGTTGGTGTCCTCATCAGCTTTTGCATCAAACTTTCCAAGCTGACTGGAATCGTTTAGTATATAAACTGGACAACCAAATACATGGAAGTATCCAATATTTGGTTTACGATTCCTGAGTACTTCATAGGCAGTCTTCTTATGTCTCTTGATGTAGACTGACCGGTTTTGGGTGTGACAAGCAGTTGCAACTGCCTCAGCCCAAAAACTGGTGGGAAGACCAGATTCAGATAGCATACTTCTGGCTGCTTCTATCAGTGTACGATTCTTTCTTTCAACAACTCCATTTTGCTCTGGAGAGTGAACTGATGAGAAGTTTTGAGAGATGCCAGTGTCATTGCAAAATGTTTTAAGTACCTTATTTTGGAATTCAGTACCATTATCACTTCGCAACTGACAAACTTTTCGAGTATACTTGAGCTCAATTCTTTTAATGAGAGAGATGATTTCAGCAGATGCATCACTTTTGGATCTGATGAATACCACCCAGCTGTATCTTGTGAATTCATCAACCACAACTAGAGTGTACTTCTTTCCAGCTCTAGTTTGAACATTCACTGGACCAAAGAGATCCATATGTAGCATGTGAAGAGGTTCAGTGATGCTAAAATTTTGCCTAGTTTTAAAACTGGTTCTCTTCTGCTTGCCCATCTCACACCCTGGACATGGTTTTTCTTTATTGAAAGAAATCTGAGGTATCCCATCAACCAGTTGTTTGCGAGACAACTTGTTAATGTTTTTGAAATTAAGGTGGGATAACCTTTTATGCCATAGCCAGTTGGTGTCCTCATCAGCTTTGGTATAGAAACATTGCTCTTTTGGAGCTGGTTCCATATCCATGATGTACACATTTCCTTTTCTTGGTGCAATCATCACCACTTTCCAATCCTTGTTAAATATGGTGCCTTGTGCAATATCGAACAATACTCTGAAGCCATCATCGCAAAGTTGGCTGACACTGATCAGGTTGTATTTCAAACCATTCACAAATGCAACTCTTTTGAATTCGACTTGTCCATTATTGAGCACACCATATCCTTCAGTCTTTCCAGATTGATCGTTACCAAACGTCACTGTCGGTCCATCTTGGACAGTGAACTCTTCCAGTAGGGGCTTACATCCGGTCATAGTCCGGCCAGCAGCGCTGTCCAGATACCAGATATTCTTCTTTCGATCGCCCTACACACACACAAAAATCATTAGTTCTTTTTGTGAACCCATCTTTTCTTGATGGGTCCACTGGACTTCTCTACAGAAGCCACAGTTGACAGTTGTGGTGTTGAACTGGAGGCTGCATCTGGAGCTTTATCACCAGCTCCAGGTGCAGGAGTAAAAACAATTGGTATTTGATACTTACTCCCTTTATTTTTACCAGATTTTGTTCCAGAAGGAACATTCTTTTGTTTAGGTATTAAAGAGAGTGGATTAATATTTTGTTTGAAAACTGGAGGTAATAAACCTCCTTCCAGATTGTTAATCCGGGCAGTACAACTCTGAACCTGCCGAGACAAAAGTTGGAGTTGACTTTCTAGATTAACCAAAATATTATTTTCTTCAGGCAGTTGAACCTTGGACCTAGGTTAAACTGGTGCTTTAGTCTGTCGGGTCTTGGGCACCTTAGACTTTTGAGGTAAAGGCTTGTTACCAGTGGCCTTTTTGACTGGAGCTTTAGCCTGTTCGGCTCCAGTTTTAACCTCAATGGGGGTGGTCTCAAAGGTTTCAGTTTCAACAGCTTCAGATTGATCATAAGGTGTTTCAACCTTGAGAGCTGGAGGCAATGCATGAAGGTCTGGTATGAGAGCTGCCATCTCCAGATCTCCAGATTTCCATGCATTCTTCTGGGCATCGATAGTTCTTGAAAATGCATCATAGTTTTTGCCAGATGCTTTTACCCATGACTTGATAATCTTTTGTTCTTTTTCAAGATCAGAAAATAGTTTTTGATTATCAAGTTCTAAAGCCTCAATCTTTAAAACTGACTCCTTGAGAGCCAACTGGACACTTTGCAAATCATTTAGTTGTGGTTTAACATTGTTCAGTTCAATTAGGATAGTGTCAAGATATCTTTCACTATCAGCTCTTACAGTTTCCACAAATGCCAAATCACC
The DNA here is from genome assembly GCA_034093135.1 of Erigeron breviscapus. Classification (NCBI taxonomy): domain Eukaryota; kingdom Viridiplantae; phylum Streptophyta; class Magnoliopsida; order Asterales; family Asteraceae; genus Erigeron; species Erigeron breviscapus. The sequence continues at coordinate 7,831,397 of CM067167.1, forward strand.
ACTTAATGATTCAGCCAGGTCCAGTTTTAGTTCAGGGTCAACCTGGTTATCATAGTCACATACCTTCTTCAGTATGATGTCCACCCATCTTCCAGAGATGACATCTTCTTTCACCACATGCTGCTGCTGTTGATCTTCCAAGGCCATGAAGCACATGTCCCTTTCCTCTTCTTCATCATCAGATGAGTCATCAGAGTACTCCCATTTTCCCTCAGTTTGTGCCATTAAGCACTGATCCTTTTTCTTTTCCATGGACAGGAGGGCAATCTGGGCCTTAAGCTTCTTGTATTTAGCTTTGTAGCTATCATCAGGCCGATTGAAATTAGGGACAGAGGGGCCAGTTTGGTTGTTCAACTGACTAGATCTGCATTCTTTCATAAAATGACCTTTCTTACCACACTTATAGCATGTAAGATTGGTCTTATCCAGAGAGCTGGAGCTGGAAGCATTGTTGGGGCCATTAAATCTTTTGGATTTATGCTTAAACCTATTAAAGGTTTTAGCAATCATGGCGACCAGATCAACATCGTCAGTTTCATTACAACCATCACTGTTTTCAGTGGTCAGTCCAGAGTTTAAGAAACTGTTCAACATCTCCTTCATCGAGTGTACCTGGACACTCTCAGCAGACATTAAAGCAGCACAAGGTCGCTCAGTTACACTAGCAACCTTGGGACTCTGGGCATGGTTCATGGCATCTTGCTCAGCCACAAGTCTTGCAGCATTATTATCTTCAGTGAATCTGAAGGCTCCATAGAGCGATGCAAGAGTATGAGTGTGCAAGGTTTTACCTTGTCTCAAGACAAGAACCATGTTTTCCCATTTGGAAGGAAGAATATCACAAAACTTCTCAAGAAGAATATCCTTATCCTTCTCTACACCCAAACCTCTCAACTGATTGATGAGGCTAGAAAATCTGGTGTATGTACCAGTTAGACTTTCATTGGGCGAGGCAAAGAAGGATTCATACTTCTTGTTCAAAGCAACTTTTCTGGTGACAATAGTGTCATCACCTCCTTCAAACTGAATAACTAACTCGTCCCACATATATTTTGCACTGGGGAACAGCACAAGTGTTGGAATTAGATCTTTAGGAACACCCCCAAGGATCATGTTCTTGAGTCTGGTGTCCAGATCAACAAGTCTACGATCCTCATCAGACCAATGGTCTTCTGGCTTTTCCCTTGAACCTCTTCTTCCAGTTGGATCAAGAAGAGGACTGACCCCAAGGGACATGGGTATATATGGTCCATCCTTAAGGATTTTCAACATATACCTTTCAATCCCACCAAAATGCAAAAGCATTCTAGCCTTCCATGTACCGAATGTCTCACTGTTTCCATCAAATTTTGGAACAGGAGTGTTAGAGTAGTGTACATGGACATGGTTTGGGGCAGTAGGAGGAGGGTTGGTGTTAACATTTTGAAAAGGTTGTGCATTAGTATTTGAGGGGTTTTCACCTGAACCAGAACCATCTCCACCTTCAGTAGTGTTCATCTTAGCAGATCTAGGCAAGTTTATTAGCCTTCTGCTCTGATACCACTTGTTAGTCCCAACTCGATAGATGGTACTACTGAAGACACCTCTATGTCGATGGTGGAGTTACTTTGCAATATATGCACTGAACTGGAGACGACCAGTTGCAGTGTGTATATACCAAGTTCTAGATAGATTACTTATATAAAAGAGAATAAGTAAAGAACAATGCAATAATACAAATAACTTGTAAGATAACTTGATGAGACAATATGTATTTTTTCAATGTGTAATTTATTTATTGATATTAAACAAATTACAAGGTTGATGCGGAACCAAGATAATACACGAATGTAAATATCCTAACAACCTATGAAATACAATTGATCTACACTCGGAATTTCTCAAGACAATCGAAACACTTAAAGTTGTGAAATGTTCCTTTTAGCGATTCAGAGAAGATTGCACAAGTTCACCAAGAATATTGCAGGTTTGCAAAGTGTGAAGTTATTCGTCTTTGTGAATTAACTTGAATTCTTGGTTGTGCAATGACTTGTATTTATAGGCAAAGTTAACATTGGGATGTTAACTTTAGCCGTACAAATGTGGTTGAGAGCATTTAAGGAATAGCATTTAATTCCTTAAAAAGCAGTGTAAAGTCGCATGATAAAGCAACTTTACACAACCACCTTTATGTACCTTTTATTACTTAAATAATAAGACAAGGCTTATTATCCGGGTAAAGGTACATAAAGTATACAAGTCAATTCCTCGTAATCAGTGTAAAGCTTTGTAAGGGCTTTCCACTGATGGTCTCCAGTTTGTAACTGACTAGAATGTCAACTGGGCTTCGCTGCCATTGCCATTCTCTATCTTCCATTTGTTGTCTTCGACTTCAACTGGAATGATTCTTCAACTTGGTCAGTTCTCAACTGGAGGAAGTCTTCAGTTGCGTTAACTGTACGGTGCAACTGGACTTCAATATATTTCTGGACAAATCTTCTTGGTCACCAGTTTTACTGGGTCACCAGATGCAACTGGTGACTGGTCAGTGTGAACTGGTGACTGGCCAGTTCCAGGTGAACTGGTCCTAACAATATATATCATGTATACATATATATGTATGTTTATGTATATATGATATTTGAATAAGGAAAGTATATATAGTTTATATACAATTAAGTGATTTTATTAATAAGAGAAATCTAGAAGGGTTTACATAAATAGAAAGTTTACTTATTCATGATATGGATATTTTAATTTTCATAAAAGTTTTATAAAACCATATCTATATAGTATGAATAAAGTGATAAGTCCATCTATATTTAAATTAAACTAGCCGTTAATTATTTAGTTGAAATAATTGAATATTGAAATAAATACAAATATATAAGACATGGATATATATAATTTTATATATATAATATATTGAAATATATATATATATATATATATGTTTTATATATAAATTTCGAAAATTTTATATATATATATATATTATATAAATATTTTGTATTTGTTTAAAGATTTAAATTAATTGTTAATTAGTTTCCTTGTATGCGATAAGTAGAATTATATAAGTGTTTATATTGCATGCGGATTTAATTGTTAGATTACGTGAACTATTTATTGCATGTATTTTAATTGTGTATATATATTTTCATAGGATTTAATATTTTAAAAGATTAAAATACAAAAGGAAAGAGTTTTAATTTGGATAAATAAAACTCGTTGAGTTTTTGAAATTAGATTTTTAGAAGAACTCAAAAGTATTATATTTTACGAAAATTAAAAGTGCTTTTAATTGATTAAGGACATATATTAAGTTTTAATTAAGACATTAGTCTTGCCTTGTTAGATGCCTTAGCCATTTAACCAATTAGAATTTTGATTGCATGTGCCTTTAACGTATACTTGTTAGTGGAAATCTAGATAATTGAATAAACCGTTTATCGGATGAATTTAATATTAAGGTTTCTAAATTTAGATTAGAATTACGATATTAAATGATATGTCCTAATTATCTAGATAGACGCTATTTTTTGACTAAGTTAAAAGTGGTTTAACGGGATGTTATTTTATTAACATTTGTGAGTTGAAAATAAAATGTCTTTTATATAGTTTAAAACACAAATAGGAATGCTATTAATTCCGTCCATTCATTTATTGATGTTGATGAAATTACTCGCGCATTATTTGGACAGAAACAATAATTATACATACCCACTTAAGTAGTCATGCCATCCTTTAAGTCGAGCACCTACCTACTACACTCCCTGTTGCACTGGACTGTTGCCTAAGCCATAGTGTTTAGTCGTAGGGTGATCCTCCGGTCGTGCGGATAGTTGCCGGATACGGACAACCACACGCGTCCTTGTAGGACGACTAAGCTAGGTTCCCTTGGACAAGTTGTCTAGGTACTAGTTGGCTAGGATGAGATTAAATATACATGTAAATGGATATGAAGTCCCTCACTTGATGGTTTAACCCACTAGTGTAAAATACGTCAAGTCAAGTATGTACTAGAAATGGACTAATATTACTTAAATATAAATGCAAGTATATAAATAAAGTAATACAAGACTTAAAGCAATAAATAAGTAAAGTGGTGGAACACAATGTAATTTTCAAGTGTATTTTATTTATTGATGTGTAAATAAAATACAAGATTATTGCGGAACCAAGATAATACACAAGTGTAACTATCCTAACAATCTATGAATTACAAGTGATCTATACTTGTTAAATATTCTCCTTAGATCGAAATACTTAAAGTTGTGAAGTATTCCTTTTAGCGATCGAGAGTATTTAAGCAAGTTCACCAAATTGCAAAAAGTAATTTGTACAAGGAAATGACTTGGTATTTATAGGCAAATAAATTCACCAGTGAATTTATTATGCCGTACAAATATGGTTGGATGAATTTAAGGAAACAACTTTAGTTCCTTAAATGCATTGGTTACAGTACATGGATAAAGTCATGTTGATGTGACTTATCTTACTTTAACCAACCACCTTTACACGCGTGTGTACTTTTATCAATAGACAAATGGATTGTCCGGATAATAGCGTGTAAAGACAAAAGTCAATTCCTCGTAATCAGTGTTTAGATTTGTAAGGTCTAGAACACTGATAAAGCTCCAGTCATCGATCAGTTAAGACTGCCAGTGGACCCCGCCATTTGTCAGTCTTCTTTCTTCAGACTTCAGTCTTTGACTTCAGTGGGGTTGATCTTGACTGGAGTGAAGTCTAGTGAACTGAAATCTGGTGCCTTTCAGATTTCCTGTACAAGTAAGACATTCACTGATCTTCCATTATTTCTGGACAAATCTTCAGTTGAGCTCCAGTCTTCATGTCTGGAGTGAGTCCAGTAAAACTGGACTTAACAAAGAACTCCCCATCTCCTATGAATCTCATAAAGATCTAAGAGCCTTAATTGGTAGAGAATCGTTCTTACTCATTTATTAACTATACTAATTCCCTGTATCGTCCAGAAAGTTGCCGGATATATATGTCGTTGGGTATCAATGAGTCTTAGCCTTAATTCATTGATATGTTTTGATTTTATGATTAAAATGTGGGTAGTTAATGGTTAGGGATGAATGTCGATGATATTAATTGTGTTTTCGTTATTTTGTAGTTTGTTCTTTTAAATGATATGATTGAGCTTGATATTGCTACATGGTATAAGAATACCTTGATGCAAAAGAAACTAATACCGGGATGCTTTGCAACTTGGTATGTAGCGTTGAAAAACTACCTTATGTACAAGGGACTTTTTAACCAACATCCAAATAAAGTTTCAACTAAATAGAAAACCTCGTACAAAAAGTCAAAAACACACCTGGAAGAAAGAATCGAAAGTATGCGCAGTGAAAATAGAACACCTTTGAATGATGATGATCGATATATATGATTAGTTTTATCTTATTTAAAACCCTAAATTCCAAAATTTTAGAGATTTGAAGTTCATTTTAGAGCAGAATTGATGGATCCTAATTTGGGGGTTTATATATTTCCTTTATTACTCCATATGATTCAACTTTCTTCACAAGGTTATTGTATACGTCGATGGGAAAATGGGATAAGAGGGCAAGTTTGGTGGATGGGATAAGAGACTGGATTGTTTATGAAATGTGAATTCTCAGTTAATAAACAAATCAAAAGGTAGCTCAATTGGTTGATGTGTTTCTGTGAGAACCCGGGGGTCGCGGGTTCTATCTTCAAACCTGGGATTTTTTAATAACAACTGATTTATTTAAACAATTATTATATGCTTAAGTGGATGCTGACTGAGCAATAAAGTTGCTTACATGGCTGTTGACATGTCATTCAGATCGTTCTAGTGACGCCACGTAAGAAATTGCTGAGGTGGCAGGCTAAGAGAGCGCCAAGCTAGCGCTCTGTGATAACTTTATATATATATATAGAGAGAGAGAGATTGGGCAAGTTTATGTGTGTCTAACAATGGTTATCACCCCTTTCAAAAACAATATATCTACCAATAAACTAAAACAGGATTGAGATGTTCTTGGAAGACACGTGGCGTAATCCTTGATTGACACGTGTCCTTTTAATTTATTTATTTATTAAATTAGCTTTTTTAATTGTATATAGATTCAATTTCCTTATTAGACTTAAAACTAAACTCTAATTCTTGAAATGACACGTGGCGTAATCCTTGATCGACACGTGTCCTTTTAATTTATTTATTTTATTAAACTAGCCAATGAACCCGTGTGCAAACACGGGATGTCAATATGAATTTATAAAATTAGTTTTATTAAATTTTTGGAGGATAAAAAGAATCAGTCAAAACTAAAACTTCATGAAAGACATAAAATTAAACCAAATACAACAAACCTGTGTTCCAGAGACTTCTTTGAAATAACAATTGATATATTATAACTAAAAAAGTGCAGTTGCTCAAAAAGTAGCAAAATAACACAAATGAAATAACAGCCTTCATTTTCTTCCCTTGCAATAATCTTCAATGTCTTCCGCAATGAATCTGTACATTTGCTTGGTCACCAAAATTGTTCTTTAGCAAACATCCAGTCTTCACATCACTTGTAATCTTTTAGCAATTAAAGCAAAATAGACCATCTTCAAGTTAAGTACAATATTGCAGCAAGACTTGTACTAACCATCAACAATAAAAGACAGAAGCCATAAAATGTAAGATACAAACAAATTCCTGGTCCTAGTTCTGTCATGCATTGTACTTAACTTCATGCCATAAGATAGACAATGTGGCTTAAACATTAATTCTACACAAATGCATCCAATACACTAAGTTTGTGAAAGTTCTGATTTCGCTCAAAAATTTTAACCACATCAGTAACTAATCTCTTAAATTCTGTATTTTTCGGATTCATCAAAATTAATATTTATAAAAACTTTAAAAGAAAACGATTTTGGTCAACCAATCTTTTACATCTACCTATTTTGTCTCAAGGCCATCTGCCATCTTTTACAACACACCATATCTATACCAAAAGTTGCACATCTTAACAGATTATGTAAATGAATAAAAAGGGTTACCTAAATAAAAGCTCTTTGCTCTTCTCCAACTCCAAATACTTGCCCATGTCAAATCGTAGGCTTTTTCGTTTTCAACTTCCATGGTTGCCGCTGGATCCATTGCCCATGTCAAAAGTTGGAAGAGCATCAGTTCACATCCACACAATAAGGGTCTTCTTGTTCGCTTAACTATTGATTCACACCAAAACTACTAACACATCAGCCACGTAACCTATTAAAGTTTTTACTTTTATTCAAGAACACATACATTATCAGCATATAAGAATCTATTTTTAACATTTCAAGCACTTTTGAAATAACACTCTTACCAGCTCCATTCTTGAAAGGGCTGCACTATCAATTGGCTTGTATGATGCTTCTCAATCTTCTCTAATCCATGTACTCATTCAAAACTCACAAAAGTTCAATAAAAGGATATGAAGATAAAGGCTTTGCAAAATGAATTGAAACTGGAGCATACTAAGTTTTTGAGCAGAAGTTATACCTTCTTTGGGTCAATTGTAAGCAAGTGAATATATAATATATATGTGTTTGTATAACGAAATATACGTTGTTGGCCTTATCTCAAGCCATTTGAAACCATGCACGCTCTCTAAGAGTGTAAGAAACTTCAAGCGACACTATCGTTTTGTATCAAAATACCATGAGGATAGAAATACAAAAAGACAACGCAGTTCCAAAATGTCACAAGCAACTAAAGTGGGAAGATGTCACAATTCTCTACGAAGGTATTCAGGGAAGAAGGGGGGGAGGATTGGGTTGGGTATTGACGATATGTAATATGTATGTATCGTCTACTACAATGTGATATTCATGCACGATAGACTCCTAATCCTAACAACTAAGGGTCAGTTCATTATCATTAGCATCCAGAAGGACACTACAAACTTCCTAAATATATACAAAAGAAGAAATAAAATAAATTCAAAGATATGCATATATATACTTTAGATACAAATAAACCAAAGAATCAATACCAAAAATGAGTTTTGTTATACTTTATTTTACACCAAAACTGTTGCTACACCAAAACTAAGAAAACAATATGAACAAACTTCTTGCTTTACATTCCATTCTTCACTCTTTTTTTTTTTTTTTTTTGAAAAGTACATTCCATTCTTCACTTAGACATTTACACAAACAGTTTGTGAGCATGATTTTAAACAGAAATCTAACCTTGATATTGAGTCAAATTGAAGTGAGATAAGGATGAAATACGAATTTTATGATGCGTCTAACACAACCCACAATTTTATTAATGCAAAAATTAAGTTTCAATCAACTATTTTTAGGAGGAAAAATCAAGAAAAGAAATATAGATTGATTAAACATACCTTGATTTTCACTTACATGAGATAGAACCCTAATTCCAAAGCACCAGCAACAACATATTGTTGTTGTTTTCCTTTCCATCTCGATCGATCAAATTAATAAAACCTTTGAAGTTTGGGTATATATATTAGACAGAGCTTCAAACATAAAGCAAGAATGAAAAAGCAGATCTGAAAACCAAGAACAGATCGGTTTTGAGAGAGAGAGAGTCCATGAGATTTGAATTGATGGAAAGAGAATAAACTTCTTTTTTGTTTGAATAGACACAAGGCTTCTCAAAGAAGCCAACAAGGCTTATCAAATAAGCTTTCCCCACACACTTAAAACACCTAAAAATACACACTAATTTCATCAGCCATGATATCAAAAATCAGATGTGGCATAGCTCTCCTTATGACACATCAGCTTTTATGATGTATACCCAAGATCTCCTCTAGTAGGAGAGGGTGATTAGCTTTTTAAATTTGTATAAAGATTCAATTTCCTTATTAGACTTAAAATTAAACTCTAATTCTCGGTTTATTGCTACAAAACATGTTATAACCTTATTTGTTTTATCATTTTCTTGTTAATAAAATTGTTTATTTTTCTTTCACAATTATTCAACTCTTATTGCTTATATTACTTAGAATATAATAATAAGTTATTAACATGAAAACTTAAAAAATTTGAGTTTACGATTCGAAATCACAAGGCTATTTGTCGTCATCCACTATGCTTACAAGTTCCGATTTTGATGTGATTGTAAAAATAGTAAATCCAAAACTCTAACTAAACATATATTTATATTTATCATTAGGGATAATGACCTGTGAGTGTAGCTAACTAAGCCAAAATGTCTATGTAATGTAACCATCTCGAAATCCGTCTATCCAATGCAACTAAAAACGAATTTGTGTCTATGTAATATATGTAACCGGATAAACTACCAGTAGCCGGTCACCACTTTAAAAATAGTCAATTTGTGTCCCATGTGGCACTTTGACTGACCTTACGTGTAATAACACCGAGTATTTATATTATATATTATATGTATGTATATATTATATGTATATAAACATAGATCTCCATCTGTATCTTTTATAATATATGTCTTGACTCTTGAATGTGTCTTGTAACCAACATCATATGCGCGCCCCTACATACATATGCATATACGCTTCAATCACAATTCCTAAATAAATGATAAACATAAATAAGAAGGAAAGATGTGATAACCTGTAATTGTAAAGCAGCAGCCAACCCATAAGAAAAGAAGCGGAATTGTTATTTAATTTTAAAGCCATGATGATGATGTTGTTGTTGTTCTTGCTTCTACTGGTACTGCTGCTGATGATGATTATGATGATGATGATGAAACAATACTCATGTAAATTGATTTCCATGTTGTTAGAAATATAAATGTAGTAGTTGATTTGTGTACCTTTATGTTAATTTGTACTTATAATGTAAACTTGTTAATATGGATGAGGGCTTAGTGTAAATAGTTCATATGTATATAAACCCCCTCCATTAAGAACTTTGTAACCTTTAACCCATTAATGTTATCTAATCTTTCCTGCCAAACACACTTTCTCTCTCTAAACTCTCTCTCTTCAAACCGCCATTGTTACACACACATAAGCTCAAATTCTTAAGTTTACAATTGGTATCAGAGCACAATCAGAGTTGCTGAACGATCCACAAGCTTAATACAAGCTTAATTTGTGCTTATTTTCATAATTTGGCTTATATTCTGAAAGGTTCATTTGCCGAGATCACTGTTTGAGTGATTTTTGCAAATTAAGTGTGTTTTTGTTCGAATTTTGTTCACCGATCGATTTATAATCAGTATATCATCCTTCGTTATCGATTTCAGAAGTTAATTTCATCATTTGAGTTGTTTTTGCTCGAGCTCGGCAAATCGCATGTTCGCGTGGGTTTGAATTCTAGTTGAAATTAACATCTAATTTGTTCAAGGATTTGTGCGCATTGTTTTTCTGATCATTTTGATATAAAATACGAGCTTTAATTCGCAAAAATGAAGGAGAAATTGAAGATTTACAGTCTGTTCTGCATTTGAGGGTTTGGCTGAACGAAGAAGACGACCAGTAACCGTCTATTTTGTCGCCTAGTGATTACTAGTGTTTGCAGAGATCGTTGGCTAAGACTTGCTCTTACTTGTTCTATTTGCAGAGCTCACTGCTCGGCAAATAGGTGTTTCAAGAAATTTTTGCTAAGTGTTGGTGCTACTTGTTCTATTTGCAGAGCTTATTGCTCGGCAAATAGTTATTTCAAGAACATTTGATTAAGTATTGGTGCTACTTGTTCTATTTGCAGAGCTTTTTGCTCGGCAAATAGGTGTTTACAGAATTTTTTGGTTAAGGGTTGAGGCTACTTGTTCTATTTGCAGAGCTCTTTGCTCGGCAAATAGTTGTTTTGAGAATTTTTGATTTGAGACTGGTGCTACTTGTATTGTTTGCAGAGGTTTAAGCACGGCAAACAAGTGTTTTTGGTTGGTGCAACTAAGTACAAGTTCTATTTGTGCTATTTGCAGAGTTATTTGCTCGGCAAATAGTTGAATTTGATTCTTCGACCAAGTGATTTTATTAGTTGTACTATTTGCAGAGATTTAAGCTCGGCATTCAGTTGAAATTGGTTGTTGATCAGTGTAATTGGGTTGTGACTTGGCTACTTACACTATTTGCAGAGGATTAAGCTCGGCACTTAGTTGTTTTTGAAATTCTCAAATCAAAATTTTCAAGAAAATCAATTCAAAACCATTTTTCATCAATATTATTCAAGTGGGAAGAAAATCAAAATTTTAAAATTTCTACTTGTTCTATTTGCAGAGGTCTAAGCTCTGCATCTAGTTAAAATAGAAAATTTTCAATCATTTTTGGAATTTCTTTTGAAATGGCTTCAAGGGAAGCTTTAGCACTTGGTTCTGAAGGAAGACCTCCTGTCTTGTTTAGAGGTTCTTATCCTCAATGGAAGAAAAGGTTTCTGAACTGGATAGACAGACAGAAGAATGGAAAACTTCTGAGGAAATCATACAAAGATGGTCTTGAAATTCCAAAGAACCCGTTAATGGAGAAGCTTTACCTGAAGAGGGGGGGGGGGGGGGGGGGGGGGGGAGGGGGGGGGTGGGAAGTTACTGGAGAAGCTTTACCTGAAGAGAGTTGGAATACAGATCAGAAAAATAGAGTTGAAGCTGAACAAATGTCAATTTCTTATCTTTACCAAGCACTTCCTGATGACATTTACTGCAATGTGGACTCCTATGAAACAGGAAAAGACATCTGGGTTGAAGTGGAGAAGCAGATGGAAGGATCTGATGTGTCAAACACCATAAGATTGTCGACTGTTCTGAACATGTATGAAACTTTTCAAGAAAATCAATTCAAAACCATTTTTCATCAATATTATTCAAGTGGGAAGAAAATCAAAATTTTAAAATTTCTACTTGTTCTATTTGCAGAGCTTATTGCTCGGCAAATAGTTATTTCAAGAACATTTGATTAAGTATTGGTGCTACTTGTTCTATTTGCAGAGTTATTGCTCGGCAAATAGTTATTTCAAGAACATTTGATTAAGTATTGGTGCTACTTGTTCTATTTGCAGAGCTTTTTGCTCGGCAAATAGGTGTTTACAGAATTTTTTGGTTAAGGGTTGAGGCTACTTGTTCTATTTGCAGAGCTCTTTGCTCGGCAAATAGGTGTTTCAAGAAATTTTTGCTAAGTGTTGGTGCTACTTGTTCTATTTGCAGAGCTTATTGCTCGGCAAATAGTTATTTCAAGAACATTTGATTAAGTATTGGTGCTACTTGTTCTATTTGCAGAGTTTTTTGCTCGGCAAATAGGTGTTTCAAGAACATTTGATTAAGTATTGGTGCTACTTGTTCTATTTGCAGAGCTTATTGCTCGGCAAATAGTTATTTCAAGAACATTTGATTAAGTATTGGTGCTACTTGTTCTATTTGCAGAGCTTATTGCTCGGCAAATAGTTATTTCAAGAACATTTGATTAAGTATTGGTGCTACTTGTTCTATTTGCAGAGTTTTTTGCTCGGCAAATAGGTGTTTCAAGAACATTTGATTAAGTATTGGTGCTACTTGTTCTATTTGTAGAGCTTATTGCTCTGCAAATAGTTATTTCAAGAACATTTGATTAAGTATTGGTGCTACTTGTTCTATTTGCAGAGCTTATTGCTCGGCAAATAGTTATTTCAAGAACATTTGATTAAGTATTGGTGCTACTTGTTCTATTTGCAGAGTTTTTTGCTCGGCAAATAGGTGTTTGAAGAAATTTGATAATCAGAAGAAGTTTGTGAAGAAGGTCATGAGAAAAGGAATGATGACAAGAAATGCTACAACTGTGGTCTTACTGGACATTTTGCCATCAACTGCACTAAACCTCGACAAAAGAACTCCGAGTACTATAAGTACAAACTTTTGCTGGCAAGACAAGAGGAAAGTGGAATTGCACTTCTCGCTGAGGATGACAAATGGTTACATCTTTCTGATGAGGAGACTGACGAACTTGCAGCAAACGTGTGCTTTATGACGAAGATCAAGAAGTCAAAGGAGTTGGAGGAAGCTGATGAAAGTTCTTCTGGGGTCGAGGATGAGGTAATCACTTTTACTAAGTCAGATTTAGATTATTATATGAATAAATGTGCTGAAACAATGAAATATGGGAGAGGGTTGAGTAAACAGATTTCTAAATTAACAAAAGTTTTGGAAATCAAAGAAATCGAATTTCAAAATTCTAAAGATAAATTTGATTTACTTCAAAAGGATTTTGACAATTTGAAATCTGAAAAAGTTGCGGTCATGTTTACTCCGAACTCCAAACTGCATCTTGAAAAACAAGAACTTGAAACCAAAGTTCTTGAACTGAGCAAAACCGTCAGACAACTTCAAGTCGAAAAGACCAATGAGATGTTTCGAGCAAATGCATTGGCTGAGGACATTGAGTCTTTAAAAGTGAAAATGAAAGAATCTATCCCTGATTTGACGGAATTTGAAAACAGAATTTCTGACCTAAAATATGAGTGTTGTATAAAAGATTCTCTTAAACAAAAACTTGATAAAGAAAATGATGAGCTTAAAGCTGAAATCAAATCTTATCAAGACAAATTGTATAAGATTAATCGTTCATATCAACAAATCTTTTTGAATAGGCCAAGAAATTCGGAAACAATATTCACTTCAGGGTTAGGTTATGTCAATCCAAATCATTTGCTCAAAGCACAAGAAGAAGTCCCATCATTATATAAGGAATCTTATTTGAGATGTGGGATGACTGACCAGTTTGTGAGACCGAATGATAGGGATTTTGAGGCTGATGATTTTCTAAAGAAGGGTGCAAAAGTCTATTTTAACTATGAGTTAATGGATGAGTCATATGATTTTTTCAGTCACCCTGCACATAAAATTGAAAAAGAAAATGATGAAAAAGAAAATCATGAGGCTATAATTCCTGAAATTCTTGAGTGTTTTAAAGAAAAACCTTTAGAAGAAACTATTCCAATTCCAAAAGCTGAAAACTTGAGACCTTATGTTCCACAAAAAGTTTTGGAAAAGGTAATAGAGGATCTGCAAAAGTCTCTTGATGAAAAGCAATCTTTAATAGATAATCTGAAGACTCAAAATCACTATGTCATTGATCAACCAAATTTGACTCCAAAGTATGTGAACAACCTGGTTGTTCAATTTGTGAAGTTGTGAAAGCATCAACTCAGACTGGCCGTTCTATTTGTGAAATCGTGAATGCATCTGTGCAAACTGAGAGTCAAGTTGTGCATGTTTCTGTTCAAACTGATGGTGATCTAGATGATGTATATGATGTTCAAGATGTTGATGATTATTTCTTCCCGATTGCTTCTGAAACTAAGTCTTTTACCAAATTTTCTGAGGGAACTCAATCATACTTGAATGAAATTGATGCTTTCAAACAAAAGTTTGAAAAAGAAAAAGAACAGAGGTTAAATGTGCTAAAGGAACTTAATGATCTAAAAGTTGAATTCCAATTTCAGAAAATAGCACTTCAATTTTTTAAAGAAAAAGAAAAAGCATCAATTCCACTCAAGAGAAGTCCTTGTCCAATTAAGATAAGTGAAGCTAGTGTGAAATTGGAAACGGAAGATTTATAAACATATTTGGAAGGAAATTATGATTTTGCTCCTGATTTTGAAAAACATTTTGTTCAAAAAGAGGAAAAACATGAATTTTTTCTAAAGAAGATTCCAAAGTCACACTCTTCACAACCTTCCCCATTTGATAAGTTCCAAAGACCAAAGACCACCCAACAATCAAAGACCAACCCATCACTCAAGACTGATTCAAAATCAAAGACCAACCCATCACACAAGACTGATTTAAAACCAAAGACCAAACCATCACCAAAGAATGTTTCAAAACCAAAGTTCAATCAATCACCTAAGACAGATTCGAAATCAAAACCAAACAAAGAAACCAAAGTATCTAAGAATTCAAAGACTTCTAGGAAATACAAGGTTAAATCTGAACCTCAGTCCCAAAAAGAAGTCAAAACAAGAAGTGATCCAAAGATTGTTAAGAATGAAACTTTCTCATTAGGTAACAAACAACCTCAGCAGCTTAGGTATTCTAGTTTTCCTAGTATTCTACTTTACAAAGGGTTAGAGATACTATTTCTGGAATAACTAAGTACAAAGATCAATATGGTTGGTTGTCACCTAATAATGTAAAGAAAGTAAACAAGACCACAGAAACCATCAAGAAGAAACCTGTTAAGTCCGAAAATAACAAATTGTTTGCTAACAAGAAGACTGTTCGTGTTTCAGGTGACTTGTGCTTAACTAGTAGCAGTAGATGGATTCCTAAGGATAGATTTTTGCATGCTTTTAGTAAAGTCAAGCTTGATGGGAATACAACAAATGTGAAACAAGTGTGGATTGTCCGTAGATCAAATTCTCAAAATAGTGCCAATATATCTAGGAATAGTCCGCTTGTACCAAAATTGTGTATAAACCTTGAATTTTCATTGTTTGTAATTCGTATCTGTGCTTTGAATGATTATGTGTGTTTTGTTTGTGATTTGAATAAAAAGTTTGTTTGTGTGTTATTTTGCTTGATGTTTATTTTTATGTATACTTGCATGTTATCCCTCTAACCCGCAAGGACCCAATCTACATGGGTACCTAAATCATATTCCTTGTCCTTGCAGGAATTTCTCATTTATGTATGGTATGTTGACTCGGGATGTTCTCGTCATATGACTGGAAACAAGTCCATTCTTACAAACTTTGTCGAGAACTTCATGGGAACCGTCAGATTCGGAAATGATCATATCGCTCCTATTCTCGGTTATGGAGACATTGTTAAAAATGGTGTCACTATCAAGAGAGTTTCTTATGTTGAAGGCCTAGGACATAATCTTTTTAGTGTTGGACAATTTTGTGACAATGGTCTTCAAGTATTATTCAGGAGATATGAATGCAAAGTGCAGACTGAAGATGGTGTGGATATTCTTACTGGAACAAGAGACAATAATTTGTTCACTATTGATCTCAACAACATTCCATCTAACTCTTCAGAGATTTGTCTTCTTTCTAAAGCAACTGCACAAAATTCTTGGTTATGGCATCGCCATCTTTCTCATCTTAATTTTCAAACAATCAATGCTCTCGTGGATAAACAACTTGTTAAAGGACTTCCGGATTACAAGTATGAAAGTGAACATGTTTGTCCAGCTTGTGCAATTGGTAAGATGAAGAAAGCTTCACACAAACCAAAGAAGTATCTGAGTACTGAAG
Organism: Erigeron breviscapus; assembly: GCA_034093135.1. Lineage (NCBI taxonomy): Eukaryota > Viridiplantae > Streptophyta > Magnoliopsida > Asterales > Asteraceae > Erigeron > Erigeron breviscapus. Next base: position 7,847,528 of record CM067167.1, read on the forward strand.
GTCCATTGCACCTTATACATATGGATTTGTGTGGCCCAATGAAAGTTCAAAGTATCCATGGCAAGCGATACATTCTTGTGATTGTCGATGATTATTCTCGTTACACTTGGGTATTCTTTCTTCATGCAAAGAGTGATACTCCGAATGCAATTGTTGATTTCATAAAGAGGACCCAAGTAAATCTTAAATCAACAGTTAGAATTGTTCGCTCAGACAATGGCACTGAATTCAAGAATTCAACAATTGATTCTTTCTTCAATTCCATGGGTATTACTCATCAATTTTCCGCTGTCAGGACACCTCAACAGAATGGAGTAGTTGAACGTCGAAATTGAACTCTTGTTGAAGCAGCTAGAACAATGCTTGCTTATTCTAAGTTGCCTCCGAATCTATGGGCTGAAGCTGTTGCTACTGCTTGTTTCACTCAAAATAGATCAATCATTAACAAGAGGTTTGATAAAACTCCTTATGAGGTGATAAACAAACGAAAGCCCAATGTGAACTTCTTGCACATTTTTGGATGTGTATGTTATGTTCTCAATGATCGAGATAATCTGGGCAAATTTGAACCAAAAGGCGATGAGGCATATTTCATCGGTTATTCAAGAGAATCCATTGCTTTTCGAGTATATAACCGAAGAACCAAGAGAATCGAAGAGAGTATGAATGTTAGATTTGATGAACTCTCGGGAATGGTTCTTGAACAAAACAGTTCAAGACCCGAACTTCAAAGTCCACAATCTTCCGCAACAAAGACTGCTTCAAATGTCAAATCATCATTCTCTACTACAACAACACAAGATTTGGATATCTTGTTTGAAGAATTTTTCCAAGTTCCGAAGAAAGTTCCTGAACCTGAAGTAAATGCAAATGAACCATCCAGTTCAAATTCAAAAGAGATGGATCCAAATGAGTCTTCACCATCACAATCATCAGATGTTAATTCATCATCTGATTCTCCTCCACCTACCGATACTTCAAAGTTGCATACTCAACCTCATTATATCTCTCAAGTGACAAATCCTTCAACCAATCCTGAAGATTATGATCACGACGACTTTGTTGAACCAATTTATACTTCGTTTGAACAATTAACAGAACAACATTCTCCTGATTTTATTGATTCTGAAGAATCTGGTGATCCACTTGATCCAATTCCTCACACAACCAAATGGACAAGAGCTCATCCAATTTGTCAAGTCATTGGTAATCCAACCACTGGAGTTCAGACAAGATCCGCATCCGTGAATGAATGTCTGTTTGTGAATTTTCTGAGTATTGTTGAACCAAAGACAGTGAATGAAGCTCTAAGTTGTCCAGATTGGGTGAAAGCAATGCAGGAAGAACTTAATCAATTCGAACGTCTTGAGGTGTGGAAATTGGTTCCCAATCCTTACAAGAATAAGGAGCCAATTAAAACCAAATGGATCTTCAAGAACAAAAAGGATGAAATTGGAGTTGTTGTACGCAACAAAGCACGATTGGTTGCAAAGGGATATTGCCAACAAGATGGAATTGATTACGATGAGACATTCGCACCAGTTGCACGAATTGAGGCTATTCAGATGTTTCTTGCCTATGATGCCTACAAGAACTTCACAGTCTACCAAATGGATGTCAAAACTGCCTTCTTGAATGGAATTCTCAAAGAAGAAGTGTATGTTGAACAACCAGAAGGTTTTGTGAATTCCAAACATCCGGACTATGTTTACAGGTTAGATAAGGCTTTATATGGTCTGAAACAAGCGCCTTGTGCATGGTATGATGCTCTATCTTCTTATCTTGTGAAATCTGGTTTTAGCAAAGGTTCGATTGACACTACCTTGTTCATCAAACAAGAAGGGAGTGACATCATTCTAATCCAGAATTATGTTGACGACATAATTTTCGGGTCAACTAATCCTAAATACTGCAAGAATTTTTCAGCTTTAATGATCAAGAAATTTGAAATGAGCATGATGGGTGAATTAAACTTTTTTCTTGGACTTCAAGTAAAACAGTTGTCAAATGGTACTTTTATTTGTCAAACAAAGTACATTCTTGACATGTTGAAAAAGTTTGATATGATGGATTGTCAAACAATTTGTACACCCATGGAAGCTCGAACAAAGATCAATGCTGATTTAAATGGAAAAACTTTTGATCAAAAGAAATATCGCAGTATGATAGGATCACTCATGTGCTTGACTGCAAGTCGCCCGGATATTATGTTCGCCACATGCATGTGTGCCAGGTACCAGGCCAATCCCAAGGAAAGTCATTTCCAGGCTGTTAAACGGATCTTCCGATACCTGAAAGGCACAGTGAACCTTGGTCTCTGGTATCCAAGGGATACCGGGTTTCAATTAATTGCATACTCGGATGCTGACCATGCAGGTTGTAAGCTTGATTGAAATAGTACTTCTGGGAGTGTACAGTTTCTAGGGGATAGATTGGTCAGTTGGTCTTCAAAGAAACAGAATTGTGTATCCACATCTACTGCAGAAGCTGAATATGTTGCTGCAACAAGCTGTTGTTCACAAGTTCTTTGGATGAAGACGCAGTTGACTGATTATGGATTTCAATTCAACAGAATTCCCATTTACCGTGACTCAAAGAGTGCTATTGCTATTTCTTGCAACCCGGTGCAGCACACAAAGACCAAGCATATAGATGTTCGGTACCATTTTCTTAAAGATCATGTCGAGAAAGGTAACATCGAACTCTATTTTGTCCCAACAGACTACCAACTTGCTGACCTTTTCACCAAACCTTTGGATGAAAACAGGTTTAATTTTCTTAAAACCAAGTTGGGAATGCTCAATTTACAAACTTAAATGCTTTCATGCCATGTATTCTATGTTCATTTTCTGTTTCAAACATTGATGTGTTTTATCTGTTATTACATGCAATGTTTGAGGGGGAGAAAAAGGGTAGAATGCATGATTTTAGGGGGAGTTTGTAAATTTACTATTGTGATATATGCTTAATTTGAGGGAGAGTGTGCAAATGCATGTGAATATTTGTTTGCTTATATTTTTTTTTCTATTTTTTCTTTGTATTTTGTATGTGTGTTTCTTTTTTAAAATCTGAAAAACCAAATATAAAATTAGAAATTTTAAAAATGTTAAAAAGATTTTTTTTTATTCTCAATTTTTTTTAGTTTAAGTTTTTTTGAATTTGTTATTCAATTTTTTTTAATTATTTTAATTCTGTTTAGTGAAAACCCAAAAAGGATTCAGCCCAAATCCTTATGTTGAGCCCAACTTGATTGCAGCCCAAATTTGTTTGGGATCTGGGTTGACACACGGGTCATGCCCATACCCGCGACCCGAATTTGAGATTTAAAAGGAAAATTGGGCGGGTCAAGTCTTTCACAATTCAAATTCAAATCAAAATAACCTACTTTTTCTCTCAAAACCAATCTGTCCATCACATCAATCAATCAAAATTTTCATCTAATCCATAATAATCGAAGTGGGGTTAATCTGGTGATCATCTTTGTGGATTATTTCATCTCTTTTATTCATCAGTTCAACATTTTAAAGGTAAATTCTCTTGTTTTCTTTACGCACATTAACTGTTTGATCAAATGCCGAGATGTAATAATATGATCTTTATGCATGATGTGTTGTTTTGATTGGTGTTTAGATGATGTTAGTTGTATGATTAAGGTTTATACTTGTTGTTTACCTGTTTTGTGTATCTTAATCTGCTCAAGTTTTAATTTTATGGGCTTGAATGTTAAAGGGCTGGGTATGAAATATGAATTTTTGATCAAAAGTGCCATCTGCAGAGCATTAAGCTCGGCAAATGCGAGGTTTGTTCTTGATAATCATCAAATCTTCATATTTTCTGGTTAACATGTTCATACTTTTCTTAATCAAATTTTTGGATCAAAATTAGTCATTTGCAGAGCTTTGAGCTCGGCAAATGCTTGTTTTTATCAAAAAGATTTTGTTTTTCATCAAGTGTTAAAGACAACTGTTTGCAGAGCTTTTAGCTCGGCAAACAGTACAATGTGGTTTTCAAAAAAAATAAAATTCCTATGTCTAAACTCTACTATTTGCAGAGCTTTGAGCTCGGCAAATGCATGTAAACTTTTCACCAAGTTTTCAAATCAACTGTTTGCAGAGCATTTTGCTCGGCAAATGCATGTAAACTTTTCACCAAGTTTTCAAATCAACTGTTTGCAGAGCATTTTGCTCGGCAAACAGTGCATTTTGTTCAAAACTTTTTCCAAGTTTTAGAACAACTGTTTGCAGAGCATTTTGCTCGGCAAACAATACAAATCATCAAAATTTTGCCAAAACCAATTTTTTGGTCCTTGTCAATTTCTGGGCAAATTTTTCAAATTGTCAAGACTTGAACCATGCATTTGCAGAGCTTTGAGCTCGGCAAATGCATGTAAACTTTTCACCAAGTTTTCAAATCAACTGTTTGCAGAGCATTTTGCTCGGCAAATAGTACAAAATGTAAACTTTTCACCAAGTTTTCAAATCAACTGTTTGCAGAGCATTTTGCTCGGCAAACAGTACAAAGTGTAAACTTTCACCAATTTTTTTTAAAACCAACTGTTTGCAGAGCATTTTGCTCGGCAAACAGTACAAATTGAAATTTTCATTGAAATTTTTCTTTATCAATTGACAACATTATTGTGTTCAATAAAAGGAAATTTCATACATTTAAAAGGAGTGAATCTGAACTGCTCATTTGCAGAGCTTTGAGCTCGGCATTTACGAGGTTCAACTCCCATACACGATGACTTGGTGCCAGACTTAAGATCTTTCTCGTGTTTGCCGAGATCTTTGCTCGGCAAACAATACAAATCATCAAAATTTTGCCAAAACCAATTTTTTGGTCCTTGTCAATTTCTGGGCAAATTTTTCAAATTGTACTATTTGCCGAGGTTTTTGCTCGGCAAACAGTACAAATAGAATTTTAAAATTTTTTTTTCTTTCCATTATTTTTTATTCTATGTTTCTTTTATTATTATTTGTGTTGTGTTTTAAAATGTATAAATGTATATGTGTATTGTGTTTGTATATATAGTATTTCATAAGTGTTTGGGGTGAGAGGCAAGGTATCGAACGCCTTTGTGTACTACCTTGTTTTCTTATCTTTTAATACTTATGTGATCCTATATATTGTCATGTTTTGTATATATATTTGGATGAGATGCAAGGTATCGAACGCCTTTGTGTACTACTTTGTTTTCTCATTTTAATATATATGCAAAACATTGTCTATGTGTAATAAATGTGTTTCTTAAATGTTGGTATGTGTTGTTATTTTTCTGTGTTTAAAATGTATTTTCTGGTCAAAACTTTGGTCAGTTTGTCTTAACAGAAAATAATAAATTACCAAGATGGCTATGTTCAAAGAAGGAGATTCAATGAAAATGCAAGCCAATCAAGCACTACATATCCCATTTGCTTGCAAATTCCCAATCATAACGGAGATTCTGAGCCATCATCCGTTGAATAATGCTTTGACTGGAGGTGCAATTGTTCCCAAAAAGTATGTATTTGAGTTGTGGGAATCAATTGAATATGTAAAAGGAAGTAAAAGGCATAAGACAGCAGACTACTTCAAATTTTCTCTACAGTCAGAAGATGAAATTTTCAATTGTAAATTCACTCTAGATGAGTTCAGAACTATTATTGGATTTCCTGAACATGAAGAATACGAAGAACTACCATCAGTTGAAGAAATGTTGGCTGGAGTTCATTCGTTGGGTTATGAAGGAGAGTTGGCAATGATGAGAGATTTTAGAAGAATGAATGTAGCAACTCTCTGGCATACGATGTACAATGTTCTAACCACTTGTTTGATGCCATCACAGAAAGGAATTGATCTCATGACGAAGCATTCATTATCAATTTACTATGCAGTCACTCACAATGTGCAGTGTGACTTTGCGAAGATAATATGGGATAAGATGATACAAGTTGTCAAGGGAAAGGATAAACAAGAAAGAAAATATATTCCCTTTATCAGATTCTTCACACTGATTATCGAAGACGTTCTTGATAATGCAGAAGAAATTCCAAAATTGGAAGACAGCTTCAAGTGTGTAATTGCAATGTATAAATCCAACTTGAGAGGCACAGGAAGTGAAACTGCAAGACCTTTTCCGATTCCACCATTCCTGATTAATCTGGTTCCTGCTCAGAGTCCTCACCTTAGGGCTTATCTCGAGTGGTTAGTCTCAGCAATGGGGTCTGAAAGCCGACAGACTCCTACCCAAGCTGTGCATAGGTCGCCTAGTGAGGGTCCTAGGATTATAAAAAGAAAAAGAGGGGTTAGTGATGAAGGGACTTCTGAGCAGAGGAAAAGAAAGTTAAAAAGAGTTGTATTTGACCAAGATGTTGTAACACCTGAACCGATTACTTCACCTACTTCACAATCTTCACCGAATATTCAATCAACACAATCTCCACCAACCGCTCAATTTTCACAATCTTCACCTTCTCAATCTACACCAATACCATCTGTTGTTTCACTAAATCCACCAATTCTAACACCACCTCGTTTATCACCCGTACTTAATCCTACACCGCTTGCTTCAGCACTACCTAATGAACCACCGGTAATACCTGGTAGACGAATAAAAATGATTGCTCGAAGGTCACCAAAGAAATCAAAGAAGAAATCCAAAAGAAAGCATAAGTCTGCTAGATCTGAACATATTGGTGCCTCAGCAGAGTTGGATGTTGAGCAAGCAACACGAATTGTTGATAATGTTTTATCTGAATTGCAATCTGAGAATGTTAGCACAGGAGATGTAGATGTGCAGGAAGAACAAAGAGGGAATGAGGGCGGAGTTGAAAATACCAGAGAGGTTGAGAGGTCCGGGTTAGGACAAGGGCATAAAGAAAACGTTGGCCCTCCGATAGTTGAAACCAATGTGTCTAGCCGGGATGTCAACCCTAGGGTAGAAGTCGAGAACTCCCCATTCTCGCTTGCACCGAACTCTCCTCGCCATTCTGACTCCTCACAACAGGAGTTAGTCTCACAAACGCACGGGGAACAGCCACGTTCACCACACTCTCCTCATTTGGAGGATGAGAGTGTTGAAATAAGAGAGGATCAGCCCCACCTTTCGCCTTCATTTCGTGCACATGAGTCTAGATCTCCTAGGTACACGGATTCACAAGCTCAATTGAGTACTGATGCCGGAACAAGCGGAGGGGGACCCACTTTGTGTGACCCTCAAGGACAGCTTGGAAATCCTGCCTTAGCTAACATCACGCCAGCTTTAGCCGTAGGTAACAGTTCTCAAACCAAGACTGGGGGACAGTATGAACGCCGTAGTGACACTGTTGTTCCTTAGGATCAACCTGAGACTTTATTAACGGGCATTCTCAGTGACCCCGGTGTTGTGAGAGGTGTTGCCCAACAACTACAAGTCCCGGACAGTGATTTATCACAGTCTAGGACATAACTTGAATCGGGTTGCAAAGCCCATGAATCTGAAACTGCTGGTGAGGGTATAACCCGAGGATCCGCAGGAAATCCTGAATCAGCTTCGCTGAATTTAGGTCACACCACAAATGTGCAAACAACCCCCGGGTTGGCTACTCCATCTCCTACCCAAACACAAAGAACACCAACACCTATTCAAACATCATCAACCACAACAAATCTTCCAACCAAAGATCAAGCATGTGAAGTTTTACTTGGCATTCTACGTTCTGAAGGAGATTTGTTGACTATGACTGAGAGGAGGGTTTTGAATGCTCTTGAGGTGAGAGAAAGAGAAGTTGCTAATGAAAGAAGAGTTAAAGATTTACAAGATCAACTTTAATCTCAGAAAGCTGTATACGATGCTAAACTTGCTGCATTTGAATTAAGATTGTTAGCGTTAGAATCTTGCCGACCGGCCTTGGTTGCTTCTCGACGGGATGATCCTGATTCTGATGATCACCCCGAGGGGGGGAACCAAGGAGAAGGTCAAACTAATATTGATAATTCTTCGGCAAGAGTTGATGTGAATGTTGAGGATGTAGTAATGGAAGAAAGAACTGAGGGTGGAAATCAAGATGAAACTCAAAGAGAAGTTGATCAAATTGTTAAAGATTTCACTGAAAGATTGAGTGAAAGAAACAATGAAGATGATCCAGAGGAGATTGAAAGAATTTATGAAATAAAAAGAAAATTTTATGAAGTGTTTGGAGCTGATAGTGAAGAAGAAGAAGAAGAAGAAGAGAATGAGAATGTTGTAGTTGATGAAGAAGAAGGGTTTGTGTAACACCCCGACTATAGCGGAAACACGAGATGCCACAGAACGACATGGTACAAAAGATTTAAGTATAAAACATCAACATAAAGTTTTGAATGCCATTCAAATTCAAAAGGTTACAAGTTCAAGTTGACGTTTAATAAACATTACATAACCAAATTCATAATCAAAAGATCAAATGTTCGCATTACTAGTCCAACATACAACAATTAAACACATCATCCATGAGGCGGTCCAAAAGCTAACTTACTGCCCTAGACCTGAAAAGCATGAAGAAAAAGTGTCAACTACGAGAGTTGAGTGAGTTCATAGGTTTAAGCTAACAACACGCATATATTTAATCCAAGTCAAGAAATAATATGTCATAAAATTTCCAGGAATTCCATCATACTGTCCATACCCAAACCGTATGTTCAACCAATAATTTCCATCCATAATATAATATCAATACCTCTGGGTCAATGGTAAGACTACCATGACATAATTTGATGAGATTGTTCTTGAGCCACTACTAAGACCGGTTATGTCCCAATAATCAGCTATAATGTCCCAAATGATAAGATAATGATAAGCACATGCTGTCAATCACGTGCGTAAAGATAACCAAGGGTCGTGCCATGGAGACGCCCATAAATATATAGTAGTTAGAGCACCGCGAGGCCAGACTGGTGATGAAGGTGGCCACAAAGGCAGACCAAACATCCCACCGTTACCTATAATAGTGGATGAGGGGACAAATCCTAGTTGCGCAACCCTCTAACTACAGGCCTCAAATGAGTTAATAGTAGTGTACAGGGGACCACCGTTTGACAGTACTCAAGCTCATCATATAACATATAACACGTTGAACATACAATATAATTCCCATATCATTATCATTATTTCAAAGAATCATTTAATAAGAGAAAGTCATTTTAATTAATCATGCTTTTCACCCCGCAAGTAAAACATATAAAAGAGTTTGAAAGGGGCTATGACTCACTTGATTAGAGAGTGAAGGGGCTGATCAAACGCGATTCCTTCGCTTAGATTTGTTGCGCCTCAAGCAAGCCTAAACCATAACGTATATATTCACGACGTAAGTTCGCGTGACATGAACTAGTGAGCTAGATCATGAGATGTATACTAGTAGACTTGCCCATCTTTGGTTGTTATTAGATTATGGTGTTTAAGTGCATTATGATGCTCTCATTGTTTGGGTATAAGAGATTTGGTGGTAAGAGTCGTTTTCTCATTATACGTTTTTGTACGTTTATTGGAATTTCGGTAATTTGGCTTTGGTTTATATGATTTCCATTGTATACTTTCTTTAATCATAATATTTGACATTAGTTATCTCATAATGTTGGTGTTTATGAATATTTTCAGATTTATAAGTTTTTATTTAATTTAATATTATTTAATTAATTATTTATTCACTTTATTGATTTATTAATTAAATAATTCCTTAAAAATACCTTTAAGTGTCATAATTGTCTTTATAAATTATGAATGATCTTGGTTAGGTTATATTCTGATATATAAGCTTCTTAATTTATAATTTCATGATTTATACTTTTATTTATGTATTTTCCATTTATTTTAATGATAATACTTAATTAATTATTTTTACTTAATTATTTATCTTTAAATTATGTAACACATGTCTCTTGCCTTTTAACTATTTTTCTCCAGTAGGTTTTAGTTATTTTTATCAATGGTTAAGATGATTTAACCCCATTCTTGATTTACATAATTTATTTATTTATTTTTATGTCTTTTAATTACCATTTAAATTCAATAATTCATGGAAATTCTTAGAAATCATCACTAAACATTTTGGTCAAAAATCCAGGCCTTTTAGGAAACTTTTATCAATATAAATTCATATCAATTCAACCTCTCTTGTGTCTTGCTCATTTTGAAGCATTTTATGATTAAAAATCGTTTACCGAAATAGTGATTTTAGCCTCATTTCTTAAGCAATTAAAGTGCTTCAAAATGGATTTTTATTCTTGTTTCATTATTTCCAGAAAGTTCATCATATTTTGGTGTCCAAAATCGTGATAGTGGTGGTGGTGTGATATGTGCAATTTAGTGCTTTCGGTTAGTGATTATTTGACCCGAAAAGGTGATTTTTGAGCTTATTGTTGCCATGAACCAATAGATCTGAGTTTTATACTTTTATTTCAACTTATTTCCAGTAGGTTTATCATATTTCCTTGGTCATAAGATTATGGTGCATGTGTGTGCTCAAAATGCATTTTTGCGTGTTTTCGGTTTATGATTTCTAGCCTATTTTAACATGTTTTGATCAAGCTTTATATCCTTGATATTTTATCAATTTTTCCAGAATATTAACATTAATATTAACATATTTTTTACTTATAACAAGTCCATATCCATCTCATAATCCAACAAAAGATCCAACTTTCTTAAATCTAGCATATATGCATTCAAATCAACACTTTTTACTATCAACTTTTATAGATCTAACATTCAACAATATAAAAACATCTTTTGAATGAAAAATCTCAGAATATACTCTTCAAAAATATACAAAAACATATAGATCTATCAACAAGAAAGTCACTTTAAAAGCTACTAATCTATAACAACACTTTTGGGTCTTAAACTTGTTGAATCCTTGGATCTTTCTTCTTAGATTCGACATGCATGAGCATGGAAAGAAAGATCCTATCAACTTTGCCCTCATTAAGTGTATATTACAAAGAAAACAAGAAGAAAGTATGAGTTTTTGATAAAACCTTTGAATATAAACAAAAACAAGATTAGATCTAGTAAAAAGGATGAAGATTATACCCTCTTGAACTTGGTTTTGGTGGTGAAAATGGGCAGAAATTTCGTGGTCTTTGAAGCCTCCAACAACCCTTAATCTAACCCAAAAACAATCCTTAAACCCTTGCTTGATATAACCCTTTAGTAATCTAACTTAATCCTTTATTATTAATACTAGTTTAGATGAGTTTTAGCCTTGTTCTTTTCTTTTTCTTTTGGCCGTAGGAAACAAGGAGAAAGGAGGGAGGAGAGAAAGTTTTCTTGAGAGAATAAGTGTGTGTGTGTGGAGTGTAAAGAGTGTAAGTGTGTGTGTGAGTTCCAAGAGTGAAAAGGGAGTGTATGTAGTTTGAAATGATAAAGTGAAGTGTGAAAATGGGGGGAGGGAGGGCCGGCCTTAAGGGGGCATAGGAAGGGTTTTTCTATCTTTTTTTTTATAAAATTTGTGTATAAAATGTATATGTATGTTGGATGTAAGTGTATATATGTTTTGTAAGGTTAAATGTGTTAGTTTGTGGTATAAGTTAACTTTTATTCTAGCATGTATATATATATGTATATGTCGTGTATATATGTATGTATGTATATATTTTTTTGTATTTTTGATTTGTTACATAAGCCTTTATTTATAACTTGTATTTATTTTAAGCATATATATATATACTTATTGTTAGTTAAACACTTTTATGCACATATTAATTTATAAATATACTTTGAGATAGAAATCTTTATTCTCATGTCATATTTACTTAAATTAGTTTGGTGATTGATTTGTTGGACATTTATAAGAATTTTTGATTGATATCCCAACTTGTGAGGCTCAACTTATCATTTATAGCTTGATTGATCATCAATAAAATTTTTGATTGATATCCCAACTTGTGAGGCTCAACTTATCATTTATAGCTTGATTGATCATCAATAAAATTTTTGTTCAATGACATTTTATAAATTAAATTTAAAACTGATCAATAGTTTTAGATTGCTAATTTAGGGGCATTATCTACTAGCTTCAAGTATAACTATGGCTTGCGGGATCATAGACAACATAACTAGAACATATATAATGTTCAAAAGTAGGGTTGTTACATCCTTACCCCCTTAGAAGAATTCCGTCTCGGAATTTGAATTTGCTTAGGGAGTAAGTGCGGATATTTCTCGCGTATAAAGTCCTCGCACTCCCATGTAAACTCGGGTCCGCGTTTCGTATCCCATCTAACTTTAACAATAGGGATCTTGCTCCTCTTTAGGCGTTTCTCATCGCGATCGAGAACTTCTATTGGCTCCTCACGAAATTGAGCTTATCCTCCACACGTAGTTCTTCAAGTGGGACCACTTTCGAATCATCCGCCACACATTTCTTCAAGTTCGACACATGGAATGTGTCATGAACATCTCCCAATTCTTGGGGTAATTTCAACTTATAGGCTACGGGGCCTATTCTAGCAACAATTTCAAATGGCCCAATGTATCGGGGGCTCAACTTTCCTCTTTTGCCGAACCTTACGGTTCCCTTCCATGGCGACACCTTTAATAGTACCTTGTCGCCGACCTCAAATTCTAGGGGCTTCCTCCTCTGATCCGCATAACTCTTTTGCCGATCCCTTGCGGCCTTAAGCTTTTCTTTAATGATCGCCACCTTGTCCGTTGTCTCTTGGACAAAATCAACGGTAGCTAGGCTTCTCTCGCCCGCCTCTACCCAACACATGGGTGATCTACATTTACGCCCGTATAGAGCTTCAAACGGCGCGCATTGTATGCTAGAATGATAACTATTGTTGTAAGTAAATTCCGCGTATGGCAAGTGTTCATCCCAACTTCCACTAAATTCTAATGCGCATGCCCTTAGCATATCCTCCAGCGTTTGTATCGTACGCTCACTTTGCCCATCCGTTTGTGGGTGGTAAGCCGTGCTTAATGCTAGCATAGTGCCCATTGCTTCTTGTACAAGACCCCAGAAACGTGAGGTAAACCTATCATCCCTATCGGATATTATGGACAGAGGTACACCATGCAATGTCACAATCTTTTCAACGTACAAGCGAGCTAGACGCTCAGTGTTCCAATCTTCTTTGATGGGGATGAAATGGGCTGATTTCGTAAGACGATCAACAATCACCCATATAGCATCATGACCTTTCTTTGTCCGAGGCAATTTCGTCACTAGGTCCATTGCTATTTGCTCCCACTTCCACTCAGGAATCTCCGGCTGCTTTAAAAGTCCAGCTGGCTTTTGGTGCTCAGCTTTGACCATCGCACAAGTCATGCATCGGCTCACATATAGAGCTACATCACCTTTCATCCCAGGCCACCAAAAGTCCCTTTTTAGACCTTGGTACATCTTATCCGCTCCCGGATGAATCGAGTATTTTGAATTGTGAGCTTCATTCATTAACACCTCTCTCAGCCCGTTGATCTTTGGGACCCAAGCTCTTCCTTTGAAATACAAGATGCCTTCATCATCCCTATCGAACCTGGTTTCTATTCCACTCAAGGCCTCTTCTTCAATGTTTTTTCCTTCAAAAGCCTTTGCTTGATCTTCTAAGAATCTGTCCCTTAGAGACATTTTCACTTGTAAGTGATAAATTCTTGTCTTCGACACCCTAGTGCTCACCTTCCTACTAAGAGCGTCAGCAACAACATTTGCCTTTCCCGGGTGGTACTTAATTTCGCACTCGTAATCGTTAAGCAGCTCCATCCACCTTCTTTGCCTCATGTTCAACATCTTCTGATCAAAGATGTGTTGCAAGCTCTTGTGATCGGTAAATATGGTGCACTTGGTGCCATAAAGATAATGTCGCCATATCTTCAAGGCAAACACTACGGCTCCTAGCTCCAAATCGTGTGTTGAATAATTCTTCTCATGTGGCTTTAATTGCCTAGATGCGTACGCAATAACTTTGTCCCTTTGCATTAGTACACACCCTAGCCCTTTATTCGACGCATCACAATATACTACAAATCCTTCCATTCCATCCGACAATGCTAGTATTGGGGCTTCACACAACATGTCCTTAAGCGTTTGAAACGCTTGCTCTTGTTCTTCACCCCATTCGAACTCTCTTGACTTTTGGGTCAATTGGGTTAAAGGTACCGCAATCTTAGAGAATCCTTGTATGAACCTCCTATAATAACCCGCCAAACCTAGGAAGCTACGCACTTCCGTTGGTGTCTTGGGTGTCTCCCATTTCTTGATTGCTTCTATCTTAGACGGATCAACATGGATTCCTTCTTCGTTCACAACGTGTCCCAGAAATTGGACTTGACGGAGCCAAAATTCACACTTAGAAAACTTAGCATATGGCTTCTCGTCTCTAAGTAACTGCAAGATTATCCTCAGGTGCTTCTCGTGCTCCTCCTTACTTCTAGAGTATATCAAAATGTCATCGATGAACACTATGACGAACTTATCCAAGTACGGCCTGCAGATCCTATTCATTAGGTCCATGAAAACGGCTGGCGCATTTGTGAGACCAAATGGCATCACTATAAACTCATAATGCCCATAGCGAGTTCTAAAGGCCGTTTTAGGTACATCTTCTTCTCGTACCCTCAACTGATGATAGCCGGACCTAAGGTCAATTTTCGAGAAATGCGACGCTCCTTGCAGTTGGTCGAACAAATCGTCTATTCGCGGCAGCGGGTATCTATTCTTGATCGTCAATTTATTCAACTCTCTATAGTCGATGCACATTCTCAAAGATCCATCCTTTTTCTTGACAAAGAGAATTGGCGCACCTCAGGGCGAAGAACTAGGTTGGATTAAACCTTTATCAAGCAATTCTTGCAATTGCTCCGAGAGTTCTTGCATTTCGGAGGGCGCTAGCCTGTACGGTGCTTTAGCCACGGGGGCTGCCCCGGGAACTAAATCGATAGTAAACTCTACTTGTCTCGCTGGGGGAAGTCCAGGTAGTTCGTCCGGAAACACATCTAGAAAATCTCTAACCACTGTTACCTTGAGAGGATCCTTATCTTTCACTCGCTTATCCACTACTTGTGCCAAGTACGTGTGGTATTCCTTCCGTAGGTACTTCCTCACCTTCATGGACGACACCAACTTAGGTTGGACTCCCGCCTTATGGCCTTGAACTACTAGCACCTCACCGTTATCTAAAGGAATCTTAATGATCCTTTCATGACAAAGTATTTCAGCACGCATTTTCGACAACCAATCCATTCCTACTATTACATCAAAACTTCCTATTTCTATGGGAATCAAGTCTATACTATAGTCCTTCTCATCTAAAGTTAACTTACAATCAGCAATAATTTCCTTAGTCTTATACTCGTTTCCATTAGCATATTCAACATAATAAGTTTCCTCTAGTTCACTAGGTTTCTTATCAATCAGTTCTTTAAATTCGAAGGAAATAAAACTTCTTTCAGCTCCAGAGTCAAACAACATAGATGCATAAACATTATTTATTGGAAACGTACCTACGATGACATTAGGGTCATCACGTGCCTCATTCGCTCCCATGGCGTACACCCTTCCTCGGGCTTGACCTCCTTGATTCCCACGATTTCCTTGGTTAACGTTGTTGCCTTGATTCCCAATATTAGCTTGATTCCCAATGTTTCCTCGGTTAACTTGATTTCCATTGTTCCCTCGGTTTAATTGGTTCCCGCGATTCCCAACATTCCTAAAGTTGCCACGGTTACCATTTCCATTTCTACAGTTGCCTTGTGCTCTTCTCAACCTAGGACAAGCATTTCTCCAATGATCCGTACTTCCACATTCGTGACATCCCCCTCGTGGTCCTTCATTCCTTGGCCCACTCCGACAGTGAGCAGCAAGGTGCCCCATGCGGTTGCAAGTTGTGCAACGCTTGCATTCACCCAAGTGACTATAACCACATCGGTTGCACCTTGGAGGCATGCCACGATATGGATTGGGGTTAGCATCCACAACCCATAGTTTCTCACAATCTTTTGCCTCTTATCCGGCCCATTCCCTTTTCGATCGCCAAACCGATTTCCTCCACCTTGTCTTGAACTTGATTCACCTCTCGTATACTTCCCACGCCTAACCAAATCGTTTACTAGCCTGGTTGCCAAACTTATAGCCTGCTCAAGGGTGGTAGGGCTTGCAGCAGTGACCATCAACCTAACTTCAGGTGCCAATCCATAGATGAACCTCTCAACCTTCTTAGCCACAGGGGTTACCATCTCCGGCACCAACACGCTCAACTCGTGGAAGCGGATCACATAGGCCTCCAATTCTAGTCCTCTCATGGCATGGTTCCAGAATTCCATCTCCAGTTTTTGTACCTCCTCTCGTGGACAATACTCACGCTTCAAGTCTTCCTTAAACTGCTCCCAAGTCAAAGCATTGACTGCTACAGGACCTCTAGTAGTCGCTTGGAGATTCCACCAAGTAAGAGCTCTTCCTTGAAGCTTACTAGCAGCAAACTTAACACGGTTCGCTGGCGCACAATCAATGATGTTCAAATTGGCTTCCATGCTTTGGAACCAAGTAAGCAATCCAACAGGACCTTCTGTCCCATGAAACTCCTTGGGATTGCAAGACGTGAAAGCCTTGTAGGCATTCCTGTCAATAGCATTTCCTCCTCCATCTTGTCTCCTAGCCGTGTTGAGTGTAGCGGTCACATTCTCCGCAATTTGGGTGGCAATGTTTGGCATGGCGGCATTGATCTGTTGGGAGATAAGCTCAGCTAACTCGGCTCTTCGCTGGGCCTCTTCACTTGTTTCTCCGCCGATCCTTCGTGGTGCCATGTCTCTACAAGGACAATATAGTTTAGTTATTCGTGTATTGAATCATATGACATAAGCTCGACTCACGACTTCTTAATCTCACACGAGTACATCTAAAGTTATTTAGGGCATAGAGGGCTCGTTTGCACACATATGTATATGTATAACCCAATTCATATTCCTTTTTATAATCATGACGTACTTGTCATTATGAGTAAATAAATGGTTAGGTAAACTCTAAAATTTATCAACCATGCTTTCTAGGTTAGCCAGGAGGATTACAGAATCTGAGTACGAACTTGGAGCACGTATAAGTGGCTTAAGATGGACGATCTGGGCAAAACTCATAAAATATGAAACGTATCCCTATGAGTTAAGTTTCACCTCCAATTGGAATCAGGTCAAAAGACGAAATAGAACTCCAGATATGGCCGTTCTACTAAAAGTGGTCAGAACTACAACGTTTATAATAGAGATAACTATATCACAACAAGGATTGCACATCATGTAACCATAGAGAGGCATTAAGCATACATATATATCATTCAAGATGAGTTCACAAAATTGCTACATGCCAAATACTATGTGATCATCGTCACACAAAAGCTAGAAAGTTCAAGAAAGTGAAACAAAGTACAAACGTTCATACATCGAATAAGTTCATAAAATAAAGAAGCTCTTAGGTTTACTTCCTAAGCATGAGAGCTACCACGAGAGTGCAAACAGCCGTGAGCACACATCCCATAATAAATATCACCTCATTAACTCGTCGAACTTCTGATATCGCCAAACTCGCATAATCCCCCGTTCGATCCATAACTCCTAAGGCCCTTTCCATCATCACCTCTTGAGTCCTTACCCTTACTCTAGCATCCCTTAATCCATTTGCTATTCCCCACACCCTCTCCCTTTCTTCACGAGTTGTTAGGTCCAGATTTAGTCCAGACTTACTGGACTGGCTCCAGACTGGGCTACTGGAACCTTATTGAAGGTTTGTCAAGAAACATGTTTTGCTGGACTCGCTCCAGACTCGACTACTGGAGCTCACTGAAGATCTGATCAGAAAACATGTTCTGCTGGACCTACTCCAGACTTGGGATCTGGAGTCCTTCTAAAGATTTGTCCAGAAATAATGGAAGACTAATGAGCAAATACTTG
>CM067167.1:7866399-7950378 GCA_034093135.1 Erigeron breviscapus
GGAAACGTTTCATAGCGAGAAATATATGTTGTGGGAACTTAGAATGAAAAATTGAAACTAATTTTGGAGGGAGTGGGCTGGAATTTGAGAGGGAAACGTTTCATAGCGAGAAATATATGTTGTGGGAACTTTGAACGAAAAATTGAAACTAATTGTGGGGGAGTGGGCTGGAATTTGAGAGGGAAACGTTTCATAGCGAGAAATATATGTTGTGGGAACTTTGAACGAAAAATTGAAACTAATTGTGGGGGAGTGGGCTGGAATTTGAGAGGGAAACGTTTCATAGCGAGAAATATATGTTGTGGGAACTTTGAACGAAAAATTGAAACTAATTGTGGGGGAGTGGGCTGGAATTTGAGAGGGAAACGTTTCATAGCGAGAAATATATGTTGTGGGAACTTTGAACGAAAAATTGAAACTAATTGTGGGGGAGTGGGCTGGAATTTGAGAGGGAAACGTTTCATAGCGAGAAATATATGTTGTGGGAACTTTGAACGAAAAATTGAAACTAATTGTGGGGGAGTGGGCTGGAATTTGAGAGGGAAACGTTTCATAGCGAGAAATATATGTTGTGGGAACTTTGAACGAAAAATTGAAACTAATTGTGGGGGAGTGGGCTGGAATTTGAGAGGGAAACGTTTCATAGCGAGAAATATATGTTGTGGGAACTTTGAACGAAAAATTGAAACTAATTGTGGGGGAGTGGGCTGGAATTTGAGAGGGAAACGTTTCATAGCGAGAAATATATGTTGTGGGAACTTTGAACGAAAAATTGAAACTAATTGTGGGGGAGTGGGCTGGAATTTGAGAGGGAAACGTTTCATAGCGAGAAATATATGTTGTGGGAACTTTGAACGAAAAATTGAAACTAATTTTGGAGGGAGTGGGCTGGAATTTGAGAGGGAAACGTTTCATAGCGAGAAATATATGTTGTGGGAACTTTGAACGAAAAATTGAAACTAATTGTGGGGGGAGTAGGCTGGAATTTGAGAGGGAAACGTTTCATACTTTCATTGTGAGAAATATATTTTATTAAGTTTTTGGGCCGTGTAATGCTCAGCTAAATTTTTAATAAATAACTCAACAAAAATTCAATATTATTTAAAAAAACTTCTATAAATAATGAACATGATTTTTTTTAAGTTTTTTAAATCTTAAACATAAACGATTAGTCAACGAGGTTTATGACCCATTGAAAAAGTGTTTTTTGTTTGGGTAGGGGGGGGGGTGTATTGAGAGTCTTGAGTTCTCTCTGACATACGTGTAATTTATGAATATGAGAAGATAAACTTGTCGTTCAAAAAAATAAACAAGACGATTCTAGGTATGGTTTTTACATTTATCAGTAAATGTAGACAGTTACACCTACATACTATATAGTTATAATAATATTCACATTTGCAAGTAATATATATACTTATCGTGCGTATATAAAAAGATGTTTCATGTATTTATGAATCCTTAATGTTAATACATGTTTATGGTAACATGAGTCATGTTTCCTCACAATAGGTCTCATGTTTGAACTCTCCTCTAAACTTATTCAGAGTGACCACATCTATTTAATTTACACATATGGTTAGCCTGTAAGAGTTTTTCCTTCGTTGATAAGGTTTTTCATCGAGTGACTTAAGTTGAAGATCTATTTTGTGAGACGCTCTCTAACTCGAAACCAATTAACACAACATATGTTAAACCACTCGTCATTCGCGAGTAACTCGCACCTTTCAACAACAAAAAAACAAAAGTAATCATCATTTTCAATAAGTGGTCTAGTGTAAATGTAACATCCATTGTCGTCTTCCACGGGTTTTAGACTTGATATAACTATTATTATTATTATTTGTTATTGTTTTAATTATGTTTTAATATGAACCATTATCATTATTTGGTGATGAATATATTTTTATTGGTATAATAAAGTTAATATAATAACATATTTATATGATGCGATAGAACAACTAATGACATATGGTCAAAATTTAAACATCAAATTTTAATCTTGAGCATTGGATTTAATCTAATGGCTAAAATTGATAAAACCTTACCTATAAAGTTGGATCAACTTTATAGGATTTTAATTCATTATTAAGAATTGAGATATTCTAAATTTGATCCAATTTTATAGGTAAAGTTGAATCAACTTTAACACTTTGATTTAATTCAATGGTCAATATTTAAAGATCAAATTCTAATATGACCATTGAATTTGATCCAATTGCTAAAATTGATCCAATTTTACTTATAAAGTTGGATCAACTTTAGAAGATTTTAATCCTATTATTAATAACTCAAATTAATAATTGCAAATACTTTGGGTCTCATCCCTTTTTAATGAATAAAAATCATGTTGTGAGTGGTTCTCCATCTAAGCTTAGATGGGGACAACCTCATATTTACTTCCCCCATATATTTATACTATATTATAAAAAGAATAATTCTTATGTTAAAGTACCCTTAATGATATATTACACTATCAGTTATTTATCTTTTAAAATATTTCCATTAACCCCTTACATCAACTATTTACACCACTCGACGTCGCCTCTACCACCAACAGTCGTCCCCCACCACCACACCTTCGCCGCCACGAACACCGCCGTATTACGCGGGTACCGTGCTAGTAGTTGATAATACATAGTATTCTCTTCTTTTTAAGCACAAATAACACAAAAAACTAAAATATCTTTGACTTATTATTACTTCACTTATTTCTTTAAATGATGTCCTAAAATAGTCGAAAGAAAATAAGAATCACCCCAAAAGTCATTTTATTTTTGGTATATTCAACTCAACTCGTAAGAGCCTAAAACTACGATGACTAGTAACAACATTTTTTCCCAGAGAGCAAATGTGAAGCTGTAACTTAATGTCTAACTTCAATCCCGAACACAATTCAACACTAGATATAGATAGATGCATATATACATTTATTGATTTCAGAACACGATTCAACAATAATGATATAACTTCCATTTCTAAACTTTGAAACTAGATATAGATAGATGTATATATACACTTATAAATGCACTGTACGTAGCTATGGTCCTCCTGCTTCCTTTTCGAGAACAAATCCCAAATCTTGTTCGTAAAATCAATTTCATTTCCATTCTTCTACATTCAAAAATAAACAAATTTTCATATCACATCACAAAATTGAACACCATTTTCATTTCATTATACACACATATACAAAAACTATATCATATATCTATATCTATCTACCCACCATCCAATCAAAATCCCCTTCAAAGCCCTTGTTTGTTTCTTCATTTCAAGATCTCCAAAACAAGATCAGGTAATGATAATAACAATCATTTTTCCATCTTTCACTTTTTGATGGTGACAAACCCTAATCCCCAAATCGGATTGTGTTATGATCACCCCATCATCGTTAACCATAAAGATCCGGCCATTCCATCCCCACCACCATCAAGATCCAGCAACGTTGGTTTACAATGGGGTAAATGGGGGGATTTTGACAGAGGATGACGACGGTGGTTGTCTGGGTGGCTGCTAACATTTGTTTATTTTATTTGTGGCAGTCAGCGGTGGCACGTGTCCGGATGTGGAGACGGTGGAGAGATGGTCGCACCTCTTGAATGGAAGAAAAAATGAGACCGAGACCACCCACTACAACCTCGTCGGAGTTCACAACCCATAACCGTAACCATGACCGTACAACATGTCAACCGGTACATGAAAAGAACAAAAATGAGATGTTCTTACATCAGATAGCCAGTTTTAAAGATCACTACATAACATAACCATTCAGTCATAGTTGGTTACACTCCAGTGCCATAATCCCAAAGTAAAATTAACATTGTTACTGGCTACCGATACAACAGGTCAACCGGTACATTAAAAGAACAAAAATGGAAGGTACTTACATTAAATAGCCAATTTAAAAGGGCACTACATTCATAACCATTGAGTCATAGTTGATTACTTGACGTAATCCTTAATAAAATTTGGCTGCCGAAGGAAAATACTTGATGCATTTGTTTAAAGTTAAAAGCAACAGTTATTATGAAAAAATTGGAATTAATTCGTCATCTAATAATTCCCTCCCAACTTTCATCTCCCTCTCCAAATTTCATTTTCTTCCGATCTTATCCACTTTCAAAATTAAAAACAAAAATATAAACCCTAAATTGTGTAACTGTTTCTTCAGTTTACCCCATCTAAAAATCTCTGAAGCATCTCACGCTGATTCCTCGGTTTCGATACTCAAATTATGGTATGCATCGAAAGTTTTACTTTGATATTTTCTCTTTTAGATATGTAATTAATAGACCCTTCTACACTTGGCAGATCTACAACATGTTTTGAATGTTTTTGTATGGTTAATTTGATATGTGATTTTAATAAGAGTCATACTTTAAGCTATCGCAAAACGGTTATTGAAACGAAGTCCTGATTTTTTCCCCCCTTGGAGTGTAGTGAACATCATAATTTCAAGAAGATTTTAGTGTAATAGGGATAAGTTTGTTCAATTAAAGGGGTCTTTTTCTTCTTTTTTTAGGGTAATTTTTTGTTATATTTTTGCGTCATCCTTTTATGCCACATATTTCTCTTCTAGGGCACACAAATTCCTTTGGAGATCTGAATTGTTTATATGTTTTTGACAATTTGACCCTATTGAGTTTTGGAGTTTAAATTATACTTAGGATCCTTGATTTAGCAATTTTAATTATCAAATGACAAATGCTTATACGACGATTATGATTGTGGCGATTATTGTTTCCGTTCGGGTTGTGAAGAAAGTTGTGTGATCGGATAATTGGAAGATGGGTTATGTTGTTTATGCTTACTTGCATTCGAGTTGGTGAAGCGAGTCAGTTAAGTTTAATGTCATAGATTCGGCTTATTAAGCTTATGAACTATATGCAATCGTCATACATTTTGCTTCAAACTTTTAATGAGCTGTTGTTTTCCTGTTTTTCAGAATCAAACTAATGGTAGAAATAGAATTATACGTTTCCATTTTATTTGCATTGTAAAACAACCATTAAGGCTACCCGCCCCCAAGGAAGGTTTGTTATCACATAAGCTATGTATAATTTAACGTTGGATTAAGTTTTCCATTTTAGTTCTTGATTGCTCCAGGCATATATTCGTGCACGAATAAGTACAAGAATAGAGAGAAAGGGCAGCAAGTCTGTGTTTACTCTGCTCAAGATTTTGAAGGATTCCTGGTATGTTTTCTTGTTTTAGTGAGCTGTTGTTTTTGGTAGCCTATCCGCAGAAAGCTGAATAAGTTTGCCTAGCATAAAGAGTCCCAAACTGGGAAATTCGAGAAGAGATGGAAGGCCTGCTCCTTTTGCCAGTGAAGCTTGGAAATTTTTAAGAACAAGATTTAATGGCCTCGAGTAAGTAAAATGTTTTAACAAAGTCTACATATTCAATTGAAACGAATAACATTAAATTTGGCTGATAATATCTCACTTATCTTAGACTACATTCAAATGCACACTCATGCAAATAAAGATTTAGACCTTAAATTTACATTTAGCCCATAAATACAATGAAAAAGCATTTTAAACGGTTGTTATAATAACCATATTTTTATGTATTCACATAATTGTTAATCTTTTTGTTACTAAACCAACTTTTGACCTCCTGCCACTTATTAGGTGCCTCTGTATCCTTCATAATCTCCTTCATTTCTTCCATATATACTTAGAAAAAACTTGTTGTGATCATAATGCAGAATAATATTTTAAGCAATATAATTCACTGTTAAGATTGAGGTGTGATATAGAACAGTTAGAATGTATTTAAAATTGAGGTTTGTGATGTTTTTTATATTTAATAATAATAATACTAATAATAAGATTTTGCATTTTTAGTTTTATTGTGAAATTTGATTGTATAAAGATACAAGTCAGCAAGGTTTTACTACTTTCAGTAGTGTATAACTTTGTTATTTTCTTTGATTTTAGATAACATGCTTAGGCGGTCTAATATGGACAGAAATTAGATGGTGAAGCCGCAAGGCTTGCAAGTTATTACGATGTTATTGCAGGGAGAAATACCAGTGGTCTTCTGAGAGCTAGGATGACCAAGTTTTGTGTACATGTAGTTATATGGTATAACTATTCTTTTATTCTTTATTAGTTTGCTCACCATGGATTGTTAGATTGCAAGCTGAACTGATTGACATCTTGTTGACTACATACATTTCTTTGAAATACAGATTGGTAAACATGAAAGCATGCTTAATTAGGGCAGGTCAGATGGCTGAGTTAGATTTTAGGAGAGCTGATGTCTTCAACAATGCAGCATAAATTATTCAAAGGCATAGAAGAACTCATATGGCTCACACGTCACAAGCAGATGAATGCATTGCAAATAGCTTCCATGTTCTTACAAGTGTTTAGTAGAGGTGAGTAGCATTAACTTGCAGATTTCATCTCATCCTTCAATATGTGAAATTTTCTCATGTTTTATCTTCAAACTATTTGACCATTAGGTAGATTGGCTTGCAAGAAGTTTGAAGAAAATAAAAGGAATGCAGCTGCTATAATAAGTGCAATAACAGAGTTGCAAAAATGGTCAGTTTTGATGTTTTTTTTTTGAACGACAAATTTGGGCTCAGCGGCATGCCTCTTCATATACCCAACTCCAATTCCAGAGGAAACCCATTATGGGAAAACCCCTGTCTCCATTCCTGAGAGCATTTTGCTCACACCAGGATTTGAACCTAAGACCTCTCAGTCTCAGGCTCCACCATGTTTAACCTCAAATTATATTCAAGATACTATGCATTCATGACATTGATAAATGTATTATCTATTCTTCAGGCTGCACGTGATTTAGGTGCACTTTATTAAAGAAGCAAAAGATAAGTTAGGATGAAAAGGACGTATGATGATCTTACGCTATATTCTTCTAGTTTTTTTTATTAGTTTTAATTGCAAATGTTAAAAGATCCTATATTGTATAATTGTAAAACTTACTCATATTTATTGTTTTTGTTATGGATATGACATATTTCAATGATAATTATATTTCTTCCAATACAAGTTATGGTATTTTATTTGTATTTTCGAATCTGTTTGATGAGAACCATTTATAGGATGTCGACAACCGACCTAATAATAACCATGGTCATATTACATATGAATAAAACGTCCTATCATATGACATGTTAGGACTCATATGTATGACATGTTAGGACTCTTATGTATTAGGACCCTTTTTGTGGTACTAATAAATAGATGATCTAATGCTTCAAGTATTCACTTATTAGGACGCTAATATGTGTCATATAATATATGCATCTTAAAACCTTATAAAGTGTCCTATTTTGTGGTTTATTAGGACACCCTAACTTTATAGGACCCCCTTACAAGGGACGCTTTTACTAATGGTCCTATCATCTCAAGTGTCCTATAAAGTAACATTATAGGACACTTTTGGGCGTCCTGTGAAGCTAATTTTGTTGTAGTGAACAAAAATCAAAATATTTAAGGTCAAAGTTTATAAAAGAAGACTTTGAAAATTCAAAATAAGACACATTTAATGGGACAGAGGGAGTACTAAAAGTCAAGATCCAGATCCCTGTCATCTTCTTCATGAAGATTTTGCAGAAAAAACTCCATTAAAGCATGAAACTTGAGAAATTGTCAGAAATCGTCCCTGTGGTTTACTCGATTCGCATTTTCATCCCTGTGCTTTTTTTTCCATTAGGTGTCCCTGTACTTTTCATTTTCATTGCCAGTTGTCCCTGCCACTAACAGTCGTCACTTTTACCCCATTAAACCCCTCATGTGCATTGCACATGAGGGTATATTGGTCCTTTCAACCCAATATTTCCGTCTTTCAATTATCATTTTCATCATCAATGTCAGTTTCAAAAACATAACACCATCATTTCTATTAGATCTTAGCAAAATTATAAAATCAAGTTTTTTTTCCATAATATTAACAAAATTAATCTATCATCTTTAATCCATTATCATCAAACATACTATATTCTTAAATACTAATATCACCCCCTTTTCAATAACAACGAAAGTGAACATCAAATTTCTATTTCTATATCTATTCTGATCATTAATGCCAAATGGATATCAATAACATAAAAACTAAGAAAAATGTAATGAATAAAAAGATGGTGCCATTCACTTCAAAAAGCAGCACGCAGTGCATATATAATTTCATGATTTCATCACAATAAGATGAGCTACTAAGTATCTATAAACAACAAAAATTGTGGATACATGTACTGAAAGCATCACACCCAAGAATTCATGACACTATAAACACCCATTTACCACCCATTTAATAGAAACTTACCTTCAATTTGAAACACCCGTAACAGAAACTTTTCCTAAATTACTACCACTGTCGGTACAATCAACCACCCAGCACAGCCACCGCAAGAAGAAGAAAAAGATGATGCTGAGAAGCGATGTATGTAAAGTTTACGGTGAGGGATACATGAAAAAGTTGCTGCTGTAGGTATGATGAATGTAATCAGCTGATGGTAATAATGTTTTTTCCAATCCTTCATTTCATGCTATTTCCCCAGAGATGTTGACTTTACCGACAGAGGTTAGATCGAGGTTTCTTTTGGCTAGGGTTTTTGCGGAAGTCGCTTCTGAGCGCTTTGGTACCAACCTAGAGTTCTAAGTCAAAGAATCGTGGGAGAAATCTCGAAAATGAGATTTCTGGCAACAACGGTCAACGAGAAGGGTGGCCGGAAATCAGAGACGGGAGAGAGAAGGGAGAGAGAGAGAGGGGGAGATTGATTGGATGGTTGCCCTTTGTTGCTTGGAAGAGGGCTGTAGAATGAATGTTGGTCCGGCGATAGGGGTGACCGGAAATCGGAAAAGGAGAGAGAGAGTGGTGGTTACTGTGGTTATGGAATGGTGGGGGCGGTAGAATTTGGTGCTTCGAGAATGGTCGTTACATATAGATTTTCTAGTATATATATGTTATATATAATTAACTATTCAAAATATTTTTATCACAAGTAGTCCCTATGGTTATGGAATGGACGATTATACCCAATGCACATGAGGGGTTTAACAAAGTAAAAGTGACGGCTGTTAGTGCAGGGACGACTGGCAATGAAAATGAAAAGTACAGGGACACCTAATGAAAAAAAAAACACAGGGATGAAAATGCAAATCGAGCAAACTACAAGGACGATTTGTGATAATTTCTCATGAAACTTTCATTTTAGCTTCAATTACTCATTTAGTGATTACATGAAAAACTACTTGGCTCATCAGAAAACTTAGTCCATTTTCATTTAATGTTTAAGGTAGGTCCTAACCGAATTTCTAAGTAAGTCCTCGAAAAAATTATCATATTATCTCTAATTTTTTTCCGAAACTAAGGTAGGTCTTAGGACCTACCTAGTTACACTGTAGACCCGCCCATGCATATACATACTGTATATGTATACTGTATTTATATTTTTTTTAGAAAAAAAATGTTAGCGACGACAAAGTCTCCGTGAAGGTCGTCGCCAGAAAATTTTCGAGTTTCTTTTTCCTTTATTTTTTTCCACGGTTGGCCCACTTTTCGTCGTCGCGAAACTCGTCGCCAAATGTTATAGGAGTCGAACTTATCGCGACGGTTGATATCGCCGCACAATGTCGCCGCAAAGTTGACCGGCGACGACATTTCTGGCATATGGCGACGACAAATGTCGTTGCCGATCTTCGTTTTTCTTGTAGTGACACTGAGCAGTTTTTTTCTTTCTTTAAGTGCATTGCAATATGTTTATGCATAAGTTTAGTATAAAATTAACTTATCAGCTGTCGATGAATATTTTATTTGTTAATCTGGTCCACTTTTGATGTTTTGTTCCCGATTCCGGGGTACCCAAAACCTAAAACTAATAAATCTTTCTCGATGTGGTATGGCATCGGACTCTTGGCCATATCTGCGAGTTCCATTTGGATTTACAAATCGGATATATGCGAGAATGACAACATGTAAGAGAAAGCTTTAACACGGTGACATTCTTATTTTAAGCTGTCATGAATTATGATAGTCAAACACCCTAATAGTCACAAGGTTTTACAAAAATGGATGTTGGGGGCTATGGTTGAGAGGATGTTAAATAGCCAAATCTCATGGTTAAGTTAATTGCAATAGGAATATGATAATTATGTGTGTATTTGTGTTTATTAGGTTATCAACAATAAACAATAACCAATTGTCCAAGCATAACATTAACGGGTGATAAGATGAGTGACTGGTAGGGCAAGAATGGGATAAACAACATATGGGAAAACGCCTTACATGTTTAGTACGAGGGTGTATGTTTATCCTATTATGGGTATCTGTTGGAATAAACATGATTCGTATTTCATAAATAATGAAAATATGATATAAACCTACCTGACAAACATGTGGAACCTGTAATAATGTTCAACATATTTGCCATTGATTGCGGGTTCCCAAGTTATGGTGATTGTTATTAGATGGGGATATTAGGCGGAGGGAGGGGAAGGACAGGGGGTGTTGAGTCCTGCCAATAGGCCCAATAGTAATGCACACTTTTCAGCCCCATAACCACTAATTAGATGTCTAGCCACCCTTAAAGCCTTAACAAGTCTTTTGAGTCTTTCACAATTTGCTATCTGTGTGACTGCGTCTTCCCACAAGCACAATCATAGTTTAGTTTTGTTTCATTATTTCCTTTATTTCTTTTGTTTCCTTAAATCGATTATATATATCTTCCACCATGTTGCTCCAATTTCATTTTTAATCTGCTTGACAATTTCGTAAATAATAGTTTTGGCTGATGTTGTCATTCTAGTGAATAATACTTTTTCATGTTGTTCAAATTTTTATTCTAAGTACTATGTTATATAATGTAAGCCCCCTTCAACTTAAAATCCTGGCTCCGCCTCTGGGGATATAGTTTCGGTTTTGTCAGAACCGAATTAGGGAGTATGCACAGAGATAATTAAGGAAAATAAGAAAAGAATAAGAGTTGTAATTGTATTGAGGTTAAGAGATTATATTTATAATGTTAAATGTTACAACTTTAGCCCTTATATGTGACATATAAGTCTCCTGTAGTTTCAATCACCTAATGTGAACCCTATAGTATGTCTTCAACAGTAAATACGTCCATCGTATATTTACTAGACATAGGGATTTCTGTTATCGTCAATTATCATATCAGGAATGATAGATGATCAGTGACAGTCACATTAACGTGGTTCCAACAATATCATGTTTCAAGTTGTCTTATTATTTTTATATTTTATTATTTTTCATATTAAATGGCATGCAACAGATTTGAGAATTGACACGTTTGAGAAGGTCGTTCTCAAAGATTAGTTGAAATGATATTGTGGGTCATTCTACTAATCAACAGGTGACAAGATCATGCTAGATGCAAGACTATTAGTTTTCATGCATGTACGTTTTAACATTTATGCAAGTTATGTATGCATGCAATTGTCGATCATTTGAATCGAGTTTTGCTTACCCGTCTCATGATTCTGTTTTTAGGTAATGCTAGCCGTTCAAGGTGAGATTTAGTAAAAGCTTCTATCCGGCCAAGACTATCGGGTACATTTTATTGAACAAACTTACTTAGAACCAAAGCTTATCAAAACATCATGTATTGAGTAATAATAAGAGTTTTTAACTACTGCTGATCAAGAAAACCCGGTTTGTGCCCAGCTTTGAAAGGTGAGTTGATTGTAACGCTTGATATAAATTCACTTTGAAGTTCTACTTCAGGCAAGCTGATTGTGCGCATATATATCTAGCGTGCCTATCACTACTAAAAAAATGGGTATCATCGGCGAATTTCCGCCCAAATGTTTTGGTCGGAATATTTCCGACAATTTACTGATGAATTTTTGTTGGTGCATGTCTTTTGTGACAAAAGTATTCTAGATGTGATATTTATTTTGTTATCAAGTCTTGTAATTTATATTGGAAATTACCGTCTGTTAATAAAATTACATTTACATATGTTGTGATCATATTGGGATCTTTATATATATTTTATATGTTGGTTTATTTTATTTGTTTTGCAGGTACTTAACATGAATGTAAACAACACATATAAAGAGTAATTAAGTTAATATTGGATCTATGTTTCATAGATGAAATATTAACTTGAATATGCCTAAGTGTTATTTGAGTGTTCTTGGAAACAAGCATGTGTGCATGTTGTGGGAACACTCAAATGGTTTGAGAGTTCTTGGGAACACGCATGTGTTGCGTGTTCAGAAGAACACTCAAACCTATATGCGTATTCCTAAGAACACACATATGGCCAAAACCCTAGTATTGGGCCTAAGTGAAACACGCAAAGATATGGGCTTTGCGTGTTCCCAGCCCAGCTCTATAAATAGAGTGTGTGTGTTTGCGTGTTATGGAAGAGAGCACAAGCTAAGAGTGGTAGCTAGTGAGAGAAACAAGCAAAACCTTGAGAGAGAAACTACTAGAGTTAAGAACACACAAATCTAGTATATTTAAGTACTTGTTTCACAAATGAACCGCAAAACACACACTCGTGTTGGTTGACTTAGGAAGTAGGATACATATCGGGTATTCTTGTCCGGAGAGCCGACTCACTATAATAACCAAATACGAGTGTTTATGTTCACACACACACACACACACACACACACACACACACACACACACACACCACACACACACACACACACACACACATATATTATATAATATATATATATATAGTGATATATATATATATATCTTCCAAAAGGTGATATAGAAACTGTGGGTTATCTTGAGAGATTCCGCACCTCAACATATCCTTAGTCAATCTCGTTTCAACGGTTCGACAAACGAGGGCGACCTAAATATCTTACATTTCTCACAAAAAGAGTGTGAATAGAAGTCTGACAATTTTCTGACACATTTCCGACGATATTATGTCAAAAATTATTTTGTCGGAAATTGGACACTAAAATACAAAGATTACCGACGAAAAACCGAGAGTTTAATGTCAGATATATATTTTCGTCGGAAATTCCTGAGAAAGGTTTGGTTTAAAATTTAATTATTTACGAGTATAAGATAATATTTTTTGTCGGAAAACGGACGGAAATTTTAATATTTGTAAGAAATTTGCGACAAAAAAATGTATATACCCAAAACAAAACTAAAAAAAGAAAATGATTTGTCGGAAATACCTCGAAACCAAAATAAATTTATAATGAAAATCCGACGAAATACTTTTGTTTTTAAATAACTAAAATCTACTAGTTTTTTTTATGTATTGTTGGAAATTCGTAGTAAAATATATCTGTTTCCAACTAGATTCCGACGAAAAACTATCTTTGTCAAAACCAATAAATTTTCTTAGAAATTCGTCGGTAAATTTCCCTATTTCCTTCCAATTTCCGACGAAAATATAAAAATTATATAAAATTCAAGGTATTTCACATATTTTTTCACGAATATATTAATATAGGTTGAACATTTATAAATACAAGAAAATACACATTCATCTTTGTGTATGTATTAGTGTTATTATAAACGTACGTCGATATGTATATGTAAAATTCAAGTACATTTAGGTATATATGTTGATGCGTATGTGTTTTTGCAGCAATTTGTGTTGATTTAATGTATATATATAGATATTTTGTATATGGAGAGATATATGTGATCATTAATGTGTCAATGTGTGTTATAGGTGTATGTGTTGTTATAGTTTAGTACATCAATGTATATGTATATAAACTAATATATGTATATTTAACTATATCTACATGTATTGTGGTGTCTATGCATATTTAAGCATTATTTTGATGATATATGCATGCGTGTGTCTATTAATGTCCATAAAAGCTTTTAAAATAGCTCAAATCTAGTACTTTTTATATTTGTTCGTCGGAAATTCGTTGAAAAACATAACTTTTTCCAACAAATTTCCGAAGCGTTGTCAAAAAGTTATAAATTATATAGAATACGAGGTAATTCACATATTTTTCAACAAATATATTAATATAGGTTGAACATTTATAAATACAAGAAAATACACATTCATCTTTGTGTATGTATTAGTGTTATTATAAACGTACGTCGATATGTATATGTAAAATTCAAGTACATTTAGGTATATATGTTGATGCGTATGTATTTATGCAACAATTTGTGTCAACTTATATGTGTAGATATAATGCATGTGGAGAGAGATATATGTAATCATTAATGTGTCAGTCTATGTCATAGGTATATATATTGTTATAGTTTATTACTACAATGTATATGTGTATATAAACTAATATATGTATATTTAACTATATCTACATGTATTGTGGTGTCTATGCATATTTAAGCATTATTTTGATGATATATGCATGCGTGTGTCTAATAATGTCTATAAAAGCTTTTAAAATAGTTCAAATCTAGTACTTTTTAATTTTTTTTGGATAAAGTAATTTTGGATTTTTAAGTTGTTAAAAGTACATTTGGGATGACTTCGGACTCAATAGATCCATTAGGCTCATTTCCTTTTTAAGCTATCTCGTTATTTAACCTCTGTGGTTTGTTTGGTATCAATTAAAACACTTTACTAAAACGGCTCATTCATATGTAAATTGGTTGTATACTTTTTAATATCATATCAAATAATCTTTTCTTAGCCTTGGCTAGTTAAGTAGTTGTTATCTTCTTAAATTAATCATATCATAAGTTAATATCATCGCCTCATTATCATGTAACCAAACTCTTGAAATCTTTTCTCAACGGCCTGTACAGCTTTTGTAAACTAGAAAGCGAACTGATACTAAACCAATGATCTTAAGTGCTTCAACCGGAACCGGAAGGAATGTATTTTATGAAGCAGCTGTTTATTTAATTATTTTATACCATTCAGGTTTTAAAACTTCAGCAGAAGGCCATCATTCTGCTGGCTCTGTTAGCATCATCAGGGAGACATGGCTTTGAAGTTCTGCTGGGAACAATGTTTTCACAACCGGACCGGACAGCCAACCGGTCTACTAACTGGTCACTGGTCGAATCGGTCGGATCGGTTGGACCGGGTTAAAGAACCGGATAATATCATAAATATATATATATACATAATAAATATGTCAATCTCAATATACTATAAATACAAATAATAGAAAAATAAAAAAAATGCTCGTATGATATATTTATTTTCAATTCACGTATAAGTGTATAACTAGTGTGATCCAACTGTAAAAGTAATACTATAATATAATACATTAAAAAATTAGAAGATGTAAGCTTATAGGAGACAGAAACACACAAACCAATAAAACCATTCTTTTACTTCTCCTTTATCTTCTTTTTTGTTGAACGACCTCTTCCTTTCTTTACATACAAAAATCCTTTCACAATTCACAAGTCACATATATAGTCTAACCACCAAGATTCCATCTTTTCCCCGTCACAATTCGCCAAGATTCACAAGTCACAATTCGCCGAGGATTCCTTCACCGTCAGAATCCTTTTAGGTCTTTAACCACCAAGCTTGTCGGAACATCAGTGACGGAGATTGTGAAAAACATCCGGCAAGTCAAAAAACCGAATAGCCGGTCCCGACGGTTATCTGGTCCAACCACCGATCTTCGGTTCAACCGCCGGCCCAACCGATCCGGTCCGGTCCGGTCCGGTCCGGTCCGGTCGCGTCCGGTCCGGTCCGGTCCGGTCCGGTCGCGTCCGGTCCGGTCTCGTGTCCAGGGCTCGAGTAACCGGACCGTTGTCTTTGCCGGTTCCCGGCCCAACCAATCCGGCCGTCCGGTCCGGTCGTGAAAACACTGGCTGGGAAGTAACCTTCCGAAAAGGACCAATGTTATGCTATTGTCATTAGGGTTTGGCCTGAAACACATTTTTTAGGAAACTTCATTCGATTTTATTTGAACAGTAATATGTTGTTTTCAGATTATATTATTATTATATATTATACTCCCTCCGTCCCATTTTAATTGTCCTATTTTGACTGGTCAAGTCTTTTTCTTCCGACTTTGACCGCAAATATCTTTGTTTGTGTTATATATTAGTTGATGAAAGTTATATCAATGAAAAATACATTTAAAACTCAATC
The DNA here is from genome assembly GCA_034093135.1 of Erigeron breviscapus. Taxonomy (NCBI): domain Eukaryota; kingdom Viridiplantae; phylum Streptophyta; class Magnoliopsida; order Asterales; family Asteraceae; genus Erigeron; species Erigeron breviscapus. Next base: position 7,882,442 of record CM067167.1, read on the forward strand.
AATTCATATATGTTATATCAAATTTTATATAACACAAACAAAAATATTTACGGTCAAAGTTGAAAGCAAAAGACTCAAAAAGTCAAACATGGACACTTAATATGGGACGGAGGGAGTATATAACAATTCATGAAGGCTTAGGAATAGTACCTCGCTGACGTCAGCTATTTTGTCTTTTTCTGCTTTTTTTTTTTTTACGATTGTATACTTTTAGAGTTTCTTATTTTTACCACTTAACTTTTAGGTTTTATATCACTTTAGTCTAACTTTTTGTATACAAGTATAATTTACTTTTAAAGTCTTTAATTTTTATCAATTAACTTTGGATTTTAACTTTAATCATCAATTTATTTTTTACTTCCTTTCTCTTTTTTTAACGCTGCAAACTTATTTTCACCACTTAACTTTTGGATTTTTTAAACTTTAGTCCAACTTTTGGTGTCATAGAACATGCTTCTTTGAATGAAGATGGAGTTCCTCCTATTACTGATCAGCACTTCTCTCAATCCAGTCCTAAAGGTAATCAATCGTCTACTAATTTTGCCAATCTTTTTAAAGAAGCGGCAAACATTCACAGGACTGGTAAGCTTCGTTTCATTCCTCTTGTTTTCACTGAGATTGGTACTAGGGATGCTGTTATTCCTGATGATCTCATTGTTAAACAAAGTGAGAAATGGTTATTGACTTTGGTTGGTAGCTTTGTTGGCAAAAGACCTGCTTTTCATTTTGTTCGGTTTCATGCATTTAGATTGTGGAAAAAATATGGTCTTGTTGATGTGGTTTTAAATAATCAAGGTAGATTTTATTTTAAGTTTGATAAAGCTGAGGGTTTGGAGTTTGTGATTAATAATAGACCTTGGTTGTTCAACGATGTTCCTGTTTTGTTGAAAAAATGGGAAGTTGGTATTGAGAATGATAAAATTAGACCTAATTCAGTTCATATGTGGGTCAATGTGTATGATTTGGAATCCACCATGTGGGATTATGAGATCTTGAGTCACATCACTAGTGTTATTGGGGTCCCAGTGGCTTTGGATAGATTTACTGAGGAAATGATTGAGAAAAAGTCGGGTAGGGCTATGTTTGCTAGAGTTTTGAGCAAAGTGAAAGCAGATCATGATATTCCAGCTTTTGTTGAGGCACTTGTTTTGGGTAAAATGCAGAAGTTCAGATTACAGTATCTCTGGAAGCCGGATAGATGTTCTCATTGTGCTATTTTTGGGCACAAGTTTCTTGATTGTGTTGACAGGCCTAAGTCTGCCGAGGAAATGGAAGCTGTGGTACCTAAAAGTACTCCAGCAACTGATGCAGATCCTTCTGGCACTAAAACACATGATATACAGGTGCCACAGGATGAGCAGGGTTTCCAGCAGCCCAAGAAGAGAAGAAGAAGGGCCAAAAAGACCCAAGTTGCAGCAGGTATCCAGATTCCTAAGCCCACGGTTAAGTATGCCCCTAAGAGACCAGAGAGGCCTACCAACTCTAAAGGTAAGGCCCCTATGACCACCCCAGACAACCCAGCATCTACAGATTCATCCCAGTCTGTCAGGGTTTCACCAGATACACATTCAGCTTCATCTATGGCCCAGCAGGACCCAGACCCAGACACGGTTGGTTTCACCTCTGTGAAGCCTATTGTTCATGATGATGCAGCTCCAGACACTCATTCAGTTGAACCTATTGTTCCTGCTGATGATGATTTTGAAGATGAGTCTGATAGCGATGAAGTTGAATCCATTGAAGGTGACACTGATCCGTTCATGTAGATGTTTGGTTCATAAATATTGACTACTAGCTTTGTTTTTCATTCTTATTGTTTATATTGCTAGTTCGATTGTTCTTGGGTGTTCTGGGCCTGTCCAGTCACTCACTTGATTCATTTCCTGCATCACGGGTCCCCTTTATTATTTGCGGGGGGCCCGTGAGGGCATTTACTATGTAAATGTTTAAGTCAACTGGCATTCAGCCATGTTGCCTGTTCTTATTTGTGATTATACAAGTTAACCAGGGGTGACGGCCTTTTACCGAAAAAACTTAATTATAGTTCTAACTTTAATCATCATTTTTTTTTTTTACTTTCTATCTCTTATTTTAAGGCTTCTAACTTTTACCAACAAACTCTTGGTTTTAAGCACCAATTTTTTTAATTTCTACCCCTTATAGTAAACTTTAAGTGTCCAAACTTTTAGATAATGTTGTACGTATATATGTTTGCATGACGCAACGTCGATCCCGGGCAACGCCCTCCCGGGGCAATGCCCGGGGTCAAAAAACTTGTTGATTTATAAGATTATACTTAACTAAAAGTTTACATAAGGCCGACTTTTGTATTATAGTCTGTTTGCTGTTTTCTTTGAAGCTCATTGCTTTGATTCTACCTTTAAAAATAAAACATAACCTGAACTATTCTAAAGCTTACCCAAATGGGTTGAAGCTGCCAATTCTGGTAGTATCATATTACATATCAGATGCTACTATTAGAAGTTCTAATTCATAATTCGTAGGATTCCCGCTGTCGACGTTTGTTTTCATTATTGAAGAGCATTGCTAATTCGTGAGGCACTCATCCTTTCAAATAGACTTGCATCAGATTCCCATTAATACTCAACACCGGTTCGCGTTCTTACAAATCCAAGTGGCATGACCTGCTTGACGGTTGACATTCACCATATATAGTGTTTAGGAAAGAAATATATAGAGTAATGAAGATACCTCTATGTCGATGGTGAGAATCTTTGCAATAACTTTACTGGACTCGACAGGTGTCAGTTCCAGTGAAGGTTATACCAAGTTACTGGATAGACTACTTATTAAGTGACAAGTAATAAGTAAATGACAATGCAAATATTAAATACAATGAAGTAAATCCGGTGAGACCAAATTGTAATTTTTCAAGTGTAATTTATTTATTGATGTTAAATAAATTACAAGGTTGTTGCGGAACTAAGATAATACAAAGATGTAAATATCCTAACAACCTATGAAATACAAATGATCTAATACTTGGAAATTCTCTTTAACAATCGAAACACTTAAAGTTGTGAAATGTTCTTTTTTTGCGATTGAGATAATATTGCACAAGTTCACCAAGAATATGCAAAGTCTGAATATACAAAGGTTAATTCTTGGATGTGCAAAGACCTCTATTTATAGGCAAAGGTTGACATTGGGATGTCAACTTTGTCGTACAAATTTGGTTGAGAGCATTTAAGGAATAACATGTAATTCCTTGTATGTGCCTGATAAAGTAAAGCATAAAGCTTACTTTATCCAACCTACTCTTATACACTTTGTACTTTAATCACAGACAAAGGGTATTGTCCGGATAAATGAGTGTAAAATAAAAAGGTCTTCATCGTAATCAGTGTAAAGCTTTATAAGTACTTTACACTGGTGAAAGCTTCAGTCTTCGATCTGGGTAAAACACTCACTGGGCTTCGCTGTCATGAATGTTTTCTTCCTTCCAATTGTTGTCTTCGACTTCAACTGGAATGTCTTCAGTTCTGGTCAGATCTCGACTGGAGAGAAGCTCCAGTGGCATTAACTATACACTGGCCACTGGACTTCTTCGTATTTCTGGACAAATCTTCTAGTCTCCAGTTGCAACTGGAGACGCTCCAGTTTTCGTTGTAAATTGGACCTAACAAATTCCCCTATTTGTCCGTAAATATAACCAAGTCTTTTCAAGTTTTCTATCTATACAATGTACATACTTGAAAGACTTGTTTTGACTAAATTTATCTTAAAATTCTAAGGCATTTTTATAGATTATCAAATGCCTTAGGTTTTTCTTCTATGCTTGTTAGATTTAATCTGTTATCTATCTTGTTGGTTACAATATGGCAACTTTATATATACTGGAAATTGAAATTTACATACGTTACAAGATTGAAAAATAAAATTACAAGATGATAACTAAGAAGTAGAACTTAAACAGATGGCCCTTCACCAGTTCTACTTATTTTGTTCAGTGAACCAATAGGTTGAGTGTCTTCAGGGTCAACATTCAGTCTTAATTCCAGATTCTCTTTATGTTGAATCTTACCCTTCAACAAATTAATCCAGGCTTTCTCAAACCTATTCTTCACTGGCTTGCTTTCCAAAAAGTTCACCATTTCCACCCATTCAGCAAAGCCATAAGACAACACCTTTGCATTGTCAGTTTTCACCAGTGGCCCTCTGGTGTAACTAACTTGAACATAAAATACCTTGGTACCTGGCTTAATGGAGACATTGACACCATTGATGGTTCCAACATGATTTCTTCTTTGCATGATTGATGAATAATAGGCTCTAGCTTCAGTTTCATTTGAAATTCTTGGTGTACCAGTACCAGCAGCTTGCACAACAGCCTTTATATCATCATTGGACACTTCACTAGATGGTTCAACAAAAGTCCTCAAGTCTGCATCCCTTGGCAAGGGTTTTCTTCTTTGTTGGCCCTTGGACTTTGGTGGATTAAAAACTCTTTTAATCACCTTGTTGACATTGTCAATTCTCCTTTGTATGCCACCATCTCTAATTTCTTTTGCCTTCTCCACTAAAACATTAATTGTCTTGGCATCGAATTCAACTTCATCATCTGGATAGTCTTTTTCCAGTTCAATATCCAGTCTTTCCATTAAAGCACCAACGATTCTTTGATCATTTTTAACTCTGGCATATTGTTCCAGTGTGATGAACAACAAACCAGCATCACTGGCATCTAGAGCACCCAAGTCTTGAATTTGTGTTCTGGCCACCCTTTGGTCTTCATTTCTTTTTCTTTTTCTTTCTTTTAGGGCATGGCCAATAGTTTCCAGACTTCGATGATCACTTTCAGTCACTGGAGGAAGTTTATCGATATTACCAGTTTCAAGCACACCAACCACAATATTGGCTGCTTCAGTTTGTGTTCCGGTGGCCGGCACAACGGCAATTTCTTCAACAGCTTTACCCTTGCCCTTGTCAACATTCCCACTATCACCAACATCATCAAATTCTTCAATCACTTGCTGACCAGCATCAGTACTAGCAGCTAAAACCAACTCCCTTCCACTTGATTTTTGTGCAAGGACATATGCACTAGATGTTACTTCCCCCTTGGAGGAGTCAAAGACCTGGAGAACTGCCTCCCAGTCAGCAGTACTGTGGGGCAGCCGGTCTAGACTACTCCATGATTGCATGTCCTTGCATTTTATGAAAACTATGCAAATCATTCTGACAGTTCTCCATAGATGACTGGTCTCTCTAGATTGAGCCATTTGATTGTTTGACATTTGGTCGTGGGTAGTCTTCAGATCTTTCAACAATTTAGCATCTTCAGTTGAGAGACCAACATTTACTAAATCCTTCATAATCTCCTTTTCCTTCTCTTTGCCAACATCAGTTGTCAGTTTGTCAATGGCAGTAGAGTGTTTAGACACTTTGGTAGCCAAAATATCCAGACTACTCTTCAACTTGTTGATCTCAGTTGTAAGTGGGGCCAGATCAACCCGATGAAGAGCAATCTTGGTGATCTCAAACATCACATTTTCAATCAGTTTTGCTTCCCTAGCAGCCAAAGTATCTTCTATCTTCTGACTAACTGAAGTGGCCAACTGTTGCCCAAGCTCAGTCACATTGAGAGCAGGTCTTTCAACCAATTCCTTGACATGTCTCTCTATCTCCTTCAACTCATTATCAGATGTACGAACAGTGTTGCCAATCAAACTGGAGATAGATGTGGTGACTTTAGTGTGAGTGAGGTCAAAAGCTACTTTCAGAGTGCTGGAAATTGTGTTGCAGCTGGTGACCAACTCATTGAGCTTGTTGAATACTAAGTCTTCATTGGCAGCAAACTTATTAATCCCCAGGTCCACAACCTTTTGATTTATGAGACTGTCTTTGTTGTACCTGGAGATAGACTTAGCATTCTTCTCAATTGTCTTATGAACATCATCCACCCTTTTAATAAGGATTTGGATGTCGGTTATAAAGGAGACAAATTGAGTTTCCAGTGACTGAGGAGGAAGCACCACTGGATTGGCAACAGGTTCTACTGGAGCAACTGGAGGAGGTACAATTATGGTTACCGCCTTAGTTGACTGGCCAGTAGGAAGAAAAGAAGAAGCAGAAATGGGAAAAGAAGAATGACGATAGTGAGATCAAGGGGTTGAATATACTGAGTATTCTCAGGTATATTCAACGGCGGCAGTGGTGGCATGTGTCTATTTCTAGACACAAATAATGATGATAATGGTGATGGTGGTGGTGGCATATCTGGTAATACTTGTAGTGATGGTGAAACTAAAATTGGAATTTCTGGAGGCGAGACAAGAGATGAAGGGTCTTGATCTTGTACAGAAGAATCAAGTATCTCATTGTCTGAAAGGGTTTCATCAGAATCCGAAGACTCTATCTGAATTTCACCATCATTGGCATCCATGTCCAGATCCATGAATGACTCTGGTGGCTGAACTTGAGGTTCAGTCTCCTGACCAACTTCACCAGTTTATAGGTTTGTATGGTCAGTTGAGGGCTCAGTCGTGGTGACATCATCGCGAGTAACATGGGTCACTTGGGGTGCCTTAGTTGTTTCAGCGCCTGTTTTCAGAAACAACATCACTGGCCGAAGAGTTTGGAACCTCAGTCGCCAGTTGTGACTGGCCAGCGACTTCATTAGTTCGTGCAAGAGTTGTGTCAGAAATTTGGCCAGCTAAAGGTGGTGCAGACATGGACTCTATTTTGGGTTGGTCTAACCCAGCATTCTCTTCACCACTTCGTCCTACATCAGTTGTGGAAGTAGTTGCTTGCAATGTATCCCTTTGACTTTCTTCAGCATCCTGTTGGGAGGATACTGAAGGGTTGGCTTGGGTACTAGTGTCAGTGGCTCGTACTGACCTTGTCCTAGAACGTTTGGTTCTTGGAGCCTTTGGGGAAACTGATGAACCTGTTTGGAGGTCACCAGTGACTTGTGTAGGAACTGACACGCTGGAACTAGAGGGGTTAAACTATTGTTCAGGCCCAACAAATGTCACATTTCCAGTAGACAAACCGGTGGGTCCCTCATTGTTTTGAGGCCCGCCCAGTTGTCTTTCCGAACCACCTGGTGTTGGTGAAATGGTTTTAGGTGGGAATGCAGCAACATTCGCCTAGGAATATCGTCCCTATTATTTAAAGAGACAAGAGAATCGAGACTCCTTATCAATTATGGGGCAGTATAAGTAGAATCTGTTTGTCTATACTTATCCCCCAGAGTATGTTTAAAACAAAGAGACATGAATATGGAGAAGAGGATGCATGTACCTCTTGTACCTTTTAGTTTATTCGCCAGACCTCTGAACAGGATTTGGGCAAAATCCACCCTTATTCCAAACCACAAGCAATATGCCATCTCAACTTGTGTGGAGTTTATCTGGTCCAAACCACAAGAACTCCCACCCAAACTCTCTACCATATGTATGAAAAAGTACCTCCAGGATGGTGTGAGACCTTTCATCTGCATAGCCCCTTTTGTTTTGAGAGACCCATCCGCTTCCTTGCACTCCTTGTGACCCATCTCAAGGAGTACTTGTCTGAAGTTGATATTTTTGGGAAGTGGTTTTGGGGATTCACCGGTCTCCCAATAATTTAATCTGAGGGCATTTCTCAGAATTTCTGTAGTCAAGGTACATTCACGAGATCCCCCTTTAAGAGTGAATGTAATTTCATTGGTGTTGGGGTCGTGGACTGTAGTATACCAGAATTCACACAAGTAGTCATGATACATCTTGTATGGATTCAGTTTGAAGGCCCGTTCAAGTGGGGAATATCGATAGAATGTCATGATCCTTTTGATTAGGGTGCCTTCAGCTTGATTCCCCTGTAAACTGGCTATCGGATTATTGAGATTTAATTTCATAAACGCTGGATTTAACAGCATATTTTCAGCCGGTTTAATTGCAGGAGAAGAAACATATGGGCAAGGAAGAAGATTTATATCACGTTTTGGTGCCATTTTGCTTCAAGGGAAAAATGAAATTGAAACTGATTTAAGAATATGAAGAATTTAGGGTTTCGAATTTATGAGCAGGAGAAGAAACATATGGGCAAGGAAGAAGATTTATATCACGTTTTGGTGCCATTTTGCTTCAAGGGAAAAATGAAATTGAAACTGATTTAAGAATATGAAGAATTTAGGGTTTCGAATTTATGAGCAGAGAGAAAAGAAATGGATGATTGGAGATTGAATGAGGAATGAGAAGTAAAGACGGGAATGTGAAGTAAATGTTGTGTATTTATAGGGGAATTAAATCCCAAAGTAAATACGAAAAGAAAATATATTTTCAAGACTTCAAAAATTGATTTGATGTTTTTGATTAAAAGTAATTTGAAATTTGAAAATAAATTTAATTTCCCGTGTCAGCATTAAATGCTTAGACGGCTGGTTTACCCACGCACCCACTCACTTTAATAATCCCAATGAAAAAGTGCATCTTTTTACAAAAATATCCTTGACACGTCAGCCGACGGTTACAAGTAGGCTTAAGTACTCAAGTACCGTAACGTGTCACAAAAATTGACCAAGTATTTATAACGTTATGAAAAATTGGTTGACCGCCAGTTTAAGATAAGACCAAACATGTACACTAGTGGTTTAGACCAGTGCCAGTTTTCACTAGAGACTTCTCCGGTGACAATTTTTCAAACAAAAAGAATTTTAGTCAGAAAAATATATTTTCAAGACTTTAAAAATTGATTTGATGTTTTTGATTAAAAGTAATTTGAAATTTGAAAATAAATTTAATTTCCCGTGTCAGCATTAAATGCTTAGACGGCTGGTTTACCCACGCACCCACTCACTTTAATAATCCCAATGAAAAAGTGCATCTTTTTACAAAAATATCCTTGACACGTCAGCCGACGGTTACAAGTAGGCTTAAGTACTCAAGTACCGTAACGTGTCACAAAAATTGACCAAGTATTTATAACGTTATGAAAAATTGGTTGACCGCCAGTTTAAGATAAGACCAAACATGTACACTAGTGGTTTAGACCAGTGCCAGTTTTCACTAGAGACTTCTCCGGTGACAATTTTTCAAACAAAAAGAATTTTAGTCAGAAAAATATTTTGAGTCTTCCCTCTAAAATGATGATCCATAAATCAATTAGTGCCAAGATAGTATCACAAAGGCGTTCGATAGCAAGGCGAGCAAAGATTATATGGATCTCCTCAACTGGAGAACTTCATCAGTTTCACTGTCGCGTTCATAACAAAGTCTCTAGATTTAAGGATTTAACATTCCCAGCTCACTGATGAGATGTTTAAAAGTTTTCTCATCAAGAGGTTTTGTAAAAACATCAGCAAGCTGTTTGTCAGTAGGGATGAAATGAATTTCAATATCACCTTTCATAACATGATCTCTTATAAAATGAGACCTGATGTCAATATGGTTTGTCTTGGAGTGCATCACTGGGTTGTGAGATATAGCAATTACACTGGTGTTGTAACAAAATTTTGGGGTCCTTTTGTATTTCAGACCATAATCTAACAACTGGTGCTTGATCCAGAGAATCTGGGCACAACAACTGGCCGCAGAAATGTACTCTGCCTCAGCAGTGGACATTGAGACTGACATCTGCTTCTTACTGGTCCAACTTACCAGTTTTTCTCCAAGGAAATGACAACCTCCAGTTGTTGACTTTCTATCTATCTTACAACCTACATGATCTGAATCTGAATAACCCATTAGATCTAACCCTGAGCCTTTGGGATACCAAAGACCAAGGCTAGGACACCCTTTCAGGTATCTGAAGATGCGTTTAACATCATGCAAATGTGATTCTTTTGGGTTAACCTGAAATCTGGCACATAAACATGTTTCAAACATTATATCTGGTCTACTTGCAGTTAAGTACATCAGTGAACCAACCATGCCACGATATTCAGTGGTGTTCACTGGTTTTCCATTTGGATCAGAATCCAAATTTAATGGTGCTGCAATTGGTGTAGTTTTGGATTTGATTGAATCATATATATATTTTCTTAACAAATCCCTTACATATTTTTCTTGATTAATGAAAATCCCTGATGAGCAATTATTATATAGTCTTTTTGTGAGTCCCTGAAATACGATGGTTAACCTAGAAAGTGTAAAATACAACAAGTCTAATAATCACTAGAATGGACTAGTATTACTTAAATATAAATGCAAGTATATAAATAAAGTAATACAAGACTTAAAGCAATAAACAAGTAAAGTGGAACATTATGTATTTTTCAATGGTGTATTTTATTTATGATGTTAAATAAAATACAAGGTTGTGCGGAATCAAGATAATACAAATAAGTATGTATCCTAACAACCTATGAATTACAAATGATCTATATTTGTCAAATAACTCTTATGGATCGAGATACTTAAAGTTGTGAAGTATCCCAGTTTAAGATCGAGAGTATTTAGACAAATTCACTCTAATGCCATTTGTCAGTCTTCTTTATTCTGACTTCAGTCTTTGACTTCAGTGAGAATGTCTTCAGTAGAGTTGATCTGGACTGGGGTGAAGTCCAGTGAGCTAATCTGGAGAATACTCCAGATTTCCTATACAAGTATTTGCTCACTGGTCTTCCATTATTTCTGGACAAATCTTCAGAGGGACTCCAGATCCCAAGTCTAGAGTAGGTCCAGTAGAACACGTTTCTGGACAGATCTTCAGTAAGGCTCCAGTAGTCGAGTCTGGAGCGAGTCCAGTAAATCTGGACCTAACAAATTCCCCCTATTTGTTTAGAAATAATGCAAGTGTTTTCAAACTTATATCTATACAATTTTGTATGCTTGAAAAACACAAGTTTTGATTTTAGTCTAAAAAATCTAAGTTACTGGAAAACACTTTATAGATCATGAGTGTTTTCAGTTTCATCTTTTAAGTTCTAACTTAGACTAAATCTGATCATTTACTTTTATGAATAAAAAATTGCAACTAATATTACATACATCAACTGATAAATAGTTTACAATTTTCATCAAACAATAAATTACAACAAGTAAATGATAAGAGTCAGGCCCTTCTTTTCGATGTCTATCCTGGAGCATCTTCAGTAGCCTTTCTCTTTGGTGATGGAGAAGATGGTATTGATTCTGGCGATTTTATGCCCATTGCAACTTCCATCTGTTGCTTTCTTCTCCATACCTTTTCAACTCTCTTCAGAAATGCTTTAACATCAGTCGACACATTTGTCTTCCCCCTGAACGTTAAAGCAATCTCTTTCAGTTCACTCCATCCAAATGCTTGGACTGAAGTACTTTTCCTTTCATCAGTAAAGTTACCCTCCCTGGTCAACTTTACTTCAAACCTGGACATGCCTTCATGATTTTCAGCTAATTTGATCTCAGCACCAGTGATCCTTCTAGCATCATCCCTGAAATTTAACATTTCATTGAACTTGTCTTTCACTTTGGCTGTCTGGATCAATGCTTCAGTTTCCTTAGACACTCTCTTTTGCTCTACAGCAGACTGGAGTTGTTGACGATTAATTTTCAGAGAAGTGTCCAGGGGAATGAATTTGCTTACATCAGCATCTTTAATCGCTTTGATTTGTTTGGCAGTCAGTTTTGGTAAGCCAGTCAGCTTCTTTCTGTACTCTATCTCCAGAGCACCAGCGTTCTTTCTGATCTTTTTCTGGAGGCTTACCAGTTCCTCCTTCCTTTGCCTGATGAGTTCTGGTACACTAACGCCATAAATTATAGAATCATAAACCTGTTCTTCTTCGGCGTAAAAGGAGCGTACATGAGCATCATTCAATGCATTCAGACATTGATGAACTCTGGGGTCTTCCTTCATCTTTTTATACACTTCAATATTTATGCCTAACCTGCCAGCATTGTAAGAGTCCAAAGTCCCCATAGATGCCATCTCCCTTTGATGGGCCAGCAGTTCATCTTTTTGATTTCTCTTGAAGATTTCAATCATGATGCATTCTTGTTCAAGCTTCTTGGAGGTTTCATCATCAGCATCTTCAGCAGTTTGCTCTTCTTCTCCAGATACCATTTGTTGTTTTCCTTTAACTGACTTCAGAGTTGTTGGTATATCTGGGAAGGACTCAAACTGGGGCTCACTGGCTTCAGTACCAGCAGCTTCTTCAGACAGCATAGTGGCTTCAGTGCCATATGCTCTTTGTGCCAAGTGCTTCAGTGTTACTTGTTTTTGGTCACCAGACGACTTTTCCCCCTTGGAATGATCACCAGTTCTGGACTTGAGATCATTCCATATCTGTTCCAGCATATGTCTGTCCATTGCACCAAAGGTTCTTCCTGCCACTGGAGTTGTATCAGTCACAACTTGCTTAAGTACCTGCACTTCCTTTTTAACATTTGCAACTTCTTTAGGCAAGTGTTTTGGCAACTTTTCTTCCAGCAACTTCTCCACTTGGGGTAACACCCCATCTTGAATGGTACGAAGAACAGTCTCAGAAATCTCTTCAGATAATTCTTTCAGCATACTGATTCTGAACTTCTTTGTACATTCATCACTAATTGTACTGACAACTGCATCCTGGTCAAGTGTGGATCTACTCTCTAGAGAACTTACCCTGGAAACCAACTTCTGAACTTCTTCTTTCAGATCTGCCAGTGGTTGAACAAGTTCACCAGTGACTGCAGTCTGAACTGAACTAACCAGCCTTGTCTCTAAACCCTGGACTGCCACTTTGAAATTTTCAGTATTGTTGTTTGTGGCTAGGTGGTGGCATAGTGATTCTGGTGGTGGTTCATTTGATTCTGGTGGTGGTTCATTTGATTCTGGTGGTGGTTCATTTGATTCTGGTGGTGGTTCATTTGATTCTGGTGGTGGTTCATTTGATTCTGGTGGTGGTTCATTTGATTCTGGTGGTGGTTCATTTGATTCTGGTGGTGGTTCATTTGATTCTGGTGGTGGTTCATTTGATTCTGGTGGTGGTTCATTTGATTCTGGTGGTGGTTCATTTGATTCTGGTGGTGGTTCATTTGATTCTGGTGGTGGTTCATTTGATTCTGGTGGTGGTTCATTTGATTCTGGTGGTGGTTCATTTGATTCTGGTGGTGGTTCATTTGATTCTGGTGGTGGTTCATTTGATTCTGGTGGTGGTTCATTTGATTCTGGTGGTGGTTCATTTGATTCTGGTGGTGGTTCATTTGATTCTGGTGGTGGTTCATTTGATTCTGGTGGTGGTTCATTTGATTCTGGTGGTGGTTCATTTGATTCTGGTGGTGGTTCATTTGATTCTGGTGGTGGTTCATTTGATTCTGGTGGTGGTTCATTTGATTCTGGTGGTGGTTCATTTGATTCTGGTGGTGGTTCATTTGATTCTGGTGGTGGTTCATTTGATTCTGGTGGTGGTTCATTTGATTCTGGTGGTGGTTCATTTGATTCTGGTGGTGGTTCATTTGATTCTGGTGGTGGTTCATTTGATTCTGGTGGTGGTTCATTTGATTCTGGTGGTGGTTCATTTGATTCTGGTGGTGGTTCATTTGATTCTGGTGGTGGTTCATTTGATTCTGGTGGTGGTTCATTTGATTCTGGTGGTGGTTCATTTGATTCTGGTGGTGGTTCATTTGATTCTGGTGGTGGTTCATTTGATTCTGGTGGTGGTTCATTTGATTCTGGTGGTGGTTCATTTGATTCTGGTGGTGGTTCATTTGATTCTGGTGGTGGTTATTGTGGAATTGAAGGTGGTGGTATTGTGATTCTGGTGGTGGTTCATTTGATTCTGGTGGTGGTTCATTTGATTCTGGTGGTGGTTCATTTGATTCTGGTGGTGGTTCATTTGATTCTGGTGGTGGTTCATTTGATTCTGGTGGTGGTTCATTTGATTCTGGTGGTGGTTCATTTGATTCTGGTGGTGGTTCATTTGATTCTGGTGGTGGTTCATTTGATTCTGGTGGTGGTTCATTTGATTCTGGTGGTGGTTCATTTGATTCTGGTGGTGGTTCATTTGATTCTGGTGGTGGTTCATTTGATTCTGGTGGTGGTTCATTTGATTCTGGTGGTGGTTCATTTGATTCTGGTGGTGGTTCATTTGATTCTGGTGGTGGTTCATTTGATTCTGGTGGTGGTTCATTTGATTCTGGTGGTGGTTCATTTGATTCTGGTGGTGGTTCATTTGATTCTGGTGGTGGTTCATTTGATTCTGGTGGTGGTTCATTTGATTCTGGTGGTGGTTCATTTGATTCTGGTGGTGGTTCATTTGATTCTGGTGGTGGTTCATTTGATTCTGGTGGTGGTTCATTTGATTCTGGTGGTGGTTCATTTGATTCTGGTGGTGGTTCATTTGATTCTGGTGGTGGTTCATTTGATTCTGGTGGTGGTTCATTTGATTCTGGTGGTGGTTCATTTGATTCTGGTGGTGGTTCATTTGATTCTGGTGGTGGTTCATTTGATTCTGGTGGTGGTTCATTTGATTCTGGTGGTGGTTCATTTGATTCTGGTGGTGGTTCATTTGATTCTGGTGGTGGTTCATTTGATTCTGGTGGTGGTTCATTTGATTCTGGTGGTGGTTCATTTGATTCTGGTGGTGGTTCATTTGATTCTGGTGGTGGTTCATTTGATTCTGGTGGTGGTTCATTTGATTCTGGTGGTGGTTCATTTGATTCTGGTGGTGGTTCATTTGATTCTGGTGGTGGTTCATTTGATTCTGGTGGTGGTTCATTTGATTCTGGTGGTGGTTCATTTGATTCTGGTGGTGGTTCATTTGATTCTGGTGGTGGTTCATTTGATTCTGGTGGTGGTTCATTTGATTCTGGTGGTGGTTCATTTGATTCTGGTGGTGGTTCATTTGATTCTGGTGGTGGTTCATTTGATTCTGGTGGTGGTTCATTTGATTCTGGTGGTGGTTCATTTGATTCTGGTGGTGGTTCATTTGATTCTGGTGGTGGTTCATTTGATTCTGGTGGTGGTTCATTTGATTCTGGTGGTGGTTCATTTGATTCTGGTGGTGGTTCATTTGATTCTGGTGGTGGTTCATTTGATTCTGGTGGTGGTTCATTTGATTCTGGTGGTGGTTCATTTGATTCTGGTGGTGGTTCATTTGATTCTGGTGGTGGTTCATTTGATTCTGGTGGTGGTTCATTTGATTCTGGTGGTGGTTCATTTGATTCTGGTGGTGGTTCATTTGATTCTGGTGGTGGTTCATTTGATTCTGGTGGTGGTTCATTTGATTCTGGTGGTGGTTCATTTGATTCTGGTGGTGGTTCATTTGATTCTGGTGGTGGTTCATTTGATTCTGGTGGTGGTTCATTTGATTCTGGTGGTGGTTCATTTGATTCTGGTGGTGGTTCATTTGATTCTGGTGGTGGTCATGTTTGATTCTGGTGGTGGTTCATTTGATTCTGGTGGTGGTGGCATTTCAGAAGATATAATTGGTTGGGTGACTGAAGCAATAGCAGATGTGTCAATATTTTCTTCTTCATCACCCAAGAAATTCATGTTTACATCAAAACCTTCAGACATTGGGGAATCTACATCATTCCATTCTGGAGCCATCCCAACTGTCTGATCACCAGTCTGTTCACCAGCCTGTTCATTAACTTGTTCACCAGCCTCTACATTCAAGTCTATTTGAGCCTCTTGCTCACCAGATACATGTTCATCAGTCTGAACATCTTGTTCTACTTCCTCAACAACCTGCTCAATAATCTGGGCCACATTTTCAATCTCCTCATCAGTCACCTGCCCAACAACTGGTACATGCTCTTGCTCAAAAATCGGAGACCCATCCAGATTCATTACATCACTAGGATGTCTTTCAGGATTCACCTGAAGTCCAGCTCTCATCAGACGCCTGTTAGTTCTAGGTCGTCTGGAAGGTTCAACAACTTCTGGTCCTTGACCTTCAAGAGCAATTTGTCGAATGGGTTGTACAGCTTCTATCATCTGTACATCTTGATCACCAGAGGGTCCTTCACTAACCTGACCTCTACCTGGAGTCATTTCAGCTTCTTCTCTCTGAAAGGAGAGCATGGACTGAGGAATATCTACCTCGTTCAGTGGAGATCTGAGGTTGACCAGATCCCTCATATACTCACTCACAGAAAAGTGAGTAGTCTCAAAATCATACTGGTCTCCAAGAGCTCTTTTAAACATGAGTGAAAGAAAACGGATATAAGGAACAAAGGGTTTTCTACCTTTCACTCTAAGACGCTCTACCAGGTCATCAAAAAGAATCTGAGCAAAGTCCACTCTAAGCCCAAACCATAGGCAGTAGGAAATCTGGAGATGGGTTTGATTTATCTGGTCTAACCCTCCAGAACTGCCTCCCAGACATTCAACGATGTGCGTGAAGAAGTATCTCCATGAGTCTGACAGTTTGCTCATGTAGATAGTTCCTTTCCTGGATAGCTGGCCATGCTCATCCATGATATCTGTGTGCCCCATCAGTCTGCACACTTCCCTTGTATTGATCCCAGAGGGAAGTTCAATAGGCAACTCATTCTGTTCAAAATAGTTCAACTGAAGAACAGACCTGAGTAGACTAGCAGTGAAACCAAGGGATCTGGTACCTCCCTTGAGAGTATAATTGATTGATGACGTTTCATCATCGTATTTTGCAGTGTACCAGAATTCACAAAGGTAATCATGGTACATCCTTCCTGGATTTAATGTTAAAGCACCATATAAAGGACATGAGAGAAAAAAATGTGTTTAATCTCCCAATAACAGATTGAGCATCATGAACACTGGAGAGTGAAAGTCTGGCCATCCAGTTGTTCATGTTTATTCTTATGGCATTTGCCTCAAGAGTGATATGAGGTGCCCTTTCAACATTTTCAGAAGGAGCATATTCAGCGGCAAGCAGATTTTTAAGCGATTTGGATTGTCTAGGTGCCATTTTATAAAGAATAGATAAGAGAGATAAATATGATTGGAAATTGAATGAAGAAGTAAATGAAGGAATTTGAAAGATTTGGGAGTAAATATGTTCAAAGTAAATGCATTTGAAAGTGAAAGTGGGTATATATAGGAGAGAGAATGTGGAACTCAAACGGTTTAATTTGAAATTATCAAATAAAATTTTGGTCGTTTGAGATCCGCATTAATTACATCACATCACACATAAATGTGTGACGGTTTACAGCCCACAAACATTAACAAGTTGCTCTTTTTGACTTCCCAAGGTAAAAAATACCATCATTACGTTGAAAAATTTACATGCCACGTAGGATTAAAATAACTTTAAAAAGGTTTGCTTACGTGGCACGCACAATGACCAAGTATTTAGAAAATATTATGACATATTTCAGTGCATCTGGAGGTTGATTGGACACTCCAGTATCACTGGTGGATTAGTCCAGTGAACATGTACTGATGGTACACTGGAGGGACACTCCAGTAAAGTACCAGTGAAAACCATTTTGAAAGACTGGTAACCTCAAACGTGCACGTCAACTAATACAGACAAATGAGAGGGACACATTTACAAGAAGACATAAGTCACCTCAAACACGCACTTCAACCTGTCCAATTACCAGTGTGAGGGACACATTTACAAAGTACCAGTAATATTTTCTGAAGAATTTGTCCAGTGAGAAAATAAATTAATAAATTCCCCCTGAACTTAAAACATTTTTAAGAACAAAAATATCTTTCAAGTCTTCCCTTGGAATGTTGATCCAGAAATCTAATAATGCAAAGATAGTACACAAAGGCGTTCAATATCTGAGCAGTCATCAGATTTAAGGGTTTAACATTCCCAACTCACCAACAAGATATTCAAAAGTTTTGACATCTAGAGGTTTAGTAAAAATGTCAGCGAGTTGTTTGTCAGTGGGAATAAAATGGAGTTCAATGTTGTTTTTCATAATATGATCACGAATGAAGTGATACCTGAGATCAATGTGCTTCGTTCTGGAGTGCAGGACTGGATTGTTCGAGATAGCAATGGCGCTGGTATTATCACAAAAGATTGGGGTCTTTGAATACTTAATACCATAATCAAGCCACTGGCTCTTCATCCAGAGTATCTGAGCACAACAACTAGCTGCAGACACATATTCAGCTTCAGCAGTGGACAATGAAACTGAAGTTTGCTTCTTACTGGTCCAGCTGACCAGTTTGCCACCAAGGAAATGACATCCACCAGTAGTGGATTTCCTGTCTATCTTACAACCTGCATGATCTGAATCTGAATAACCCATTAGATCCATGCCTGAGCCTTTGGGATACCAAAGACCTAGATTGGGGACACCTTTAAGGTACTTCAGTATGCGCTTTACAACAAGCATATGAGATTCCTTTGGATTAGACTGATATTTGGCACATAAACATGTTGAAAACATAATATCTGGTCTACTGGCAGTTAAATACATCAGTGAACCAACCATGCCTCTATAGACATTGGTGTTCACTGGTTTACCATCTGGATCGGAGTCCAGTGTCAGTGGTGCAGAAGTTGGAGTTGGTTTAGATGGTGAAGAGTTCATATCATATTTCTTTAAAAGATCTCTAACATATTTTTCTTAATTAATAAAAATGTCATCTTTGTTTTGTTTAATCTGGAGTCCAAGAAAATATGTTAATTCACCCATCAAACTCATCTCATATTCAGTTGACATTATTTTTGAAAATTTCTTGCACATGTTTTCATCAGTAGACCTAAAAATAATATCATCAACATAAATTTGTACCATTAACAGATTACCTTTTTCATGAAGAATAAATAGGGTATTGTCAATTGCACCTCTTTTGAAACCATTTTTCAACAAATGTTTAGTCAGAGTGTCATACCAGGCACGTGGGGCTTGTCTGAGGCCATACAGCGCTTTGTCCAGACGATATACCCAATGTGGATGCTTTTCATCAACGAAACCTGGTGGTTGTCTGACATAAACTTCTTCTTCAAGCTTTCCATTCAAGAAAGCACTCTTTACATCCATCTGGTAGACCTTGAACTGATGAAAAGCAGCGAATGCTAAGAATATTCTGATTGCTTTAAGTCTAGCCACTGGAGCAAATGATTCATCAAAATCGACATCTGACTGGCAGTAGCCTTGTGCTACCAGTCTGGCCTTGTTTCTGATTACGTGGCCATCTTCATCGACCTTGTTCCTGAAGACCCATCTTGTTCCAATTGGTTCTTTCTTTCCAACTGGGAAAGGAACCAGATACCAGACCTTGTTCTTTTCAAACTGGTGAAGCTCTTCTTGTATAGCAGTCACCCAGCTTGGATCTTCCATAGCCTCGTCAATCTTCTTTGGTTCCATCAAAGATAGAAAACTAACATATAAGCATTGATTACTGGAGGCTCTTCTGGTCTGAAATCCTCTACTGGAGTCACCTATGATCTGATCAATAGGATGAGCTTTTGTCCATCTAGAGTACTGACCAGGATTGTTACTGACAACAATATCAGTGCAAGAATTCAGTTGAGTCTCCTCTGGAGTTGCTCCAGGAGGAGTTTCTTGCCAGACTACTTCAGTATCTTCATCTGAGTCATTTAAATCACGATTTGCATCATGAAATTCTTCATTTGAAGGCATTTCTTGAAGTACTGGTTCAGTTTGGAATTCTTCATAAGAAGACATTTCTGGTATATTCTCAACTGACACTGATACTGGGGAGTAGTACGAACATCTGATCCAATATTAATTTCAAAGGGTAGTTTGAAAATAATAGAGGATAGAATGGAGTACTACTGGAGAGTTTCTTTTTCTGAACAGGTTCCAGATCAGGATGACTGGAAACTGTGTCTTCTGAATCTTCTTTAATGTCGTTTATAGGATCAGATTCACAAAAGACAATTGGAGTTACTGGGGGAGTAGTACGAACATCTGATCCAATATTAATTTCAAAGGGTAGTTTGAAAATAATAGAGGGATAGAATGGAGTACTACTGGAGAGTTTCTTTTTTTGAACAGGTTCCAGATCAGGATGACTGGAAACTGTGTCTTCTGAATCTTCTTTAATGTCGTTTATAGGATCAGATTCACAAAAGACAATTGGAGTTACTGGGGGAGTGTCAAGGGATGGCTTCTTGTTGATTGCAGCATTTGATTCATCAAATGTTACATGAATTGACTCATGGACCTTCTCCAGTCTCTTGTTGTAGACTCTGAAGGCCTTGCGAATGGCTGAATAGCCTAAGAAATACCCTTCATCAGCTTTGGCATCAAATTTGCCTAACTGACTGGAGTCGTTTAGGATGTAAACTGGACATCCAAAAACGTGAAAATAACCAATATTTGGTTTTCTATTTCTTAAGACTTCATAGGCTGTCTTTTTGTGTCGCTTCACATACACTGACCTGTTCTGGGTGTGGCAAGCAGTAGCAATTGCTTCAGCCCAGAAACTGGTAGACAGACCAGATTCAGCAAGCATACTCTTGGCAGCTTCTATCAGCGTTCGATTCTTCCTTTCCACCACTCCATTCTGTTATGGAGAGCGGGCTGATGAGAAATTCTGGGAGATGCCAGTGTCAGTACAGAATGACTCCAGAGTTGCATTCTGGAATTCTGTTCCATTGTCACTTCTTAACTGACACACCTTTCGACTGTACTTGAGCTCAATTTGCTTGATAAGACTGATGATTTCAGCAGCAGCTTCACTTTTAGACCTCAGAAAGATCACCCAACAATATCTGGAGAATTCATCTACGATCACCAGGGTGTATCTTTTACCAGCACGAGTCTGAACGTTCACTGGACCAAAGAGGTCCATATGAAGCATATGAAGAGGTTCAGATATGCTGAAATTCTGTTTGGTCTTGAAACTGGTATGTTTCTGCTTACCCATCTCACATCCTGGACATGGCCTTTTCTTTTTGAAGGAAACTGAAGGTATCCCATCTGCAAGTTGTTTTCTGGACAACTTATTAATATTTCTTGAAATTTAAATGGGATAACCTTTTGTGCCATAACCAGTTTGTGTCTTCATCAGCTTGAGTATAGAAACACTGCTCTGAAGGAGAGCTTTCCATATCCATCACTTACACATTCCCTTTTTTGGGAGCAATGAACACTACCTTCCAGTCCTTGTTGAATATGATACCCTGAGCAATATTGAATAAAACTTGATAGCCATCATCACACAGTTGACTTACACTGATCAGGTTATATTTCAAACCATTCACAAATGCAACACGTCTGAACTTGACTTGTCCATTGTTCAGAACACCGTATCCCTCAGTCTTTCCACAACCATCATTTCCAAAAGTAATGGAGGGTCCATCAGAAATGGTGAACTCCTCCAGCAGGGTCTTACATCCGGTCATCGTCCTGCCAGCAGCACTATCAAGATACCAGATATATTTCTTTCGATCGCCCTGCACATACACCAGATATTATCAGTTAGATTTGGGAACCCATCGACTGATGGGTTCACTGGACCCTCCCTTATAGGTCCCTGGGGCAATCTGGTTTAGTTCACTTTCTTCAACAGTGGTCTTAGTTGAAAAGACCACTGGGTTGATAGTTTTGAAACCTTTTTCTTTTTCTCAACTGGAGAAATAGATTTAACTTTCTTTGCAAAAGGTTTTGTATTTTGTCTAGGGCCAGATGAAGTACCCTCAATAAAGTTTAATCTTGCATTAAAACTTTGAAATTGACGAGTCAGTGTTTGAATCTGGCTCTCTAACCAGGACAAAATATTTTCTTCAGATGATACCTTAGCCTTTCCAGTCCTAGGCTTAGGTAGGGGATTGGTCTGAGGCAAAGGTTTATTCCGATAAACCTCTTTAACTGGAGAAGTCATCTGGAATGCTCCAGTCTTAACCTCTGGGATTGAACTGGGAAAATATTGGCCTTGGGAGTTACAGGCTCATCATAAACAGTGGTGGGCCTGAACCCCTCTGGTAATCGATCGATTACTGGTATTAATGATGCTACATGAGTATTTCCATCTAAATATGCACGTTTTTGAGCAGGAATTTGATTTACTCCAGCATCATATGGCTTTCTGGTTTCTAGCCATGATTTAATCACCAGTTTTTGTTTCTCTAAAATGACTTCAAGATCTTGTTTTTCTTGAATCAATTGTTCAGTTACCAGAACCTGGGCTTGAAATGCCAGTTCAATGTCTTGAAGTTCTTTCAATTTTGATTTTAAAACAGTTATTTCAGAAGAATCTGTTTCTAGACCATTTACACAATCAGATCTAACAGTTTCTACAAATATCAAATCAGAATTAAGAGCTTCAGCTATGTCCAGTTTTAATTCTTGGTCAGTTGCACTATCATAATCACTAACCTTCTTAATAACAATGTCCACCCATCGTCCAGATGTGACATCTTCCTTCACCAGGTGCTCTTCGTCTGCCAGAGCCATGTAACAACAATCTCTTTCTTCTTCTTCATCAGCAGATGATTTATCAGAAGGAACCCACTTCTCTTCAGTTGTTGCGATCATGCACTTATTATTGTTTTCCATTTGTTGTGCCATGAGAGAAATCTGGGCCTTAAGCTTTTTATATTTCAATTTATAGCTATCATCAGGCTTATTATTTGAAGAAAATGGACCAGGCTTGGATACAAACTGGCTGGACCTGCAATCTTTCATGAAATGACCCTTTTTGCCACACTTAAAGCATGTCAAATTGGTCTTATCAGTTGAAGAACTGGATGCAAATTGTCCAGATGGCCTATTTGCTCTTGCTTTGAAACGGTTAAACGTTTTAGCAATCATTGCAATAAGGTCATCATCATCAGTTTCATCACAACAGTCTGGAGAGATTTGACTGGACTCTCCAGAATCCATGAGTTCAGACACCATCTTCTTCATAGAAAATACATTCTCAGAAGATATCAGTGCTGTACTTTGTGGTTTAGTATGACTAACCACATTAGGACTACTGGAGGCATGGTTAAAAGCATCTTGTTCTGCCACCACTCTCTAAGCTTGATTTTCTTCAGTGTACCTGAAAGCTCCATATAAAGTTGAGAGAGTGTGCGTGTGCAGAGTTTTACCTTGTCGTAAGACCAGGATCATGTGAGACCATTTGGTGGGCAGAATATCACAAAATTTCTCCAGAAGTATATCCTTGTCCTTCTCAACCCTGAGACCTCTCAACTGGTTTATGATACTCATAAATCTGGTGTAAGTACCAGTGAGAGACTCATTAGGCTGAGCAAAAAATGACTCATACCTCTTGTTTAAGGAGACCTTTCTGGTGACAATGGTGTCATCTCCTCCTTCATGCTGGTTTAAAAGTTCATCCCACATGGTTTTAGCACTAGGAAAAAGAACTAGTGTGGGAATTAGGGTTTCTGGAATGGCCCCGAGGATCATGTTTTTGAGAAGGGTGTCTAGATTCACCAATCTCCTCTCCTCTTCAGACCAATGTTCCTCCCTCTTTTCCCTTCCTCTTCTAGATCCAGAAGGATCAAGAAGGGGATTGAGAGGGGATGTAGGGACATAAGGACCTTCATTTAAGATTTTCATCATGTTCCTCTCAATACCAGTGATATGCAAAACCATCCTAGCCTTCCACGTACCAAACTCATCACTGTTCCCACTGAATTTAGGAACAGGATTATTTGAATAGTGCACATGCACGTGTGGAGAAGCAGGAGTAGGAGGAGGAGGATTAGTGTTATTAACAATAGGTGGTTCATTATTTTGATCATTAATATTGACATTAGGATCGGGACCAAGATTAAAACTTCCTTGTGTATTTTCTTGGTTAGCCATCAAAGAAACAGATCTAGGCAATGTTTAGCCTTCTGCTCTGATACCAAATGTGAGTCCCTGAAATACGATGGTTAACCTAGAAAGTGTAAAATACAACAAGTCTAATAATCACTAGAATGGACTAGTATTACTTAAATATAAATACAAGTATATAAATAAAGTAATACAAGACTTAAAGCAATAAACAAGTAGAGTGGAACATTATGTATTTTTCAATGGTGTATTTTATTTATGATGTTAAATAAAATACAAGGTTGTGCGGAATCAAGATAATACAAATAAGTATGTATCCTAACAACCTATGAATTACAAATGATCTATATTTGTCAAATAACTCTTATGGATCGAGATACTTAAAGTTGTGAAGTATCCCAGTTTAAGATCGAGAGTATTTAGACAAATTCACTCTAATGCAAAATGTATGCTTAAAAGTATTTTTATCAAGGAAATGACTTTGTATTTATAGGCAACAAAATTCACCAGTGAATTTTGTGCCGTACAAATATGGTTGCATGCATTTAATGATCCGACAAGAACATTAAATGCATTGGATAAGGTATAAGGATAAAGTCACATCAAATGACTTTGTATCCTTTTAACCAACCACCTTTACACACGTATAAACTTTGGTAAAGAACAAGTGGATTGTTCTTTGGAAAGTGTGTAAAGGCAAAAGTCAATTACTCGATATCAGTGTTCAGACTTGTAAGGTCTAGAATACTGACAATCCTCCAGTGTACAGATCTGGTAAGACTTCCAGTGGACTCCGTCATTTGTCAGTCTTCTTTATTCTTACTTCAGTCTTTGACTTCAGTGAGAATGTCTTCAGTAGAGTTGATCTGGACTGGGGTGAAGTCCAGTGAGCTAATCTGGAGAATACTCCAGATTTCCTATACAAGTATTTGCTCACTGGTCTTACATTATTTCTGGACAAATCTTCAGAGGGACTCCAGATCCAAGTCTGGAGTAGGTCCAGTAGAACACGTTTCTGGACAGATCTTCAGTAAGGCTCCAGTAGTCGAGTCTGGAGCGAGTCCAGTAAATCTGGACCTAACACTTTTCTCGCACTAGTTTTGGCCATTTTATAGTCATTTGAGTGAACTTATGATACTTAATGGCATGTATATGTGATTTCAGGTTCATTGCTCGTGGCATGAAGGAAAATGTCAAGAAATGGTGATAAAAGACCTAACGGAATATAAATGATGGTTCGATGAAGATTCGGGTCGAGATTCAAGACTTAAGACGAAGAAACTTGTGTCGACATGAAGCCTATGACCATGTGTTAGTATTTTGGGCATAACTTCTTCATACGAACTCCGTTTCTGACGTATAAGCTGTCCACGGAAAGGCGAGAGAAGAATCTACAACTTTCGTGTTGAACTGAAGCCTCCAGCGCCGCTCCTTTCACTCTAGCGCCGCTGGAAGTGATCCCGAAGCTCACCAGCGCCGCTAGTGAAGTCGGTTCAAATCTGGAATTTTCGAAAACCTATAAATACCCCCCTAAACCCTAAGAGCTGGACGATACTTACTCCAGACAACTTGAGGGCCGTTTCTAGGGTATTTTCACCAGATCTAAACCCTCGTAACACCCCCATATCATCCGGGAGATCAAACATCAATCCTTAACAACATCATCATCATAATCATCAATCGAGAAGGAGGTGGTGTCGTGTGCGTGAGTCACAGCCGCAAGAGTGACGAGCATGAATTCTACATCAACAGTTCTTTACCTTCTTAGTTTGATCTTTCTCTTTAATTATTCCGCACTTTTATTATTATTGTTATTAGTTACTTTATTACAAGACTTATTTATTTGACAATTGTTATTATGGATTTATATATATTAATGATTGTTAGTAGTATTTGTTTTGCCATAAGTAGCTAGATATAAATCATCTACTAAGATGATTGACATGATTATGTGACAGTTGCATGCTAGATACACTTAACGTTTTGTCGTGATCTTAATGAATTGATTCTTTGTAGTTTATTATTATTGTTGTTGATGATATATGTATGCTTGTGGTGGTACCCTTTGTATGCGTATATGATTTTGATTGTTTATGGTATAAACAATTATCGCTAGGTCATGGTATGATAGTGAACAACATAATAATAATAATAAGAATTAATCTGTTAAATGGCTTGGTAAGTCAACTAGACAAGATTGTTATTCAAATAGTTAAACAAACTAATTGGTTAGGGAACTATAGGTGGATAGGGTGGTACTCACACTTGTAGCTAATCGGTTAGGGATTTGAGTAGGAGATACGGATTTGTTAGCGGATAGGGTGGTACCCACATGACCGAGTCTAGTGACTTATTTAGATCCCAACTATTGTATTGACTAGTGCAACCTGAAACATGTTATGGATCTGATTCGAGGTAGATGACTCTTAATTTTATTGTTTAAAACAACTCTCTTTCGATTAATTCCTCGGAATTACTAACTAGATCTTTTTACTAACTGATTTCAAAAGCAACGTGACAACTCGGTCATAAAACCCCAAACAAATCTTAGTATTACTTAATCTTGCTTAGTTCTTAAACATAGTCCCTCCGAACGAACCTGGTCTTACCTAATAGCTATACTACAAACGAACGGATCCACTGTCCGTGAGTGTGTGTTTAGTTTGGTATTTCCTTGACTTATAAATTTAAAACTTGACCGCTTTTCATTATACACAAACGACACATCAATCCCATTTTCAGTTTGTTTAATTTGAAGACCCAAGAAAAATATCACTTCACCCATTAAACTCATTTCATACTCAGATGACATGACTTTAGAAAACTTTTTACACAATGCATCATCAGTAGACCCAAATATAATATCATCAACATAAATTTGTACCAGTAAGATATTACCTTTTTCCTTCAGAATAAACAAGGTATTATCTATTGCACCTCTTTGAAAGCCATTTTTGAGAAAATGTTTAGTTAAAGTGTCATACCAGGCTCTTGGCGCTTGTCTTAGACCATACAAAGCTTTGTTCAGTCTATATACCCAATTTGGATGCTTTTCATCAATGAAACCTGGTGTTTGCTTAACATACACTTCTTCTTCCAGTGTTCCATTCAGGAACGCACTTTTAACATCCATCTGGTAGACTTTGAACTGCAGATGAGCAACATAAGCCAAAAATATTCTTATGGCTTCAAGTCTAGCAACTGGAGCAAAAGTCTCATCAAAATCAACACCCTCTGCTTGACAATAACCCTGGGCAACCAATCTGGCTTTGTTTCTAACAACATTGCCATCTTCATCCATCTTGTTTCGGTAGACCCATCTTGTACCAATGGGTTCCTTCTTTAACCTTGGTGGACAAGGAACAAGTTCCCATACATTGTTCCTTTCGAACTGGATAAGCTCTTCTTGCATTGCTTCTACCCAGCTTAGATCTGCCATAGTCTCGTTAATCTTCTTCGGTTCAATCAGTGATAAGAAGGTGACATTTAAGCATTGCTCGCTAGTGGCTCTTCTGGTTTGAACCTCTCTACTGGACTCTCCAATGATCTGATCAATTGGATGTCCTTTGGTCCATTTAGAGTATTGACCAGGATTATTGACAACAATATCAGTGCAAGGTACCATTAGAGATTCCTTAGTTGTTGCTTCAGGTAGAGGATCTTCCCAAACTACTTCAACTTCCTCATCAGAATCATTGAGGTCACGATTTGCATCATGAAATACTTCATTAGAAGGCATTTCTTGAAGTACTGGAGTAGTTTGAACTGGTGCTGATACTGGAGTGACACGTACATCAGATCCAATAGTAAGTTCTTGTGGTAGTTTAAAACTTACTGAAGGATAAAATGGAGTGTCACTCGAGGATTTCTTCGGTTGAACTGGTTCCATGTCAGTGTGACTAGAAACATTATCTGGTGAAACTATACACTGATGAACTTGGTCAGTTTCACCAAAACTGATTGGAGTGATTGGAGAAATATCAAGGTTTGGCCTTTTATTAATTGCATCATTAGATTCATCAAATGTGACATGAATTGACTCATGAACCTTTTGGAGTCTATAATTATAGACTTTAAAAGCTTTTCGAATATCTGAATAACCTAGGAAGACACCTTCATCAGCCTTTGCATCAAATTTTCCATGCTGACTGGAATCATTTAAGATATAGACTGGACAACCAAATACATGAAAATATCCAATATTTGGTTTACGATTCCTGAGCGCTTCATAGGCAGTCTTCTTATGTCTTTTGACATAAACTGACCGGTTTTAGGTGTGGCATGCAGTTGCCACTGCTTCAGCCCAAAAACTGGTGGGAAGACCAGATTCAGATAGCATACTTCTTGTAGCTTCTATCAATGTACGATTCTGTAACACCCCGGAATAGAGCTCGGAATATCACGGAATCATATAGCACATTGTGGAATTATCGTAGAATATAAACTACATGAATTAAAAGGATTCGGTGAACCCAAACCAAACATTTAAGGTACAAAATGCAAGATAAACAAGAAGTCATCAAACGATACAACACAATACACTTAGACTTTAATGGTTCTAAACATAAACTCTAAAGGAGGGTAAACGGATCACGAATCCATGAAAGTCCCAGTCCAAGCCCTATCAGGAGCATCAAATAGCCATTACATCTCAGCTTTCACCCGAATACCTGAAAAGTGCACTAAACAAGGTCAACACTAGGTTGGTGAGTTCGTAGTGATGGATCACAAGGAACCATCGCCAATAATCACGATAAGTAAAGATAAAGGTAAGCAATGTCTTACAAGTAGGCTTTAAAAGTCACAATGTCAACCAAGATATGTAAGCTTATAGTAAACCTCGTCACATAACAAACCAACAATGCTTCACACAATAATGAGAAATGCATATCATAAATATGCATAAGTGATGTCAATGTTAATGAATATGCGAAACAATAATGATGTATGAAATAAACGTGCATGAGATATGTCAAAGCTATGTATGAGTGTACAACATGTGTGTCTCACAACATCATCAAATGCAACAATACTCACGATGTCGTCGACCCGACCAACGTGGCATCTCAAAATCATCAAGTATGTATGTCTACATACTCGGGGTCTGTGTACGTCCCGTACAATGCAACGATATTCATGATGTCATCGACCTGACATCATGGCATCTCAAAATCATCGTGTATATACATCTATATACCCGGGGTCTGTGTACTTGGAAGTACTTGGCTCTCTAATGGGGCGAAAGTGTGTATGCGTGTGTCTCGCATTAAATATCAATTGTAACAATGTGTATGTCCATCTCAACCTCAAGCCCAATATCCAACAATTCAACCAAACCACAATGCACATACATTTCATACGACTTTACATTTAAGGAATCATAGATGCTTATATATAGGGTCACCCGCAGCTTTCCCACCACATCTATAACTCTTTAAAGGCATCATCGTCTTCCATGTATGTACAACTATCCTAATCACATCATAAAATTATAAGCGAAAGCATAATAAATCAAACAATCACATCAATTCGTCAACAATTCAATCAAACAATCAAACAAGTATGTGTGCACTTTCCAGCCCGAATCTCAATTGAGTAGGGAGCTATGGAACTCACCTTGATCGGCAACAACAAGCTAAGATCGAGTTAATATGAAGTTATACACGTTTGATGAGCTTCATGTGTCCGAAACCTATAATTATATTTATTATAGACGTTATTAAATCAAGTCAATTTCTAAATTAGGTTTTTGATGTGGTTCATGACTTTGTGTGATTCTCTAGACTCGTATACGACACTAGAGAATTCAAAAATTTGTTCAGAACGAATTAAAGTCGTCCAAAGGTCATCTCGTGAGCGCAACCTATTATTATACAATGCATAACTATTAATTTGACAAACCAAACCCTAGATCGAGATCTAAGCATGACCCACGACTTTGACTAACGATTAAGACTCGTGTGTATCACTGGGGAAGTCAAGTGAGAGCCCGGATGAAAGGTGGACTCGATCCTAGGAAAATGGAACCCAAGCTAGTAAACATAGGAAACTGAGCAATGCACAGCAGCGTATCAGACGCCACTGTGCAGTGTCTTGGATGATGACCAACATTTGGCCGGTGTAAGGAACGGTGGATCTTGGCGTATGGGACGGTGGGTGGGCTTGGCTGCGCGTATGAGACGGTGGCTGTGGCGTAGGGTTACGGTGGTTCAGGGCCGTGCTTGCCACCGTAATAGACGATGGCTTGGTTTTGCTTGTTTTAGCGTCTCGACCTCTAAATCCGGTGTAAGTCAGCATAGTTTCGGCGTAAGCCACTACTAGGCCACCGTCTGGGATGGTGGTCTTGGCGTCTTGGACGCTGGGTCAGACCTGGGCTCACACCTTTGACCAGAAAAGTCAAACTCGTCCAACAAGAACCCTAACCCTAAATTGCCATGAAAAAACGATTTGTTTTGCTTTGAAACTCGAATTCACACATTTTTAAACCTAAAGATTCATAAACCAACATGACCCATGTCGCCAATTTGTTTTATAACACCAATTTCGTGTTCAATTCGTTCATGACCCGTTTCATTATTTGACAAACCCTAAATAGATTTACAATTCGATCTTGGAAGGCTTTGACTCATTTTGGAAGATTGATTGAATGAAATTAGATACTACCCATCTCAAAACTTAATTCCTAACAACAATTCACAATCAAAAATCCGTTTGACCCATTTTGAAACTTAAGAAACCTAAATTGACCTAATTTCTTCTTTGACCCGAATTTGACCAAAGGCTCAAAGGGTTTGACTTAGAAACATGTTAAATAACATAAAATGATAAATTTGGGATAAGTTTAGCTTACCAAATCTTGCTCCAAGATGTTAAACCCGTTTTTGACCCAATGGGGAGTTTTCTTGCACTTTGACTAACCAAATATTTGTATGATGATAAGGAGTTGATGATGATAATTTTTCTAACTTAACTATATCTTGAAACAATCTATTTGGTGTAAGAATTTTAGAAAGAGAGAGAGATGAGAGTGTGTGATCTTGGAGGAATTTTAGAGAGAGAAAAGGAATAGTATAATGAATGGGTGAATGAGTGGGTGGTGCTGGAATGGGGGGATGGATAGGGTTGGGTTAATGTTGGTTCTGCGTTTACAGCAGTAGAAACATTGGCTGAGTAATGTTGGTTCTGCGTTTACAGCAGTAGGAACATTGGCTGAGTTAATGTTGGTTCTGCGTTTACAGCAGTAGAACATTGGCTGAGTTAATGTTGGTTCTGCGTTTACAGCAGTAGAACATTGGCTGAGTTAATGTTGGTTCTGCGTTTACAGCAGTAGGAACATTGGCTGAGTAATGTTGGTTCTGCGGTTACAGCAGTAGGAACATTGACTGAGTTAATGTTGGTTCTGCGTTTACAGCAGTAGGAACATTGGCTGAGTTAATGTTGGTTCTACGTTTACAGCATTAGAACATTGGCTGAGTTAATGTTGGTTCTGCGTTTACAGCAGTAGAACATTGGCTGAGTTAATGTTGGTTCTGCGTTTACAGCAGTAGGAACATTGGCTGAGTAATGTTGGTTCTGCGGTTACAGCAGTAGGAACATTGACTGAGTTAATGTTGGTTCTGCGTTTACAGCAGTAGGAACATTGGCTGAGTTAATGTTGGTTCTACGTTTACAGCATTAGAACATTGGCTGAGTTAATGTTGGTTCTGCGTTTACAGCAGTAGAACATTGGCTGAGTTAATGTTGGTTCTGCGTTTACAGCAGTAGGAACATTGGCTGAGTAATGTTGGTTCTGCGGTTACAGCAGTAGGAACATTGACTGAGTTAATGTTGGTTCTGCGTTTACAGCAGTAGGAACATTGGCTGAGTTAATGTTGGTTCTACGTTTACAGCATTAGAACATTGGCTGAGTTAATGTTGGTTCTGCGTTTACAGCAGTAGAACATTGGCTGAGTTAATGTTGGTTCTGCGTTTACAGCAGTAGGAACATTGGCTGAGTAATGTTGGTTCTGCGGTTACAGCAGTAGGAACATTGACTGAGTTAATGTTGGTTCTGCGTTTACAGCAGTAGGAACATTGGCTGAGTTAATGTTGGTTCTACGTTTACAGCATTAGAACATTGGCTGAGTTAATGTTGGTTCTGCGGTTACAGCAGTAGGAACATTGACTGAGTTAATGTTGGTTCTGCGTTTACAGCAGTAGGAACATTGGCTGAGTTAATGTTGGTTCTGCGTTTACAGCAGTAGAAACATTGGCTGAGTTAATGTTGGTTCTGCGTTTACAGCAGCAAGAACATTAACTTAAGTACTTCTAAAGGTAATCTTGTCAATGTTGGTTCTGCGTTTACAGCAGTAGAAACATTGGCTGAGTTAATGTTGGTTCTGCGTTTACAGCAGTAGGAACATTAACTCAAATATTCCTAAGTGTCATTTGAGAGTTCTTGGGAACAAGCAAAAGTTTGCTTGTTCAGAAGAACATTCAAATGGTTTGAGAGTTCTTGGGAACAAGCAAAAGTTTGCTTGTTCAGAAGAACATTCAAATGGTTTGAGAGTTCTGGAGTAACAAGCAAAAGTTTGCTTGTTCATAAGAACACTCAAACCTATATGCGTGTTCTGGGAAACACGCATATGGCCAAACCCTAATAGGCTTAATGGGCCTGACATGGAAACACGCAAAACCAAGTGGGTTTGTGTGTTCCTGGCCCTTGCCTATATAAAGAGTGTGTGTGTTTGCATGTCAGAAAAAGAGTGTAGAGAGAGAAACGAGCAAAATCTTGAGAGAGAAACTACTAGAGCTAAGAACACACAAATCTAGTAGATCTTGGGGTGTTACTCGTCTCACGCATGAACCGCAAAACACACACTCGTGTTGGTTGGTTTAGGACTTAAGTTACCAAGTGGGTATTGTTTGTCCGGAAAGCCGCCTCACTATTTTAACCAAATACGAGTGTTTATGTTCACGCATAGATATATATATATATATAGTATATATATATCTTACAAAAGGTGATATAGAAACCGTGGGTTATCTCGAGGGATTCCGCACCTCGACATATCCTTAGTCAATCTCGTTTTGACGGTCCGACAAACGAGGGCGACCTGAACTTACAACTGGTATCAGAGCCAAAGGTTTCAATACCTTGGTTCGAGATTGATTTCGGTTTGGTTATCATCCTTTTTTGCATGTTCTGTTTGAGTGTTCTCAAGTTTGAGAGATTTCGGTTTTGATTGTTCTCGTTTGCGTGTTCCTACATCTTGTATGTTTCATTTGAGTGTTCCCAGATTTGCGTGTTCTTGTGTCTTTGCGTGTTTATAGGTTAAACCACATACACAATGGCAGCAAATTATCTTAACCAATTGATACTAATAGACCATGAGACCGGTAAGGGTAATTCAACACCCAAACTGATGATCATAGACCAATACTTTTCTTGGAAAGGCCGATTTGAATCCTTTATGCAATTCACGGATATTAGAATGTGGACTTGTATGACAGAAGGATATAGTGCCCCAACATATGAGGATAGTGGTGTTAACAAGTATATGCTTATCAAGACATGACTGAATCTAATAAAAAAATGTATGAGGCAGAGAAAAAGGCACTATCATGTTTAAAAATGTCATTGCCACAAGAAATATTGCATTTATTTAACGGATTCAATACATCTAAAGAACTTTGGTTAGCATTAAAGAATCATTGTGAAAGGGATGAAACACTTAAAAAGAATCGTAGAGACCTTTTAAAGCATCAGTATAATGTATTCAACAGGTTAAGAAGTGAAAACTTAGATCAACTAATTACTAGGTATTATCACTTGTTAGCAGAGTTGCAAGCATTTGAGGTTACCTACTCTGAGGAGGAAAAAGTCGAGAAATTTTTGAGCTCCTTGCCGGAAAAGTGGAGTAATTATATTACCACTTTGCAGGAGAAAGCAGATTTCTCTGACATGTCCTTGACTCAGATAGTTGCTAAGTTTCGGGGACAAGAAATGAAACTAAAGAGGAGGGAAGCAGGATATAATAATGCTCAGATTCCCGAGCTTTATTACGGTAGACCTACGATCAATGTGGGTCAAGGTTCTTCTGGTGGAAGCACAAGTGCCTTCCTGAGTGAAGATGTTGACTTACTTAAAATCTCGTTTGACTCTGAGGGGAACATATGTCTTGTTTCATGTCAGGGTGACAATCAAGGCAACCGTCAGTATCCTACCTCCAATGCTAGTTCCACCGTGCCTATAAGTGTCAAATGTGCGGAAAGTCACTTATCCGTTCTTGCGTCATTCGTGACATCTTATGAACAGTTTGTCCAAGGGAAGGTTCAGGATCCTAGTCTTATAGATGAAGACTACGAACAAATTGATCCTTTGGACTTAGAAGAGATTGACTTGCAATGGAAAATGGCCATGTTGACTCTTCGGGCTAAACGGTTCTTGGCAAGAACAGGGCGAAAGGTTGTGGGTTCCAAGCTTGGCTTTGTTAAGTCAAAGGTAAAGTGTTACAATTGCGAGGGCTTTGGACACTTTGCTAGGGAATGCCAGAGACCTAGAAATGTTGATAAGACTAGTGTGACTTATCAGGATTTCTATAATGGTGGAATAGGATGTTTAGGGTCAAATTTTATGATTAGGATCCTGACTTAAAAGATCACTAACGAATATTGCAATTGCCTTCGAATATGATTTTGTATTTTGCAGGATCCTGAATTCAGGATAACTATCCAGGATGTTGAGGAATATTCTAACGGTCGAATATATGATCTCAACGATTTGAAGACGTTATTCAGCTTATCAAGGAAAATCAAACGTGTTATTTACTTGGTCTCCCTTGGAAGTCGGAACTAACTTGAAGATTAACGTGTCAAAAGAGACTCAACGTACACTTGCTTAGTCTATGCACGTTGAAGAATGCAACACTGGAGATCCTAGATTTTTCGGAAGATTAGTTACTAGTCTTTATTATAAATACAGGGTATATGATCGAGAATAGGATAACTGCTTACTTTCACTTGTACTCGCACACACTTATTCACTGCATTCTTATTCTCTTTTACGATTATTAGCTCCATCAAATCACTCTTAAATCATTGTATTGTAATCCTAAACAAATAATAATAATAATCGTCCTCTAAACACTGGAAAAGGTGTTGAAGATGCATCAGCAGGATATGATCCAAATCGTCCGATCCCTCAAATGCCACGACCATATCCAGAACCATCTCTGGACTCACAGGTAAGAACTACAAATTCTAGATCCAGTGCTGACACAGATGTTTTTTTATGTTTAGGACTCTCCAGGAACAAATGAAGGAGGCACAAAAAGACAATCTCTCTAGATTCAAAAGCTTGGAATCAAAAATAATGTAAAACAGGAGTCAAGAGACTAGAGGTCAGGAAATCAGAAATCAAGATTCTGGAAGACCAGAAAACTCTCCTCTAAACAACAGAAGCATCAATTTTGGAGGAACGGGGGTTCCAGAGACTCAGTCAATGGGTCACATGTTCTCAACTCCTCCAAAATCTGGATCTGGTTCCTTATTTCACGCAGGAAATAATTCTCAAAGGTATAAGTAATACTAGTCCGATTCTAGTTCATACTTGTCTTGTTATTTTACACTCGTGGGTTAAACCATCTAATTTACACCTTTTGATAAATTTAAATGAAATCAAAAGATTTAATAAAAATCAACTTACCAAGAATTGTGTTCTTGAAGAATTTGATGAAGATGATGAAGATTATGATGATGTTAAAGCTTGATTATCCACTAAAATGATAAACCCCTTTAAATTCCCCTTAATATTTCTTCTTGCAAATTGATTTAGAATATAAAAGATCTTTGTGTGGGTGTTTCTATGTGTGTGTGTCGACCATAACAAAAGAAAAGGGAGGGAAAAGGGTTTTGGTGTTTGTTTCCAGACCACAAAGAAATAAACGACCCATGTGGCCTAAATTGGGATATTTTCAATACCCTTAATTTGGTAAAATGCTTACGATTAAA
The DNA here is from genome assembly GCA_034093135.1 of Erigeron breviscapus. Classification (NCBI taxonomy): domain Eukaryota; kingdom Viridiplantae; phylum Streptophyta; class Magnoliopsida; order Asterales; family Asteraceae; genus Erigeron; species Erigeron breviscapus. Next base: position 7,917,997 of record CM067167.1, read on the forward strand.
TACCGTTTGACCTAAAAGTCAAAAATGTAAAGTAAAGGTATTTTCCCTCGTCTCATTTGTTAAGACAAGTCAATAAAATTAAATAAACTAAACTTTTAGAAATATTTAGTTTAGACAGTCTATTTACTGTGTTCAATTATAACATTTAAATCTTTATTTAACGTTATTTTAAGACTCGGCATTCGTCTAAATAGCTAATAGTCTACGTCATAAGGATACGTCTAATTGAACTATATCAAATGTTCAATTAACTAATAATTTCCACGTCATAATCTCTAAATTAGACGAAATTATAGAAATGATCGAGATTAGGACTAACCCGTTGTTAATAAATTACGAGTTGTCACAGCATCCCCGACTTCTAAGGATTTCGTCCTGAAATCAAGTCTTGCTCAGTAAAAAGATGAGGATAGTTATCCCTCATATAGTCCTCACGTTCCCAAGTCGAGTCTGGTCCATGTTTCGAGTTCCAACGAACTCTGACCAACTTGATACGACTTCGTCTAAGCTGTTTGAGCTGTTGGTCTAGAATTTCAACAGGCTCCTCTACAAATTGAAGAGAGTCATTCACTTGCAACTCTTCCACTGGTACAACCAATGTTTCATCAGTCAAACATTTCTTAAGATTCGATATATGAAATGTGGGATGAACATGTTCAAGCTCTTGGGGTAAATTGAGCTTATAAGCCACGGAACCAATTCTTCGAACAATTTCGAATGGTCCGATATAACGAGGACTAAGTTTTCCTCTCACGCCAAAACGTGCAGTGCCTTTCCAAGGTGACACTTTCAACATAACTTTATCACCCACTTGAAACTCAAGGGGTTTCCTTCTACGATCTGCATAGCTCTTCTGGCGATCCTGAGCCGCCTTCAGCCGTGCCCTAATTTCAACAATCTGGTCAGTAGTCTTCTGAACCAGTCCATACTTGTACAAACGACGCTCACCAGCATCAAGCCAACAAACAGGCGATCTACATTTCCGCCCATACAAAGCCTCAAAAGGCGCACACTTTATGCTTGTGTGATAGCTGTTATTATATGAAAATTCAGCTAACGGCAAAAAGGTATCCCAGCTACCTTTGAAATCGATAACACATGCCCGAAGCATGTCTTCTAACGTCTGAATGGTACGCTCACTTTGCCCGTCCGTCTGTGGATGGTAAGCCGTACTCAATTTCAACTGAGTGCCTAAAGCGTCTTGAAAATATCTCCATGATTGAGAAGTAAAACGACCATCACGATCCGAGATAATAGATACAGGAACACCATGAAGTGACACGATCTTCTCAATATATAATTGAGACAATTTCTTTATTTTCCAATTCTCCCGTATGGGAATGAAGTGTGCAGACTTCGTCAATCGGTCAACAATGACCCAAATAGTATCATAACCCTTCAAGGTTCGAGGTAACTTCGTAATGAAGTCCATAGTAATCTGTTCCCATTTCCAGTCAGGAATTTGGGGTTGCTGGAGCAGCCCAGAAGGCTTTTGGTGCTCTGCCTTAACCATTGAACAATTTAAACACTTTGAAACATACGTGGCGATATCTCTTTTCATACCAGGCCACCAGTAAAAATCCTTTAACCCATGGTACATTTTGTCAGCACCAGGATGGATTGAATACTTAGATCGATGACTCTCGTTCATCAAGAGTTCTCTAAGTCCATTATACTTGGGAATCCACACTCTGCCTTGACATGTCGGATCCCATCGCCATCCAATTCAAATAACCGTTCGACATTCCACAATGCTTCCTTCTCGATACGCCCTGGTTGTAAGGCCTCATTCTGTAACACCCCAAATATTTTAAAATATAAATTTAATAATTTTATTATAGTTTTACCTTTAAAATAATTTCCTAGTATTTAATTTTGAGTTATGGGGTTAATTTAGTTGGAACTTTAACGGATAGCGGGTAAAATACCCACAAAATTGAATAAGGGGCGTGGCATCACTATGGAGTGCCAGCCATCCTTCCAGGTTTATGAGTCATATTTCCATTCCTTCATACACTCCTTCTTGAACCTTCTTCTTCTCATTTCTTCCAATCAATTTCAACTCCTCTCACAAATCAAAATCTCTTAATCATCAACAAGAATAACAATAATATTCTATCATTCAAGAATTCTTCAAAAGAAAACAACAATAATAATAACATTCAATTTACTAGAAAGTAAACTTGGGAGATTTTGGTGTTGTTGGTGTATGTGGCCGAAAATCAAGAGGAGGAAGGAGGAAGAAGACTAGTTAACTTTCCTTTTTGTTATTCTTTAAGGTATGAGCTTTGATTACTATGTGCTTTGAGAAATTTAGGGTTCATAGAATTGGGGTTTCTAGCAAAATGGGTTTTGGGGATTTATCTCAATTAGGGTTCATGCAATACAATTGATTTGGGGTTTTTAGTGAAATGGGTCATATTGATTTTAATTTAAGCTAGGGTTCTTGAGATTAATGAAATTTGGGGGTTGTTATATAAAATGTGTTATGTTGATTAAAGTCAAGATTTGGGTCTTATGGTCTTTTGAAGTATAAATCAATTTAGTGTAAAATGCCCATTTTGTCAACTTTGGGTAAACGACCCATTTGAAGTATCATGTAATTGCAAATTGTTTATGAATGATATTATGTGGTAATGTAGGTTATCCTATCCTTACGAGTTGTTTCAACATGTGCATATTTGTATATAAACGTACTCACTAAGCGTAAAGCTTATTCTTTTAGTTGTTCATCTTTTATAGGTTCCGGAAGAGGGAACAAGTGATTGACTAGTAGTGCTTTGAGGTGATTAGTGTTCTTGAAGGTATTCTGGCATGTGCGGAAGATTTGATAGATACTTAGTGATCCCACCTCGTTATGGCTCTTGAAACCATGGTTGTATATTTATCAATAATGATCATGTATCTTCTGAAAATAGTTGGGTCTTATGGTCTTTTGAAGTATAAATCAATTTAGTGTAAAATGCCCATTTTGTCAACTTTGGGTAAACGACCCATTTGAAGTATCATGTAATTGCAAATTGTTTATGAATGGCATATTATGTGGTAATGTAGGTTATCCTATCCTTACGAGTTGTTTCAACATGTGCATATTTGTATATAAACGTACTCACTAAGCGTAAAGCTTATTCTTTTAGTTGTTCATCTTTTATAGGTTCCGGAAGAGGGAACAAGTGATTGACTAGTAGTGCTTTGAGGTGATTAGTGTTCTTGAAGGTATTCTGGCATGTGCGGAAGATTTGATAGATACTTAGTGATCCCACCTCGTTATGGCTCTTGAAACCATGGTTGTATATTTATCAATAATGATCATGTATCTTCTGAAAATAGTTGGGTCTTATGGTCTTTTGAAGTATAAATCAATTTAGTGTAAAATGCCCATTTTGTCAACTTTGGGTAAACGACCCATTTGAAGTATCATGTAATTGCAAATTGTTTATGAATGGCAATATTATGTGGTAATGTAGGTTATCCTATCCTTACGAGTTGTTTCAACATGTGCATATTTGTATATAAACGTACTCACTAAGCGTAAAGCTTATTCTTTTAGTTGTTCATCTTTTATAGGTTCCGGAAGAGGGAACAAGTGATTGACTAGTAGTGCTTTGAGGTGATTAGTGTTCTTGAAGGTATTCTGGCATGTGCGGAAGATTTGATAGATACTTAGTGATCCCACCTCGTTATGGCTCTTGAAACCATGGTTGTATATTTATCAATAATGATCATGTATCTTCTGAAAATAGTTGGGTCTTATGGTCTTTTGAAGTATAAATCAATTTAGTGTAAAATGCCCATTTTGTCAACTTTGGGTAAACGACCCATTTGAAGTATCATGTAATTGCAAATTGTTTATGAATGGCATATTATGTGGTAATGTAGGTTATCCTATCCTTACGAGTTGTTTCAACATGTGCATATTTGTATATAAACGTACTCACTAAGCGTAAAGCTTATTCTTTTAGTTGTTCATCTTTTATAGGTTCCGGAAGAGGGAACAAGTGATTGACTAGTAGTGCTTTGAGGTGATTAGTGTTCTTGAAGGTATTCTGGCATGTGCGGAAGATTTGATAGATACTTAGTGATCCCACCTCGTTATGGCTCTTGAAACCATGGTTGTATATTTATCAATAATGATCATGTATCTTCTGAAAATAGTTGGGTCTTATGGTCTTTTGAAGTATAAATCAATTTAGTGTAAAATGCCCATTTTGTCAACTTTGGGTAAACGACCCATTTGAAGTATCATGTAATTGCAAATTGTTTATGAATGGATATTATGTGGTAATGTAGGTTATCCTATCCTTACGAGTTGTTTCAACATGTGCATATTTGTATATAAACGTACTCACTAAGCGTAAAGCTTATTCTTTTAGTTGTTCATCTTTTATAGGTTCCGGAAGAGGGAACAAGTGATTGACTAGTAGTGCTTTGAGGTGATTAGTGTTCTTGAAGGTATTCTGGCATGTGCGGAAGATTTGATAGATACTTAGTGATCCCACCTCGTTATGGCTCTTGAAACCATGGTTGTATATTTATCAATAATGATCATGTATCTTCTGAAAATAGTTGGGTCTTATGGTCTTTTGAAGTATAAATCAATTTAGTGTAAAATGCCCATTTTGTCAACTTTGGGTAAACGACCCATTTGAAGTATCATGTAATTGCAAATTGTTTATGAATGGCAAATTATGTGGTAATGGTGTTTTTTATATGATTTGAAGTCTTAGTCATGGTTTTGAAAGGTTTGGATTTGAGTTTTGTGTTAAAGGAAAAGTTGGTTTGCTAAATTCTGCACAGGCCTGAGACCAGTGAGTTCCCACTGCGGCGCAGTGGGAGCGTGTCAAGCCCACTGCGGCGCAGTGGGGGTTTTGCACCCATGCGGCGCAGTGGGAGTGTTTTGCACCCACTGCGGCGCAGTGGGAGTGTTCACCCACTGCGGCGCAGTGGGAGTGTTCAGCCCACTGCGGCGCAGTGGGAGTGTCACCCACTGCGGCGCAGTGGGAGTGTTCAGACCCACTGCGGCGCAGTGGGAGTGTTCACCCACTGCGGCGCAGTGGGAGTGTATCAGACCCACTGCGGCGCAGTGGGAGTGTATCAGACCCACTGCGGCGCAGTGGGTTATCAATAAAAAAAAAAATATTTGTCGTTTTCGGTTTATCGAGTCTGGTCCTTTCAAGTTGGTATCAAAGCCCAGGTTTAAGGGATTTAGGTTTACCCTCGTTTAGAGAGTGCCTAGACTTAAACCTTAGTTGAGACTCGACCTTAGGAATCCGAAATTTTATATGGGACCGAAAGATGTGTTTGATAATGCTAGATTATCTATTTGCTAGTATTTAAAGCACCATAAGAAGCCGGCCTTATTGTGGTTGAAATACTAACAAATTCATAAACTAACGGCATCAAACCTTGGGACGGTTTAGTATAAAGTTATAGGTTTTGGCTTTTAGTTCGTAGAGAGAGATGGGTTGCGTGTTTTAAACAGTTTATCTACTCTTATTATAGTATGCCTGATCAACATCACGAAGAAGACGAAATCGATAGGAGAAACGAGGAGGAAGTTACCTTTCCTGAAGGCAGCATGGATATCTCCGATCAAATAGGGAGAGCACTAGAGAAATATACTCCTCTCCTACTTAAGAGATTGAATGAGACTATGGAAGGGGCTGTGAATGATCACATAGCCCAAATGATCAGAGAAGAAGTGGCCGTGAATGTTCAACTAGAGTTTGAGAAGAGGGATGGCAAGAGTAAGAACAAGAAGGATGAAGAAGAGAAAGAAGTGGAAGTAATGGGAGAAAGGGGTTACAAGAAGAAGTTCACTTTTAGGGACTTCGAAGTGTGTCACCCACCGGAGTATCACGGTGACCGTGATCCCATCGTTTGTACACGATGGATATCTGAGATTGAAGGGGCGTTCCGCACTAGTCAATGCCCCTCACACTTGAAGGTTATCTTCGCGGTTGGTATGCTAAGGAACAGTGGGAAGAGATGGTGGGATGGTTTGTTGGCGATAAAGAAAGAAGCTTTGGATCATGTGGAGTGGCCCGAATTCAAGACCATGTTTTTCAAGGAGTTTAGGTCGGAGGCCGAAGTAACTAAATTAAGAAGTGAATTTCTCAACGATTGTCAAGGGAGTTTAAGCTTGAATGAATTTCGCGCTCAATTCTTGGATAAGGCACAATTTTGTCCGGAATTTCTTGAAAACGATCATTTGCTCAAGGAACAATTCTACTTGAAGTTGAGGAAGGATATAAGGGAAAAGATAAGCCTACGTCAAATGGAGTCTTTCTCCATGTTAGCGGATGTAGCTCGAGATCATGAGATTGAACAAATGAGAGTTGATGATAGTGTTACCAAGAGAGGGATGGAAGGGAGCTACACTCCAAGTAAGCGGGTAGGACAAGATGGAAGCTCAAGTAGTAGCCCGGCAAAGAGGAATGCTCAATTCTGTAGTAATTGTGAAAAAGTTCACCCAGGGGAATGTCGAGCACCGCCAAAATGTTGCTTCAACTGTGGGCAAACAGGACACATTAGCCGAGATTGCAAAGTCGAATCTTCGAGTGCAACAATTTGTTTCAAATGCCGCCAAAAAGGTCACGTTAAGAGTGTTTGCCCGTACTTAACTAGAGAAGAAAGGGAGACGGAGTTAAGGAAGGAAGCCGAGAGAGGGAACCCTGGCAAGTACGGAAGATAAAATGGAATATCGTTTCAACTACTTGCCGATGAACCTAGAGATACATCAGGTGTAGTTCCTTATACTCTACAATTAAATCATAGTTTTGCGTTATGAATGAGCCTTGTAAAAGTAAAGTTGAGTAAGGTAATACGTTGTGAGATTTTTACACCAAAGTTAAAATGTTAAAAAAAAAAAAAGAGAGAAAGTTTTCTAGTTTCATTTCATAAATTGAGTCGAGTTGTTTCAAGTGCTCTCAACGTAAATTGGTTGTTGGATAACATAATTGAAGTGAATACTTGATGGTGTGGCATATAGTGATAGACCATACGGGGAGTGTGGCATATAGTGATAAGACCATACGGGGAGTGTGGCATATAGTGATAAGACCATACGGGGAGTGTGGCATATAGTGATAAGACCATACGGGGAGTGTGGCATATAGTGATAAGACCATACGGGGAGTGTGGCATATAGTGATAAGACCATACGGGGAGTGTGGCATATAGTGATTAGACCATACGGGGAGTGTGGCATATAGTGATAAGACCATACGGGGAGTGTGGCATATAGTGATAAGACCATACGGGGAGTGTGGCATATAGTGATTAGACCATACGGGGAGTGTGGCATATAGTGATAAGACCATACGGGGAGTGTGGCATATAGTGATAAGACCATACGGGGAGTGTGGCATATAGTGATTAGACCATACGGGGAGTGTGGCATATAGTGATTAGACCATACGGGGAGTGTGGCATATAGTGATTAGACCATACGGGGAGTGTGGCATATAGTGATTAGACCATACGGGGAGTGTGGCATATAGTGATTAGACCATACGGGGAGTGTGGCATATAGTGATAGACCATACGGGGAGTGTGGCATATAGTGATAAGACCATACGGGGAGTGTGGCATATAGTGATTAGACCATACGGGGAGTGTGGCATATAGTGATAAGACCATACGGGGAGTGTGGCATATAGTGATAAGACCATACGGGGAGTGTGGCATATAGTGATTAGACCATACGGGGAGTGTGGCATATAGTGATTAGACCATACGGGGAGTGTGGCATATAGTGATTAGACCATACGGGGAGTGTGGCATATAGTGATAAGACCATACGGGGAGTGTGGCATATAGTGATTAGACCATACGGGGAGTGTGGCATATAGTGATTAGACCATACGGGGTATGGCAATATGATTCGATTGTGAATGACGTGTTTTAGCTGATTTCTTGGTTTTATATGAAGTATTTGTATTATATGTGAAATGCATGTTATTATAGTTGTTGGTATTGGAATATGTTGAGAGAACGATTGGATTATTGTGAAAGCCATTTTGTTGAAATAACAAGAAGGATGAAGAAGAGAAAGAAGTGGAAGTAATGGGAGAAAGGGGTTACAAGAAGAAGTTCACTTTTAGGGACTTCGAAGTGTGTCACCCACCGGAGTATCACGGTGACCGTGATCCCATCGTTTGTACACGATGGATATCTGAGATTGAAGGGGCGTTCCGCACTAGTCAATGCCCCTCACACTTGAAGGTTATCTTCGCGGTTGGTATGCTAAGGAACAGTGGGAAGAGATGGTGGGATGGTTTGTTGGCGATAAAGAAAGAAGCTTTGGATCATGTGGAGTGGCCCGAATTCAAGACCATGTTTTTCAAGGAGTTTAGGTCGGAGGCCGAAGTAACTAAATTAAGAAGTGAATTTCTCAACGATTGTCAAGGGAGTTTAAGCTTGAATGAATTTCGCGCTCAATTCTTGGATAAGGCACAATTTTGTCCGGAATTTCTTGAAAACGATCATTTGCTCAAGGAACAATTCTACTTGAAGTTGAGGAAGGATATAAGGGAAAAGATAAGCCTACGTCAAATGGAGTCTTTCTCCATGTTAGCGGATGTAGCTCGAGATCATGAGATTGAACAAATGAGAGTTGATGATAGTGTTACCAAGAGAGGGATGGAAGGGAGCTACACTCCAAGTAAGCGGGTAGGACAAGATGGAAGCTCAAGTAGTAGCCCGGCAAAGAGGAATGCTCAATTCTGTAGTAATTGTGAAAAAGTTCACCCAGGGGAATGTCGAGCACCGCCAAAATGTTGCTTCAACTGTGGGCAAACAGGACACATTAGCCGAGATTGCAAAGTCGAATCTTCGAGTGCAACAATTTGTTTCAAATGCCGCCAAAAAGGTCACGTTAAGAGTGTTTGCCCGTACTTAACTAGAGAAGAAAGGGAGACGGAGTTAAGGAAGGAAGCCGAGAGAGGGAACCCTGGCAAGTACGGAAGATAAAATGGAATATCGTTTCAACTACTTGCCGATGAACCTAGAGATACATCAGGTGTAGTTCCTTATACTCTACAATTAAATCATAGTTTTGCGTTATGAATGAGCCTTGTAAAAGTAAAGTTGAGTAAGGTAATACGTTGTGAGATTTTTACACCAAAGTTAAAATGTTAAAAAAAAAAAAAAAAAAAAAAAAAAGAGAGAAAGTTTTCTAGTTTCATTTCATAAATTGAGTCGAGTTGTTTCAAGTGCTCTCAACGTAAATTGGTTGTTGGATAACATAATTGAAGTGAATACTTGATGGTGTGGAGTTACATGTTTTGTATTTGTGTACTATTGTGGTGTAAAGTCTTGGTATGTTGGTAGGTGTATTGATGATGAACTTTACGAGGCATGACAACGTGGTTTGGGCGTGGAATGACTTGGTTTATTTGTAAAATTGTTCTACATTTTCATAAATTACTTGGTAGTATAATTGTGAGCATGATTGAGAGCATATAGTGATAAGACCATACGGGGAGTGTGGCATATAGTGATAAGACCATACGGGGAGTGTGGCATATAGTGATAAGACCATACGGGGAGTGTGGCATATAGTGATAAGACCATACGGGGAGTGTGGCATATAGTGATAGACCATACGGGGAGTGTGGCATATAGTGATTAGACCATACGGGGAGTGTGGCATATAGTGATTAGACCATACGGGGAGTGTGGCATATAGTGATAAGACCATACGGGGAGTGTGGCATATAGTGATAAGACCATACGGGGAGTGTGGCATATAGTGATTAGACCATACGGGGAGTGTGGCATATAGTGATAAGACCATACGGGGAGTGTGGCATATAGTGATAAGACCATACGGGGAGTGTGGCATATAGTGATTAGACCATACGGGGAGTGTGGCATATAGTGATTAGACCATACGGGGAGTGTGGCATATAGTGATTAGACCATACGGGGAGTGTGGCATATAGTGATAGGACCATACGGGGAGTGTGGCATATAGTGATAGACCATACGGGGAGTGTGGCATATAGTGATAGACCATACGGGGAGTGTGGCATATAGTGATTAGACCATACGGGGAGTGTGGCATATAGTGATTAGACCATACGGGGAGTGTGGCATATAGTGATTAGACCATACGGGGAGTGTGGCATATAGTGATTAGACCATACGGGGAGTGTGGCATATAGTGATAAGACCATACGGGGAGTGTGGCATATAGTGATAAGACCATACGGGGAGTGTGGCATATAGTGATAAGACCATACGGGGAGTGTGGCATATAGTGATAAGACCATACGGGGAGTGTGGCATATAGTGATAGACCATACGGGGAGTGTGGCATATAGTGATTAGACCATACGGGGAGTGTGGCATATAGTGATTAGACCATACGGGGAGTGTGGCATATAGTGATAAGACCATACGGGGAGTGTGGCATATAGTGATAAGACCATACGGGGAGTGTGGCATATAGTGATTAGACCATACGGGGAGTGTGGCATATAGTGATTAGACCATACGGGGAGTGTGGCATATAGTGATAAGACCATACGGGGAGTGTGGCATATAGTGATAAGACCATACGGGGAGTGTGGCATATAGTGATTAGACCATACGGGGAGTGTGGCATATAGTGATAAGACCATACGGGGAGTGTGGCATATAGTGATAAGACCATACGGGGAGTGTGGCATATAGTGATTAGACCATACGGGGAGTGTGGCATATAGTGATTAGACCATACGGGGAGTGTGGCATATAGTGATAAGACCATACGGGGAGTGTGGCATATAGTGATAAGACCATACGGGGAGTGTGGCATATAGTGATTAGACCATACGGGGAGTGTGGCATATAGTGATTAGACCATACGGGGAGTGTGGCATATAGTGATTAGACCATACGGGGAGTGTGGCATATAGTGATTAGACCATACGGGGAGTGTGGCATATAGTGATAAGACCATACGGGGAGTGTGGCATATAGTGATTAGACCATACGGGGAGTGTGGCATATAGTGATAGACCATACGGGGAGTGTGGCATATAGTGATAAGACCATACGGGGAGTGTGGCATATAGTGATAAGACCATACGGGGAGTGTGGCATATAGTGATAGACCATACGGGGAGTGTGGCATATAGTGATTAGACCATACGGGGAGTGTGGCATATAGTGATAAGACCATACGGGGAGTGTGGCATATAGTGATTAGACCATACGGGGAGTGTGGCATATAGTGATTAGACCATACGGGGAGTGTGGCATATAGTGATTAGACCATACGGGGAGTGTGGCATATAGTGATAAGACCATACGGGGAGTGTGGCATATAGTGATAAGACCATACGGGGAGTGTGGCATATAGTGATAAGACCATACGGGGAGTGTGGCATATAGTGATTAGACCATACGGGGAGTGTGGCATATAGTGATAAGACCATACGGGGAGTGTGGCATATAGTGATAAGACCATACGGGGAGTGTGGCATATAGTGATAAGACCATACGGGGAGTGTGGCATATAGTGATAAGACCATACGGGGAGTGTGGCATATAGTGATTAGACCATACGGGGAGTGTGGCATATAGTGATAAGACCATACGGGGAGTGTGGCATATAGTGATTAGACCATACGGGGAGTGTGGCATATAGTGATAGGACCATACGGGGAGTGTGGCATATAGTGATAAGACCATACGGGGAGTGTGGCATATAGTGATAAGACCATACGGGGAGTGTGGCATATAGTGATTAGACCATACGGGGAGTGTGGCATATAGTGATTAGACCATACGGGGAGTGTGGCATATAGTGATTAGACCATACGGGGAGTGTGGCATATAGTGATAAGACCATACGGGGAGTGTGGCATATAGTGATAAGACCATACGGGGAGTGTGGCATATAGTGATTAGACCATACGGGGTATGTTAATCGGTAATGATTAATTGTTTTTTTTTATTTTGATGATAATGTTTTATTTGGCTCGAGAATTTATAGAATAGTCGTGTTTGCTTATAGCTTGATTATTTTGGATTTTGAAATCATCAGGTATTATGTCAAGAAATTGAATGTATCTAGTAAATCCCTTAAGTGTGGGAGATTATAAGCGAATCGGTGTATGTATCATTAGTAACGTTAGAAGGTTATAGCTTGGAAGTGAGTAGAATTTTGGAGGTGTATACAAGTATTAAGTGCTTACTTTTTCGAGGGATAATAAATTAACAAAGTTATGTACATAGAACGTGATTAGTGAGTTAAGACTACAAACTTCATATTGAGTTAAGAGTCGCTTGGTTGTTTAAAGTGCTAAGAAGATAGTATGAAGCATGAATAATAGATTTAGGATTAATGAGGTGAAAAGATTGTTCTCAATAGAAAGAGATGTAAGATTTTGATTGATTGTCAAGTTAATTTGTAAACTTTAAATTAAATTTAGAGTCCACAACTTAAAGGTATTGGGCGATAAGGATAGAGTATTAAGATTGAATTGGGAAGATTAATGAATTGATATAGTTTAAGTGTGAATAACAGGAAAGTTTTGAAATGCAAAGTGACGTTCACGAGGACGTGAACCAAATAAGTGTGGGAGATTATAAGCGAATCGGTGTATGTATCATTAGTAACGTTAGAAGGTTATAGCTTGGAAGTGAGTAGAATTTTGGAGGTGTATACAAGTATTAAGTGCTTACTTTTTCGAGGGATAATAAATTAACAAAGTTATGTACATAGAACGTGATTAGTGAGTTAAGACTACAAACTTCATATTGAGTTAAGAGTCGCTTGGTTGTTTAAAGTGCTAAGAAGATAGTATGAAGCATGAATAATAGATTTAGGATTAATGAGGTGAAAAGATTGTTCTCAATAGAAAGAGATGTAAGATTTTGATTGATTGTCAAGTTAATTTGTAAACTTTAAATTAAATTTAGAGTCCACAACTTAAAGGTATTGGGCGATAAGGATAGAGTATTAAGATTGAATTGGGAAGATTAATGAATTGATATAGTTTAAGTGTGAATAACAGGAAAGTTTTGAAATGCAAAGTGACGTTCACGAGGACGTGAACCAAATAAGTGTGGGAGATTATAAGCGAATCGGTGTATGTATCATTAGTAACGTTAGAAGGTTATAGCTTGGAAGTGAGTAGAATTTTGGAGGTGTATACAAGTATTAAGTGCTTACTTTTTCGAGGGATAATAAATTAACAAAGTTATGTACATAGAACGTGATTAGTGAGTTAAGACTACAAACTTCATATTGAGTTAAGAGTCGCTTGGTTGTTTAAAGTGCTAAGAAGATAGTATGAAGCATGAATAATAGATTTAGGATTAATGAGGTGAAAAGATTGTTCTCAATAGAAAGAGATGTAAGATTTTGATTGATTGTCAAGTTAATTTGTAAACTTTAAATTAAATTTAGAGTCCACAACTTAAAGGTATTGGGCGATAAGGATAGAGTATTAAGATTGAATTGGGAAGATTAATGAATTGATATAGTTTAAGTGTGAATAACAGGAAAGTTTTGAAATGCAAAGTGACGTTCACGAGGACGTGAACCAAATAAGTGTGGGAGATTATAAGCGAATCGGTGTATGTATCATTAGTAACGTTAGAAGGTTATAGCTTGGAAGTGAGTAGAATTTTGGAGGTGTATACAAGTATTAAGTGCTTACTTTTTCGAGGGATAATAAATTAACAAAGTTATGTACATAGAACGTGATTAGTGAGTTAAGACTACAAACTTCATATTGAGTTAAGAGTCGCTTGGTTGTTTAAAGTGCTAAGAAGATAGTATGAAGCATGAATAATAGATTTAGGATTAATGAGGTGAAAAGATTGTTCTCAATAGAAAGAGATGTAAGATTTTGATTGATTGTCAAGTTAATTTGTAAACTTTAAATTAAATTTAGAGTCCACAACTTAAAGGTATTGGGCGATAAGGATAGAGTATTAAGATTGAATTGGGAAGATTAATGAATTGATATAGTTTAAGTGTGAATAACAGGAAAGTTTTGAAATGCAAAGTGACGTTCACGAGGACGTGAACCAAATAAGTGTGGGAGATTATAAGCGAATCGGTGTATGTATCATTAGTAACGTTAGAAGGTTATAGCTTGGAAGTGAGTAGAATTTTGGAGGTGTATACAAGTATTAAGTGCTTACTTTTTCGAGGGATAATAAATTAACAAAGTTATGTACATAGAACGTGATTAGTGAGTTAAGACCATATGGGATATGGCTATGTGAATTGATTGTTGGCTAGTGTGATTTTATATGGTTGATTGATTTCATGGTGTCACATATTGTGTGGATGAAAAATAAAAAAATAAAAAAATAAAAAAATAAAAAAATAAAAAAATAAAAAAATAAAAAAATAAAAAAATAAAAAAATAAAAAAATAAAAAGAATACCAATTAGTCAGAGTAAAAGTAGCTCACAAAAAAAAAGAGAATAAAAGAATTGAAAAACAGAAAAAAATAAAATAAAAAATAAAAAAAATAAAAAAATAAAAAAATAAAAAAATAAAAAAATTAAGAGAATACCAATTAGTCAGAGTAAAAGTAGCTCACAAAAAAAAAGAGAATAAAAGAATTGAAAAACAGAAAAAAAAAAAAAAATAGAAAAAAAAAAAGAATACCAATTAGTCAGAGTAAAAGTAGCTCACAAAAAAAAAGAGAATAAAAGAATTGAAAAACAGAAAAAAATAAAATAAAAAATAAAAAAAATAAAAAGAATACCAATTAGTCAGAGTAAAAGTAGCTCACAAAAAAAAAGAGAATAAAAGAATTGAAAAACAGAAAAAAATAAAAAAATAAAAAAAAAAAAAATAAAAAGAATACCAATTAGTCAGAGTAAAAGTAGCTCACAAAAAAAAAGAGAATAAAAGAATTGAAAAAAGAAAAAAAAAAAAAAATAAAAAAATAAAAAAATTAAGAGAATACCAATTAGTCAGAGTAAAAGTAGCTCACAAAAAAAAAGAGAATAAAAGAATTGAAAAACAGAAAAAAAAAAAAAAATAGAAAAAATAAAAAAATAAAAAGAATACCAATTAGTCAGAGTAAAAGTAGCTCACAAAAAAAAAGAGAATAAAAGAATTGAAAAACAGAAAAAAATAAAATAAAAAATAAAAAAAATAAAAAAATAAAAAAATAAAAAAATAAAAAAATAAAAAAATAAAAAAATAAAAAAATAAAAAAATAAAAAAATAAAAAAATAAAAAAATAAAAAAATAAAAAAATAAAAAAATAAAAAAAAAAAAAATAAAAAAATAAAAAAATAAAAAAATAAAAAAATAAAAAAATAAAAAAATAAAAAAATAAAAAAATAAAAAAATAAAAAAAAAAAAAATAAAAAAATAAAAAGAATACCAATTAGTCAGAGTAAAAGTAGCTCACAAAAAAAAAGAGAATAAAAGAATTGAAAAACAGAAAAAAATAAAATAAAAAATAAAAAAAATAAAAAGAATACCAATTAGTCAGAGTAAAAGTAGCTCACAAAAAAAAAGAGAATAAAAGAATTGAAAAACAGAAAAAAATAAAATAAAAAATAAAAAAAATAAAAAGAATACCAATTAGTCAGAGTAAAAGTAGCTCACAAAAAAAAAGAGAATAAAAGAATTGAAAAAAGAAAAAAAAAAAAAAATAAAAAAATAAAAAAATAAAAAGAATACCAATTAGTCAGAGTAAAAGTAGCTCACAAAAAAAAAGAGAATAAAAGAATTGAAAAACAGAAAAAAATAAAATAAAAAATAAAAAAAATAAAAAGAATACCAATTAGTCAGAGTAAAAGTAGCTCACAAAAAAAAAGAGAATAAAAGAATTGAAAAACAGAAAAAAATAAAAAATAAAAAATAAAAAAAATAAAAAAATAAAAAGAATACCAATTAGTCAGAGTAAAAGTAGCTCACAAAAAAAAAGAGAATAAAAGAATTGAAAAACAGAAAAAAATAAAATAAAAAATAAAAAAAATAAAAAGAATACCAATTAGTCAGAGTAAAAGTAGCTCACAAAAAAAAAGAGAATAAAAGAATTGAAAAAAGAAAAAAAAAAAAAAATAAAAAAATAAAAAAATTAAGAGAATACCAATTAGTCAGAGTAAAAGTAGCTCACAAAAAAAAAGAGAATAAAAGAATTGAAAAACAGAAAAAAAAAAAAAAATAGAAAAAATAAAAAGAATACCAATTAGTCAGAGTAAAAGTAGCTCACAAAAAAAAAGAGAATAAAAGAATTGAAAAACAGAAAAAAATAAAAAATAAAAAAAAAAAAAATAAAAAGAATACCAATTAGTCAGAGTAAAAGTAGCTCACAAAAAAAAAGAGAATAAAAGAATTGAAAAACAGAAAAAAATAAAATAAAAAATAAAAAAAATAAAAAAATAAAAAGAATACCAATTAGTCAGAGTAAAAGTAGCTCACAAAAAAAAAGAGAATAAAAGAATTGAAAAACAGAAAAAAATAAAATAAAAAATTAAAAAAATAAAAAAAATTGTCGTTTTCGGTTTATCGAGTCTGGTCCTCTCATTCTGATCATCTAAAACTCTATCCCTTAATGATGAGCCAAGATAAGAACTTGCTCTTGTTATGACAGATAGTGAAATTCCATAAGTTGTTAAAGTCAAGAATGGATACTAATTTTATCATACTTAATTCCATGAGGTTACAAAGTCAAAAATGTACATCATTTTTATTATATTTAACTCCATTGGTTACAAAGTCAAGAATGGATACTAATTTTATCATACTTAATTCCATGAGGTTACAAAGTCAAAAATGTACATCATTTTTATTATATTTAATCCATAGGTTACAAAGTCAAGAATGGATACTAATTTTATCATACTTAATTCCATGAGGTTACAAAGTCAAAAATGTACATCATTTTTATTATACTTTAATCCATAGTTGTTAAAGTGAAGAATGGATACTAATTTTATCATACTTAATTCCATGAGGTTACAAAGTCAAGTATGTACATATGTTGTGTAATTGTGAAGAGTTGCAAGAAGTAAGACCCATGGAATTATGATAGGTATATGGATAAGTTGAGATAAGACCATATGGGATATGGCTATGTGAATTGATTGTTGGCTAGTGTGATTTTATATGGTTGATTGATTTCATGGTGTCACATATTGTGTGGATGTGAAGGTATATTTTGAATGATGTGTTATTTGGTTATTTGAATGTATAAAAGTGTACATATGTTGTGTAATTGTGAAGAGTTGCAAGAAGTAAGACCCATGGAATTATGATAGGTATATGGATAAGTTGAGATAAGACCATATGGGATATGGCTATGTGAATTGATTGTTGGCTAGTGTGATTTTATATGGTTGATTGATTTCATGGTGTCACATATTGTGTGGATGTGAAGGTATATTTTGAATGATGTGTTATTTGGTTATTTGAATGTATAAAAGTGTACATATGTTGTGTAATTGTGAAGAGTTGCAAGAAGTAAGACCCATGGAATTATGATAGGTATATGGATAAGTTGAGATAAGACCATATGGGATATGGCTATGTGAATTGATTGTTGGCTAGTGTGATTTTATATGGTTGATTGATTTCATGGTGTCACATATTGTGTGGATGTGAAGGTATATTTTGAATGATGTGTTATTTGGTTATTTGAATGTATAAAAGTGTACATATGTTGTGTAATTGTGAAGAGTTGCAAGAAGTAAGACCCATGGAATTATGATAGGTATATGGATAAGTTGAGATAAGACCATATGGGATATGGCTATGTGAATTGATTGTTGGCTAGTGTGATTTTATATGGTTGATTGATTTCATGGTGTCACATATTGTGTGGATGTGAAGGTATATTTTGAATGATGTGTTATTGTGGTAATGTAGGTTATCCTATCCTTACGAGTTGTTTCAACATGTGCATATTTGTATATAAACGTACTCACTAAGCGTAAAGCTTATTCTTTTAGTTGTTCATCTTTTATAGGTTCCGGAAGAGGGAACAAGTGATTGACTAGTAGTGCTTTGAGGTGATTAGTGTTCTTGAAGGTATTCTGGCATGTGCGGAAGATTTGATAGATACTTAGTGATCCCACCTCGTTATGGCTCTTGAAACCATGGTTGTATATTTATCAATAATGATCATGTATCTTCTGAAAATAGTTGGGTCTTATGGTCTTTTGAAGTATAAATCATCTTCCCTTCTTGTTATAAGTTTCAAAGAACACTTGATTGTTCTAGTATAAGCAAAGTCGCTTTGATCTCAAAGTTCGCCGAAAATCGTCAAGAGAAGTTGTTATCAACAAATCTCTAAGATCTTCAAAAGCTCTAGTTATAATACTCAATTTGGGTTGGGAATAATCTTCAATTATTAAGTAAACAAGTCCAAGTATTGGGCAAATTTCATTTGAATCAGAAGTCGTGTTCTTCGTACGTCGAAAGTTTGATCTTAGAGTTCATAAACTCTCCTTTTTTGTAAGTATTTTTATAAAACCTTACTATACTTTGCTCTATGATTTTAGAAATATATTTTATGTATTGAAATGCTTGTCAACTTAATTTTATACTCAATTGATACATAATTGCATTTAAATACGGTAACTATCGCTTTTATATATGAATATTGAAATATTGTTACTATTGCGAAAAATGAATTATTAGCGAAAGTACGAGAAATCGTAAAACTTTTATTAAATCATTTTAAATACTTATTATGGTATATAAACAAGGGCATAGTTATATACCTAACTATCCTAATTCATATAAATACTATTCACCATCTGTGAATTATTTCGTATTTTCGAATTGTTTGATTTATGGATAGAATATATCCTCGATACGCTTTTAACCGCACAATGTTTCCGAAAGTGATTGCACCTTGGGCCTCTTTGGCTTATGCTGGAGGAATGGAAGGTAGTTCGCGAAAAGTTTGCATAAGCAATCACTAAGCAACTTAATTCGCCCCGGTATTCTTCACGACCCAAGGCCAACCCTAACACAACTTGGAAATAAAATGCTGGTTTTTCCTGCCATTTAAGGTATCTCTTCAATTGTAATCAATACATTTTGTATTGATTATAATACATACCATTCAAGGTATCTTTTCATATCTCTGCTATTGAAAACATCTATTCATTTCAAGATTAATACATTCTTCGTATTAATCCTATTATTTAAAAATACTTCAAAAGGATTTAGAAATATCAGAGGAATACTTTATATATCCTAAGGATACGTATTACATACGGAAAGTTACATTTTTACCCTACACTTTCAAAGGTATCATTTTCGTCCTTATACTTTGGACATTTGACAATTTAGTCCCTTAAACTTTTATAACAAAAATTACGTTGACAAGCGTATTAATAAATCCTTATAGTTGTATATCTATATTTGGAATTTAGCACGAATATAAATCAATTCACATTGAAATTAGGGAATACGTAACGTGGCCAGTTGACTCGCTCGTCATCGTTAACTACATCAATCTCTTCTATTTTGCTGTTGAACTATCAACAATAAGGTGAGTTTCGTAAACCCTCCCTACTCAATTGAGATTCGGGCTGAAAAGTGTACATGCTTGTTAATTGATTGTTTGTTTAATGTATTGACTTGTTGCTCGGTTAACTTTGACTTAGTTATGAATACTTGTTATGCTTTAGATAGTTGTACATACATGGAAGATAATTATACTTTTTATGAATAGTAGATGTGGTGGGAAGGCTGCGGGTGACCCTATATATAAGCATCGATTATTCCTTTAAAGTATAATTATAGGAAGTGTATGTGCATCGTATTTGTTGATTGATTCACTTGTTATGATATGGACAGAGATGTCAATTTGCTTAATTGTTGATTTGATTGATTATATGATTGAATTGTTGATATGGATATGTTAGCGCATTATTTATTATATAAGTCGCATCGTTAGCGCGTTACTCGTTATGTAAGTCGCACTGTTATACATGCCGTTGAAAGACACATAAGTCATGTGGTTGTTGTTGTTGTTGTTGTTGTTGCTGTTATACATGCCGTTGAAAGACACATAAGTCATGTGGTTGTTGTTGTTGTTGTTGTTGTTGTTGTTGTTGTTGTTGTTGTTGTTGTTGTTGCTGTTATACATGCCGTTGAAAGACACATAAGTCATGTGTTGTTGTTGTTGTTGTACACGCCTTTGAAAGACATGTAAGTCGTGCTGAAACGTGTTGAATCGTGATATGTATTGATGTTGTGCTAACGTATACTCTTTCAGGGCTTTCTTGATATGATTAGATATTCTAATCCTCGTATATCGTTAACGGTTGTATTTCCCGATACGGTTATTCCTTGTTACTTGTCCCTACGAACTCACCAACTTTATGTTGACGCTCTTTAGTACACTTTTCAGGTAATCAAGTTAATCAGAGACAAAATGGATAATTGCATTGCTTGCTTGTTAGAATTGGACTAGCTTTGGACTTCTGGATCCGTGATCCTTATTCTCCCTTTAATGGGTTACTTTTAGGATCAACTATTATTGATTTGAACTTCCTTTAATTATTGATTGAACGTGTATTTGATGAATGTTGATGAATGTATACGTTTGTACGAGTTTATGGATCGTTTCGATCTTATGTTTTCATATAGTTGACTCTACATAATTCCCATGTTGTGATGTGCTATTTCTAAGTGATACCCCATGATTCCGCCATGTTGGGGTGTTAAAATGGTATCAGAGCCGTGGTTGTAGAGAATTAGGTGGATTGACCTAGTCTATAGCCATTGCACCCACATTTCATAATAGCATGCATGATAGGAAATTTTGTGTGCAACGTGAACTGTATGATGCATAAAAATGGTTTAAACGGAGTTCGTAGGTTACTTATGATTTGATGACTTGATTGTTATATGACAACTTGATGGACGTATATGATAGTGTCGGGATACACCGTGAATTGTGGAATTATTGTGATAACGTTGATGTGTGTGGAATCTTGGATGCATTTATTATTTGTCCCCCAGCAAAATGAAATGATGGCATTAATGGAGTATAACATTCGATAACCCTAGAGGCGCCTCTATGGTTATCCTATGTCATATAAAGTTAATGATCTCATGGATTGCGCCTCGTGAATAAAGTATAGTAACTAACCCGGTATGTTTAATGAGTGTTGATTAGGTGGAGGGTTAGCCGCTGGTACACCCTGTATACATACCCGGTCAACACTTAGAGAACATATCGAAACCGAGTTTTGGACATCCATTCTATATATTAACGGTGTGGAGGGTTAGCCGCTGGTACACCCTGTATACAAACACTTTTAATGTGTCGAATGTTGAAGTTAAAATTCGGACTATGCTTTACCCACCTTGTTATGACTTGACCCTTTTATTTATATAGTGTTGAATGTTTTCGTAATTGTATTGTTGATTGTAAATTGTACGATTGCTGAAGCCTTAGATTATTGCCATGATAATATCCTTGTAGAGATAACTATATTCATGCAATGATTTATAAGGACTTGATGTGGAGATTGTGTATTACTTGAAAGTCAATTTTGATATTCAAGTGTAAATTATGTGGACTTGAATTTTATGTTAATAGAAATGGTAGTACAGGCATAGGGTATTTTGAACGGGTTGATAATGCGATGGGCTGACCAATGGTATGCCTTATATTATAAGCATTACCGGATGGTCCATGTCTAAGTTATATTACTTATAATTGTCTACAATTATCAGTCATTGTTGGAATAACAGTATGAGAATAAGATCTAGAATACATGTTCATTAAGGTCTTAGATACTTATAATCTATAATTGTAGACCAATGATTTATTATGAACTATAGACTAAGTTCAAACTTATAGTTACGATTGACTGATAGAATGAGCTAAGATTTTTGGAGAATATGATGTTCAAGTAAAGTAAGATATTATGAAATATTGGGTAATTTAGTGTGTTAAGAGGCGTTTTTATGAACATGGAGCTTGAGCTAGTAATTTAATGAATGTGTTCAAAGAAATGACTAGAATAAGAGCAAACAGGATGATCGTAGGAGGTTATAACTATAAGCACGAATAAAAATTTTTAGATTTCACTCTTAAATGATTTTGTATTTTAAGGTGAGAATACATGATTTTACTGTGAGGTAATATTCGCTTATATAACGTAAGCAATGACGTCAGATGACAATAATTGTCGAAATGGCCGACAACAAATAAGATATCTGGATCTTGATGGAACAAGATAAACTAGGATGGCTTTATCAGACTATTTTGATATAAGCAATAATAAAAGTGTTAACTACCAACAAATTATATATAAATTTCGCAATAAAGAAAAGAAGGAAATAGACATACGAAGATCACACATTTATCTATTCAGTGCATACTTGTTAGTCCCATGATTAACCCAATGATCTTTCAAGTCAATTGGATAATCGAGATCGTACCCTTCTAACAATAATTTCTCTATGACCTTTGAGAATGTACTACAACCCATTCTTCTCCCCGGCAACCTTACAATACGACTTGGCCCAACATATGTTGGCAACGGATACATGGAAAGAGAAGCTGTACAACAAACGGAGGTCCATCCCTCTGTACTCCACCCGCGACAAGTCCTAGGTATACCTGTACATGAGCATATCGGTGTAGGCATTTCTGATATGTTCATTTCTTCCCCAAATACTACTAGAGTATTACTTTGTTTCACAAACTGGTAAGGCTTTTTCGACCTTACGTTTCTTGGGACTTTTGAGGACGATACTTTTGTGGACTTTTTCTTTCGACTATAAAGCTTGGAAATATAAGCCCATGAGTCTTCTACGTGCTTCTCAAACTCTGGTCCATGATTCATTATCGTATCAACCGGTTCCACCCTATTTGAGGTTGAGACCTCATAAAATGTGTCACTAATTGGATTGGGGTATAGTGTAGGCGAGTCTAACATTGGACGTTTGCCTGGTGCCCTGTTACCCTCCTCGGAAAATTCTGGTTGGAATGACGGTTCCGGTTGGAATGTTGATTCCAACTGGAATGTTGCTTCTGGTGTATCGAAAGAGAAGTTATGATATAAAGGATTCATTGGGATTGGAGATAAAACTCCATGATGTACTGTATCAACAAGAGTTGGGAACGATGCACTGACATTTTCTGTTAAGGGTTCTAGCTGAGGTGTTGGTACTGTATTTTGGAGAAGCCAGTTTTGGCAAAAATCATCGATTGATTTTCCCCATTCACCAATACCAATCATCTGGTTTTGCCTTGCGTCCATGATTATATTGAGTTCTTCTTATCTACAATAAGTTTTTGTCAGACAATTGACATAACAAATACATAAGAAACATTATCAACAATATTATTCTGATTTAAAAACACATTCAGGACAACTTAAGATTTGATTTATGAAAATTTATAACAGATTCCAAATATTTCTATAAAATCCCTCTTGATTTTAAGAATTTGGAGTTCTGTCAGAGCTCGACCCTGACATGTTGCTTCCCCCAGCAGCATCTCTTTTTCTTCTCTTAAGAGGTGGAATATTGGGATTTTCTTCTTCTTCTTCAGATGACATGGCGAAAAGGGATTTCTCTCTTTGAGAGAGATTATCTTCATCTTGCTGAGCTAGGGATCTTGCAAACTTTTCATCTTCTTTGATTTGACGATTCACAAGGATAGATTCCTCTTCTTCTAAAAATTTAGATAAAAGTTTTGCTAACTTTTCATCTTCAGAAGTTTGTTTCTCAAAAAGGTGGACATCTTCGTCTACCATCGCCTTGTAATCTTCAAAGGAAATACCTAACATCACGGCCTCCTGCTCAATCCTTTTGACCCTATTTGTTTCAAGATCTTCAAGATCCTCTTGAGCCATTGGCCTTTTGCCTTTTGGATCGCTCGAAGAGGCACCGAAATTTTTCATTATCTTATGATAAATCGTTGGAACAATATTGTTAATTAAGCGAACATGAATTAAAAGATAAAAGTTTTATATAAACATATAAATAGATAGTATATTATCCAAGATGAGAAAGAAAGAGCACAAAAATGTAGCTTACCAAAGAGAAAATCGGAGATCTGTTAGAACACAAGCTGGCTGTGAACGGAATAAATTAGCAGATGAAGAACTAAGTAAATAAAAGAGATAGAAGATTTAGTGTGCATTCTTCCTTAAGAAAACGCGTTTCTTTATAGAGGATGAAAAGGGAAATGTGACCTGGAAGAACGGACAGATGTCCATAAACTACAGTAATTTTAATCATTGTTACAGTAATTGGTAATTACTGAATTATATTTTTACTAAAGATAAAATTTTCTAAACTTTATCATCCCTTTAACCAAGGTTGAAAAGAGCTGAACAGTTTACTCAAAAGTGTATACTATGTTGAGAAAATCCTCAACTAAATTAATAGCTTAATGAATAGACCGTCTTCCACACATCACTATTTTTTTTTCACTGCTTCTTTTGCAAGAACCATATCAATTGCAAATTCATTTTTTTTAACCCTAGATGAATTTTTGATCCAAATTATTGTTTCAGGAGTGATCTAGGTAATATTTGGTTCTTTGACCCATGGATCGCCTTTAATGATTGAATTTAAGAAAATGAGACAAAGGTTATCAACAAAAATATGTCGACTTTTCTAACTGGATAACAGTAGTGTCTTGGTAAAAGAACTTCAAATTTGAAAATAAGAATTATTTGAAAGGCTAAAGTTATGATGGGCGATCAACGATTAAAATAGACAAATGAACTTGGTATAAAAATCTATCAAGACAAATATGGGAAATTCTTTTAACTGGGGAATTTCCCTAATCGACAACAATCCCAAAAGAGATCGAAGAAAGTTGTATTTCATTATTCATACAATACGGGTGAAACTCGTTACATTATTTTAATGGAAATACAACAATTAGGGATACAACATATTTAAAAACCATACAAAGAAACCCATGTGGCTATAAACAGTAAGGGAACCACGCCAAGAACGAAGGCGACTAACCATGGATAAGCTTCATCTAATGGAAGTTGAGCCACAGTAAGTAACCAAGCTATGATAACTATGTAAATCATAATTAGGAAAGGGCTCAACATTTTTAGTATAAGATTTGAGGAAGGAAAATGTTAAGTTGATATAGTATGGAGAAATCTGCGTTGTGGCATTATTATAGTATAAGAATGAGCCGTTTCTAACGGTCAGATATGGAAAGAGAAATAAATTTGAATCCCGTGTGATGCTAAAGTTAGACTTACTTGTATCTAGACAGAACATCTATACAATACCATAGATGTGTAAGCATTCCATACTATATGTGTATAAGTCGTTGATTTCTTCATGGGTACAAGTTGTAGATTGTCATACATACTAGTCTAAATGTTAATCCTGTCAAGTATTGTGTGCAAGTTCATCCTACTCTGTTGAGAGTAGAAGGATTCTATTTTGAATCATATGAGTTCAACCTACTCTGTTGAGAGTAGAAGACATCAATTAGGAATGCGCCTTGTATCTTTCTGTTAATTATGTGTGATTGTCTAATGTAGAATATATACTTAGATGCCATGTCCTCTAATATCGATTAATTGTCACTAAGACAAAATATAAATCAAGTAAAGTATATTTTTATTTGATGCAATCTAGATTTCGAGGACGAAATCCTTTTAACTGGGGAATAATGTAACATTTGTGAAATTTGACTAGATTTGACTTATAAATTTAATGTAAATGATTTTTGAGAAAATATATGAATAGTAACCGTATTTGTGAATAGTAACCGTATACGTGAATAGTAATGTATTGTGAATAGTACCGTATATGTGAATATTGGCCCATACGTGTTATAAAAATTTTATTATAGAAAATGATTGAGTAACTGTAGTAATAGGAAAAACGTATATACAAAACCTTAAGTATAATGTACGGTAAACAGTGTCGGTGGCACAGTGTCGGTGGTTATCTAATAATTCCATTAATAGGACAAAGCCGACATACTTTATGGAAAGTAGGAATACTCGTGAAATTGTCACAAGCTATATTCGATTTATTAGTTGAATAATGGTTCATCCTAATCTGTTGAGAGTAGAAGGATTCTATTTTGAATCATTGAGTTCATCCTACTCTGTTGAGAGTAGAAGGATTCTGTTTAGAATCATATGAGTTCATCCTACTCTGTTGAGAGTAGAAGGATTCTGTTTAGAATCATATGAGTTCATCCTACTCTGTTGAGAGTAGAAGGATTCTGTTTAGAATCATATGAGTTCATCCTACTCTGTTGAGAGTAGAAGGATTCTGTTTAGAATCATATGAGTTCATCCTACTCTGTTGAGAGTAGAAGGATTCTGTTTAGAATCATATGAGTTCATCCTACTCTGTTGAGAGTAGAAGGATTCTGTTTAGAATCATATGAGTTCATCCTACTCTGTTGAGAGTAGAAGGATTCTGTTTAGAATCATATGAGTTCATCCTACTCTGTTGAGAGTAGAAGGATTCTGTTTAGAATCATATGAGTTCATCCTACTCTGTTGAGAGTAGAAGGATTCTGTTTAGAATCATATGAGTTCATCCTACTCTGTTGAGAGTAGAAGGATTCTGTTTAGAATCATATGAGTTCATCCTACTCTGTTGAGAGTAGAAGGATTCTGTTTAGAATCATATGAGTTCATCCTACTCTGTTGAGAGTAGAAGGATTCTGTTTAGAATCATATGAGTTCAACCTACTCTGTTGAGAGTAGAAGGCATCAATTTTGAATCATATGAGTTCATCCTACTCTGTTGAGAGTAGAAGGATTCTATTTTGAATCATATGAGTTCAACCTACTCTGTTGAGAGTAGAAGACATCAATTAGGAATGCGCCTTGTATCTTTCTGTTAATTATGTGTGATTGTCTAATGTAGAATATATACTTAGATGCCATGTCCTCTAATATCGATTAATTGTCACTAAGACAAAATATAAATCAAGTAAAGTATATTTTTATTTGATGCAATCTAGATTTCGAGGACGAAATCCTTTTAACTGGGGAATAATGTAACATTTGTGAAATTTGACTAGATTTGACTTATAAATTTAATGTAAATGATTTTTGAGAAAATATATGAATAGTAACCGTATTTGTGAATAGTAACCGTATACGTGAATAGTACCGTATACATGAATAGTAACCGTATTTGTGAATAGTAACCGTATACGTGAATAGTAATGTATTGTGAATAGTACCGTATATGTGAATATTGGCCCATACGTGTTATAAAAATTTTATTATAGAAAATGATTGAGTAACTGTAGTAATAGGAAAAACGTATATACAAAACCTTAAGTATAATGTACGGTAAACAGTGTCGGTGGTTATCTAATAATTCATATAATTACTATTCACCATCTGTGAATTATTTCGTATTTCGAATTGTTTGATTTATGGATAGAATATATCCTCGATACGCTTTTAACCGCACAATGTTTCCGAAAGTGATTGCACCTTGGGCCTCTTTGGCTTATGCTGGAGGAATGGAAGGTAGTTCGCGAAAAGTTTGCATAAGCAATCACTAAGCAACTTAATCCGCCCCGGTATTCTTCACGACCCAAGGCCAACCCTAACACAACTTGGAAATAAAATGCTGGTTTTCCTGCCATTTAAGGTATCTCTTCAATTGTAATCAATACATTTTGTATTGATTATAATACATACCATTCAAGGTATCTTTTCATATCTCTGCTATTGAAAACATCTATTCATTTCAAGATTAATACATTCTTCGTATTAATCCTATTATTTAAAAATACTTCAAAAGGATTTAGAAATATCAGAGGAATACTTTATATATCCTACGGATACGTATTACATACGGAAAGTTACATTTTTACCCTACACTTTCAAAGGTATCATTTTCGTCCTTATACTTTGGACATTTGACAATTAGTCCCTTAAACTTTTATAACAAAAATTACGTTGACAAGCGTATTAATAAATCCTTATAGTTGTATATCTATATTTGGAATTTAGCACGAATATAAATCAATTCACATTGAAACTAGGGAATACGTAACGTGGCCAGTTGACTCGCTCGTCATCGTTAACTACATCAATCTCTTCTATTTTGCTGTTGAACTATCAACAATAAGGTGAGTTTCGTAAA
Organism: Erigeron breviscapus; assembly: GCA_034093135.1. Lineage (NCBI taxonomy): Eukaryota > Viridiplantae > Streptophyta > Magnoliopsida > Asterales > Asteraceae > Erigeron > Erigeron breviscapus. Next base: position 7,946,066 of record CM067167.1, read on the forward strand.
CCCTCCCTACTCAATTGAGATTCGGGCTGAAAAGTGTACATGCTTGTTAATTGATTGTTTGTTTAATGTATTGACTTGTTGCTCGGTTAACTTTGACTTAGTTATGAATACTTGTTATGCTTTAGATAGTTGTACATACATGGAAGATAATTATACTTTTATGAATAGTAGATGTGGTGGGAAGGCTGCGGGTGACCCTATATATAAGCATCGATTATTCCTTTAAAGTATAATTATAAGAAGTGTATGTGCATCGTATTTGTTGATTGATTCACTTGTTATGATATGGACAGAGATGTCAATTTGCTTAATTGTTGATTTGATTGATTATATGATTGAATTGTTGATATGGATATGTTAGCGCATTATTTATTATATAAGTCGCATCGTTAGCGCGTTACTCGTTATGTAAGTCGCACTGTTATACATGCCGTTGAAAGACACATAAGTCATGTGGTTGTGTGTTGTTGTTGTTGTTGTTGTTGTTATACATGCCGTTGAAAGACACATAAGTCATGTTGTTGTTGTTGTTGTTGTGTTGTTGTTGTTGTTGTTGTTGTTGTTGTTGTTGTTGCTGTTATACATGCCGTTGAAAGACACATAAGTCATGTTGTTGTTGTTGTTGTTGTACACGCCTTTGAAAGACATGTAAGTCGTGCTGAAACGTGTTGAATCGTGATATGTATTGATGTTGTGCTAACGTATACTCTTTCAGGGCTTTCTTGATATGATTAGATATTCTAATCCTCGTATATCGTTAACGGTTGTATTTCCCGATACGGTTATTCCTTGTTACTTGTCCCTACGAACTCACCAACTTTATGTTGACGCTCTTTAGTACACTTTTCAGGTAATCAAGTTAATCAGAGACAAAATGGATAATTGCATTGCTTGCTTGTTAGAATTGGACTAGCTTTGGACTTCTGGATCCGTGATCCTTATTCTCCCTTTAATGGGTTACTTTTAGGATCAACTATTATTGATTTGAACTTCCTTTTATTATTGATTGAACGTGTATGTGATGAATGTTGATGAATGTATACGTTTGTACGAGTTTATGGATCGTTTCGATCTTATGTTTTCATATAGTTGACTCTACATAATTCCCATGTTGTGATGTGCTATTTCTAAGTGATACCCCATGATTCCGCCATGTTGGGGTGTTACATGCATAAGTACACATCCCATTCCCTGATGTGATGCGTCACAGTATACCACGAAGTTTTCAATTCCATTCGGTAACGCTAAAATAGGAGCATTACATAGCTTGTCTTTCAACGTTTGAAATGCTTCTTCTTGGGCATCCTGCCAAATAAATTCCTTGCCTTTTGAGTTAACAACGTCAAAGGTTGAGCAACCTTTGAGAAGTTCTCAATAAATCTCCTATAATATCCAGCCAATCCAAGAAACTGACGGATTTCTGTCGGAGTCTTAGGGGCTTCCCACTTCTTTATTTCCTCGACCTTAGATGGATCTACGTGGATTCCATCCGCATTCACTACATGACCCAAGAAGTGTACTTCCCTAATCCAGAATTCACATTTTGAGAATTTCGCGTACAACTTTTGATCCTTGAGCAGTTGCAGAATGGTTCTAAGATGACTTTCATGTTCGTCTTTATTCCTTGAGTATATCAGTATGTCGTCAATGAACACAATGACAAACTTGTCAAGATACGGTCGACATACTCGATTCATTAGGTCCATAAACACAGCAGGTGCATTGGTTAAGCCAAATGGCATAACCAAAAACTCATAATGTCCGTAACGAGTTCTGAAGGCTGTTTTAGGAATGTCCGTCTCTCTGACTCTGAGTTGATGATACCCAGATCTGAGATCAATCTTGGAAAAGTGTGATGCACCTTCCAATTGGTCAAACAAGTCGTCAATACGAGGTAAAGGGTACCTGTTCTTGACAGTCAACTTGTTCAGTTCTCTGTAATCAATACACATACGCATAGAGCCGTCGTTCTTCTTCACAAATAGGATCGGAGCTCCCCAAGGTGATGAACTTGGACGAATTAGTCCTTTAGCTAACAACTCTTGAAGTTGTTCGGACAATTCTTGCATTTCTGATGGCGCAAGACGATAGGGTGCCTTGGCCACGGGTGCAGTTCCAGGGACCAAATCTATTCCAAACTCAACTGGCCTGTGAGGTGGAAGTCCCATCAAATCTTCAGAAAACACCTCTGGAAAATCTCTAACTACTGGAATATCTTTCATGTCTTTATCCTTTGATTTTCTTTCTACTACTAATGCTAAGAAAGCAGGGTGTTCTTTTTGTAAATACTTATTTGCTTTTATCGCCGATACTAAGATCAATTTCTTTCCCGATTTGTCTCCTTGCACTACTAGGGTTTCGCCCTTCGGTAGGGGTATTCTAACAATCTTCTCATAACAACTTATATCAGCTCTAACTTTAGATAACCAGTCCATACCAACGATTACATCAAAACTACTTAGTTCTATAGGAATTAGGTCAATTTTAAAAGTTTCACCGGCCAATATCAAATTGCAATTTACTAAATGATCTTTAGCAATATATTTCTGACCGTTTGCATATTCAACAATATAAGTGTCTTTCATGGGGATAGCTATTATGCCAAAACGAGACTTAAATTCTAAGGATATGAAACTTTTATCAGCACCAGAGTCGAATAACACAAATACATAATGATTATTGAGTATGAATGTACCTATCACAACGTTGGGATCACGTCGTGCATCAGCAGCATCCAAAGCAAAAACTCGACCTCTGCCTTGTCCTCCTTGATTCCTAGCTTGATTGTTCCCCGCATTGTTCCTCACGGGAACTATAGCATTGTTGTTCGGGGCTTGATTAAGTCTTGGACACGCTGGTCGGAAATGAGTTCCACTCCCACACTCGTAGCATTGATTTGATACTTTCTCCCTACAATTCTTTGCCAAATGTCCCGCCTTTTTACAACGGTGGCAAGTAGGACAATTTCCTATATGACGTGCCACACCAGTTACATCTTCCGTCTGCGCCAGGGTTTCTATTTATATTCTGGGGAACCACTGCAAAGTTTCTGGCAGCTTTAAACCTCTTGCCATTCCCACCATTTCCAAATCCACTACCGGAGGCTTGGTCAGTCCTTCTCTTGATCACCTCAGTTCCAACAGAAGGACCGGTGGTTCTTTTCACATTTATCACCATCCGATTGGTTGCACTAACTGCCTCTTGGAGAGTCAAAGGATTAAAAGCGGCTACCAACCTTCGGATATAAGATGACAAGCCATAACAATATCTTTCAACTAATTTCTCCTCCGTATCTACCATACGAGGAACTAGCCTTGTCAGCTCATGAAAACGAGTAGTGTATTTCTCGTTGTCGTCCAATCCAACCATAGTATGATTCCAGAATTCACCTTCCATTTTCTGTACTTCCTCACGAGGACAGTACTTTTCCATGAGCATCCTTTTAAAGTTCAACCAAGGTATGCTATATGCCGGCTCTCGGCCACGAGTCCTAATCTGCTCGTTCCACCATGACAGAGCGTGCTTTTGAAATTGAGTGGAAGCATATTCCACTTTGTGTTCTTCAGCACAACGGCTGATATGAAGCACCGCTTCTATACTCTCCAACCAGTTGATTAGACCTACCGGACCCTCGGTACCATTAAATTCTTTTGGTTTACCAAAAGTGAAGGTCTTGTAGTAATTCCCGTGCAGAAGCACTCGAGGAATAACTTGTTCAGCAGTAGGCTCGACATTGTTACTGTTGTCAGCATGATGGTTATTATTGGTGTTCAGGCTTGCCGTAATCTGTGCGACTAAAGTAGGCATAGCAGCCAACAGTTGTTGTGTCACAAATGCTGCCATATTATTTTCCCCACCAGTATTTGGGGTAGGTCCAGGGCCAGTATTCACCTGGACAGTAGCAGCTTATTGTCTTTGCTGAATCACAGGTTCTTCCTGTTCAGCTTCAGTATTCAAAGGAGTTGATCGAGTAACTCTCTTTGGAGCAGCTTTCTTAACTGGAGCCTTTTTCGGGATCTTACTTCTCGTCTTGGGAGCCATCTATCCTTAACATGGACAAGACGTAATTTAGAGGTTTTCTCGTAAGAATAACACAGAATGTAGCTTTTCAAGATATAAGAGGGCATTAAACACACGTCACAAATTATCGACTTACTTGAACTCATTAACTAAACAAGACAAGAAATATAGATCACTACATTTCTAGAATTGAAATGAGTAAGTAACGTAGCCTGAACAAGTAAGTAAGCCAAAGAACGATCATATTTCATTTATACTAAAACTTTTTACATAATCTGACTTGTACATTTCCA
>CM067167.1:7951378-7964152 GCA_034093135.1 Erigeron breviscapus
GAGAGAACTAGACTCCTTACAATTCCAACGATAGGTCATACGACTAAAACGGACTCACGGTTCAAAAGTTATTGACGTTTGAAAACTGACGCGCGAAATTCCCAGAACTATCTCACTGCGCCGCAGTCAAGGCATTGCCTTGTCACTGCCCCGCAATGAGGCTAATCGAAGCAGAAGGTCAGTGGTTTTCCACTGCGCCGTAGTGGGACAACTCCCTGCACCAGCAGCTCCAAGTGCAGGAAACGAGCCAAAACCACCAAAACTCGACCCAAACCATACCAAAACGATTTGTAGGAGTTTGAAACTCATTTTGAAGCTTAACTAAGTGCCATTAAACATAAATACTGTTGATGCATGTTGATGTGACAACAGCAACTTAGATTTGATTATGTCTTATTCATTTATATGTAATTGATAGATTATGGACTTCGTGTTTTAGTAATGATTGATTACATGTTTTGGTGTTATTATATATGTTTATATATGATGTTTGTTATGTATGATATACAAGTACAAACGTAATATATGTTAGGTTCCTTATATGTTAAGTAATTGGAAAATAACAAACGGATTACAGCTAACGAAGATAAACTTCGTTATGCTCAAACGAAGATTATCTTCGTTTGATGGGCCGGGCTGCTAAGTTCGTAAGAACAAAGCCCAGCAGGCCCAATATCGATTATAAACGTATATAAACGATTGGAAACCCTAAATTAAAAAAGGCCAGTCGATATATCACACACACCTAAAGCATCTAAGTTCGTTTGTGACATATATCAAACGAATAATCAAATGAATAACTGGATGGCAAGACTTTCTCTTCTAGTGTTCATGATGCCCAATCTGTTATTGGGAAATTAAACTCTTTTTTCTCTCTTGTCCATTATATGGTGCGTTGACACTAAATCCAGGAAGGATGTACCACGAGTACCTTTGTGAATTCTGGTACACTGCAAATATGATGATGAAACTTCATCTATCAATTATACTCTCAAGGGAGGTACCAGATCCCTTGGTTTCACTGCTAGTCTACTCAGGTCTGTTCTACAGTTGAACTATTTTAACAGAATGAGTTGCCTATTGAACTTCCCACTGGTATCAATACAAGGGAAGTGTGCAGACTGATGGGGCACACAGATATCATGGATGAGCATGGCCAGCTATCCAGGAAAAGAACTATCTACATGAGCAAGCTGTCAGACTCATGGAGATACTTTTTCACCCACATTGTTGAATGTCTGGGAGGCAGTTCTGGAGGGTTAGACCAGATAAATCAAACCCATCTCCAGATTGCCTACTGCCTATGGTTTGGGCTTAGAGTGGATTTCGCTCAGATCCTTTTTGATGATCTGGTAGAGCGTCTTCGAGTGAAAGGTAGAAAACCATTTGTTCCTTATATCCGTTTTCTTTCACTCATGTTTAGAAGAGCTCTTGGAGACCAGTATGATTTTGAGACTACTCACTTTTCTGTGAGTGAGTATATGAGAGATCTGGTCAACCTCAGATCTCCACTGGATGAGGTAGATATTCCTCAGTCCATGCTCTCTTTCCAGAGAGAAGAAGTTGAAATGGCTCCAGGAAGAGGTCAAGTTAGTGAAGGACCATCTGGTGACCATGATGTACAGATCATAGAAGCTGTACAACCCATTCGACAAATTGATCCTGAAGGTCAAGGACCAGAAGTTGTTGAACCTTCCAGACGACCTAGAACTAACAGGCGTCTGATGAGAGCTGACTTCAGGTGAATCCTGAAAGACATCCTGGTGATGTTATGAATCTGGATGGGTCACCAATTTTTGAATCTGAAGAGGTTGTTGGGCAGGTAACTGATGAACAAATTGAAAATGTTGCCCAGATTATAGAGCAGGTTGTTGAGGAAGTTGAACAAGATGTTCAGACTGATGAACATGTTCTGGTGAGCAAGAGGCTCAAATAGACTTGAATGTAGAGGCTGGTGAACAAGTTAATGAACAGGCTGGTGAACAGACTGGTGATCAGACAGTTGGGATGGCTCCATAATGGGATGATGTAGATTCCCCAATGTCTGAAGGCTTTGATGTAAACATGAATTTCTTGGGTGATGAAGAAGAAAATATTGACACATCTGCTATTGCTTCAGTCACCCAACCAAATATATCTTCTGAAATGCCACCACCACCAGAATCAAATGCCACCACCACAATCAAACATGCCACCACCACCACCACCTTCAATTCCAGAAAACACTCAATACTTCACTCCAGCAACCACTCAACCTTCACAATCTCAACCTCCACCTCGTGCGCCGGAGTCACCAGTTGCAACATCTGAAGCTGCAACTGAAGAGGACTGGGCACAAGTTCCTCTAATGACCAGATTACCTTCAACTCTTGAACCTCCCAGTGGTCTCTCCACTTCATCTTCTGCCGAGGTCCAAGGCCTTTTAAGTAAGGTGGCGGACCTGGAGAGATCACTCCAGGAATCATCGCAGGTTATTTCAGACTTCAAATCATTATTATCAAATAACCTTGCATCTGAGATGAATCTGTTTGCTGGGAATGAGAAGCTTGTGTTTGAGAAGCTTGATGAACTGGTACTGGCCACAAACAACAATACTAAAAATTTCAAAGTGGCAGTCCAGGGTTTAGAGACAAGGCTGGTTAGTTCAGTTCAGACTGCAGTGACTGGTGAACTTGTTCAACCACTGGCAGATCTGAAAGAAGAAGTTCAAAAGTTGGTTTCCAGGGTAAGTTCTCTAGAGAGTAGATCCACACTTGACCAGGATGCAGTTGTCAGTACAATTAGTGATGAATGTACAAAGAAGTTCAGAATAAGTATGCTGAAAGAATTATCTGAAGAGATTTCTGAGACTGTTCTTCGTACCATTCAAGATGGGGTGTTACCCCAAGTGGAGAAATTGCTGGATGAAAAGTTGCCAAAGCACTTGCCTAAAGTAGTTGCAAATGTTCAAAAGGAAGTGCAGGCACTTAAGAAAGTTGTGACTGATACAACTCCAGTGGCAGGAAGAACATTTGGTGCACTGGACAGACATATGCTTGAACAATTATGGAATGATCTCAAGTCCAGAACTGGAGTTCATTCCAAGGGGGGAAAATTGTCTGGTGACCAAATGACACTGAAGCACTTAGCACAAAGAGCATATGGACTGAATCTGGGCTAACTGAAGAAGCTACTGGTACTGAAGCCAGTGAGCCCCAGTTTGAGTCCTTCCCAGATATTCCATCAACTCTGAAGTCAGTTAAGGGAAAACAACAAATGGAATCTGGAGAAGAAGAGCAAACTGCTAAGATGCTGATGATGAAACCTCCAAGAAGCTAGAACAAGAATGCATCATGATAGAGATTTTCAAAAGAAATCAAAAAGATGAACTGCTGGCCCATCAAAGGGAGATGGCATCTATGGGGACTCTGGACTCTTACAATGCTGGCAGGTTAGGCATATAATATTGAAGTGTATAAAAAGATGAAGGATGACCCCAGAGTTCATCAATGTTTGAGTTTATTGGATGATGTTCATGTACGCTCTTTTTACGCCGAAGAAGAACAAGTCTATGATTCTATAATTTATGGTGTAAGTGTACCAGAACTCATCAGGCAAAGGAAGGAGGAACTGGTAAGCCTCCAGAAAAAGATCAGAAAGAACGCTGGTGCTCTGGAGATAGAGTACAGAAAGAAACTGACTGGCTTACTAAAACTGACTGCCAAACAAATCAAAGCGATTAAAGATGCTGATGTAAGCAAATTCATTCCCCTGGACACTTCTCTGAAAATAAATCGTCAACAACTCCAGTCTGCTGGAGAACAAAAGAGAGTGTCAAAGGAAACTGAAGCATTGATCCAGACAGCCAAGTTGAAAGACAAGTACAATGAAATGTTAAATTTCAGGGCTGATGCTAGAAGGATCACTGGTGCTGAGATCAAATTAGCTGAAAATCATGAAGGCATGTCCAGGTTTGAAGTAAAGTTGACCAGGGAGGGTAACTTTACTGATGAAAGGAAGAGTACTTCAGTCCAAGCGTTTGGATGGAGTGAACAGAAGGAAATTGCTTTAACGTTCAGGGGGAAGACAAATGTGTCGACTGATGTTAAAGCATTTCTGAAAAGGGTTGAAAAGGTATGGAGAAGAAAGCAACAGATGGAAGTTGCAATGGGCATAAAATCGCCAGAATCAATACCATCTTCTCCATCACCAAAGAGAAAGGCTACTGAAGATGCTCCAGGACAGACATCAAAAAGAAGGGTCTGACTCTTATCATTTACTTGTTGTAAATTATTGTTTTATGAAAATTGTAAACTATTTATCAGTTGATGTATGTAATAATAGTTGCAATTTTTGATTCATATAAGTAAATGATCAGATTTAGTCTAAGTTAGAACTTAAAAGATGAAACTGAAAACACTCATGATCTATAAAGTGTTTTCCAGTAACTTAGATTTTTTAGACAAATCAAAACTTGTGTTTTTCAAGCATACAAAATTGTATAGATTAAGCTTGAAAACACTTGCATTATTTCTAAACAAATAGGGGGAATTTGTTAGGTCCAGATTTACTGGACTCGCTCCAGACTCGACTACTGGAGCCTTACTGAAGATCTGTCCAGAAACGTGTTCTACTGGAACTACTCCAGACTTGGAATCTGGAGTCCCTCTGAAGATTTGTCCAGAAATAATGGAAGACCAGTGAGCAAATACTTGTATAGGAAATATGGAGTATTCTCCAGATTAGCTCACTGGACTTCACCCCAGTCCATATCAACTCTACTGAAGACATTCTCACTGAAGTCAAAGACTGAAGTCTGAAGAAAGAAGACTGACAAATGGCGGAGTCCACTGGAAGTCTTACCAGATCTGTACACTGGAGGATTGCAGTGTTCTAGACCTTACAAGTCTGAACACTGATATCGAGGATTGACTTTTGCCTTTACACACTTTCCAAAGAACAATCCACTTGTTCTTTACCAAAGTTTACGTGTGTAAAGGTGGTTGGATAAAAGGATACAAAGTCATTTAATGTGACTTTATCCTTGTACCTTATCCAATAAATTTAATGTTCTTGTCGGATCATTAAATGTATGCAACCATATTTGTACGGCACAAAATTCACTGGTGAATTTTGTTGCCTATAAATACAAAGGCATTTCCTTGAGAAAAATACTTTTAAGCATACATTTTGCATTAAGTGAATTTGTCTAAATACTCTCGATCTTAAACTGGGATACTTCACAACTTTAAGTATCTCGATCCAAAAGAGTTCTTTGACAAATATAGATCATTTGTAATTCATAGGTTGTTAGGATACATACTTATTTGTATTATCTTGATTCCGCACAACCTTGTATTTTTTTTAACATCATAAATAAAATACACTTGAAAAATACATAATGTTCCACTTTACTTGTTTATTGCTTTAAGTCTTGTATTACTTTGTTTATATATTCTTGCATTTATTAACAAGTAATACTAGTCCATTCTAGTGATTATTAGACTTGTTGTATTTTACACTTTCTAGGTTAACCATCGTATTTCAGGGACTCACAGTCTCCTTATGATAGACTTTACCTATAGCCATATGTTCGGCTACTTTAATTATGATTTATGTCTCTTGTAGTTTTGATGGCAATTATGTTAGTGCCATAACTTGGATTTTACTTTGACTATTACGATGATGCTATTAGTAACACCAAACTTTAATGAAAGGTACCATCCGTTACGGATGGGGCAGTTTTTAAGTGATCCTTTTCTGCTATGTTTTAAACGCCGTTTGGCAAAAGTTTTTGAAATCCAGGTTTTTAAAATGACGGGTGTTACAAGTTGGTATCAGAGAAATGGTTTAAGTGAACCGAAATTCGACTAAGACCTTAGGATTTTGGACTTAAACCGTATGAGAAATGATAGGCTTAAGTAGGAATGCTTTAGCCTTAAGATGAAATGCAAGTAGGACGGGATGGGTGGAGTGTGAGAGTAGGATTAAGGCTTAATATGTATTTGTTGTTGATATGTATGATTATGACAAGTTGAGAAAGTGTTTGTAAAAGTTGACGAAATGAAGTTTGAGTTTTAAAGGAAGAACAAGGAAGTTCAAGATTAGAGTAAGAGGTTCAAGGTTGATAGAATGTTGAATGGTCGATGTTTTGGTTGCTGCATATGTGGATGGTATTCCGGCTACTTATCGAGGTAATTGTAGGCAACATACTACTCTTGCGGGTGCTATTAAGGAATTAAAGAAGTTGGATGATGATTATAAGTCCGAGAAGACAAATGTGAAAACTGTGAATGACAAGAAGGTTGTATTTAAGAAAAGGTTAGATGAGTTGTTGGATTCAGAAAAGAAGTTTAAGAATGGTTCGACTTATGAGGGCAAGGATCATGGAAAAACTAGTCAGTGGTGTTCAGTTTGTAGAGTTCATCACAATGGACCATGTTCAGAGGAAACTAAAAGATGAGATAGGTGTGGCAAGCAGGGACATGTTGCTTCTAGTTGCAAGGATAATATTCGATGTTACAAGTGTGGTAGGACGGGACATTTGATTGTTGATTGTCCTCAATGGAAAGATGATGCGAAGAAAGATGATGCTCAAAAAGTCAAGGTTTGTGCATATCAAATGACTATTGTGGAAGATGAGTGTGATGATGAGGTATCTAATAAAGTAATTCTTTAGTAGATTAGTTGATTTTATATGTGATTATTATGTGTATGTGGATTGTGTGTTTATTATGTGTGTTTTGTAGTTAGTATACCTATACTATGATGGATTGAGATGGAAATGTTGGACATTAAGATGTGTGGATATAGTTAAAGGTACACGTGTGAGGAATGATATAGTTATAATTATGGTCCGGAACATAATTATAAATGTATCATGATGCGGACGTGTTCATTTGACGGTAATCACATTGACTAATGAAAGACATTAAATGAAAGGGAGGAGGTGAAAAGCAAATGATTGGAAATGTGGTTGAATTTTAAGTGGTAAAACGTTGACAAATGTGTGTGTGGAAAGTAGTGAGAAGATGAAATGAGGTGTTGATGTCGTGAGATGATTCTGAGGACAGAATCCTATTAAGGAGGGGAGAATTGTAACATCCCAAACTTTTCAAGTTTGACTTTTGACGTTGACCGTCAACTTGTCGTTAGTGACCGTTAGTAACTATGTGTTGTATATGTGCTTATGTGAATTAAACGAATTACGTGAGTTATGTGTTAAAATGATTTAAAATAATGAAATTAAAGTAGATAATGATAAATGAAGTCATTTAATGTTCCCAATAAGATTTAAGGGTCGATAAGTGTTTCTATGGGCGTTAAACGAGCGTTAAGTGACGAAACGAGTTGTAACGAAGTGCGAGGGCCTAGATGTAAAGTTTTGAATGTTGTTCCACTATATATAGGACCTTATGCACGACCTAAAGGCTGGGAAATCAGATCTAAACCCTAGAATATTCTCACACACAAAACCCTAGGTCAATTCCTCAATTCTAGTCGAATTCGGGGGATTTCGGAAGGGTTTTTGCTTGGTTTTCGATCCGTTGATCAACCCTACAGGTATTATATCATCAATTGATTGTTGATTAAGTTTTAAAGTAGGTTTTGTCCCTGTAAATTCGACCATGAGGGCTGGGGTTGTTGGAAGTTGATGTTTTCGGTTAAAAAACACGTTTTCGTGAGTAAAATCATTAATAGAGTTGATTAACTATGTCAAGATGCAAACTTTAATGTTGAATAATGTTGTTTATATGTAAATAAGTGAATCCCAGGTGTTTAATTAGATCCATGTGTGTTCAATTGTGTTTTTGTAACCAAACGTTGCGGTTTCGAGTCGTTTTGATGATCAAAAAGAGGAATTCATTTATGCAATTGATTCAAGGATTAATTGATGTTTTCAAATGCTTAATTGTGACCTATTTGATGTCAATTTAATGGGTGTAAGTCGCGGTGGAGGTTTGGGATCCGTTCGGAAGGTGAATAAAGAGAAACGAAGTTGGTTTTGCTGGTCGACACCCGAGGTACGGCGCACCTGGGCCTTGGTGCGGCGCACCTGGTGCTGGGCTGAAGTCCCTGGTTGTTTGGTGCGACGCACAGATGGGGGGTGCGGCGCACTTGGAGGTCTGGTGGTCGTTTAGGCTTGTTTTAGTGCTCATTTGACCCATAGACCTTAGGTATAAGTTATGTTGATGTTTAGGGAACTTGGAGATGTTCTTTAAGATCCCGTTTATGTTACATGTCGATTATATGTGTGTGATAGGTAGTTGGGAACTCAAGAAAGATACGTTAAAGTTGCTTGTTGATCGTTGTGCTCGTCGTCAGGTAAGATACATGTCTTTTATCACGCTGGAGGCACAACAAAAAGTGGTTTTCTATAATTAACCTCTTAATTGGATTATCTTATGTGTGTTGGTTTTCCGGGTTATGCGGGAGGTTATGTGGGAATGTATGTAGATGAAGTGGCTTATTATGATATGATGACGTTTAAAGTAAAGTGGTTATATGCATAGTAGTATGTTGATTATAGTTATACTGCCATGAAATGATTATGATATGTGTTGTGATAATGATAATGTCAAATGATATGCTTTGATGATTGTCATGTGATGGCTGATGTGTGGGATTTAAGTGTGTTACCCGTAGGAATGCTATGATCTGTACACGTTAGTAGGATTAAACACTAAAGTAGATGTGGGATTAATGATGTTGATGTTATGATTTGACGATGATACGTGATGAATTATATGTGAGACTTAAGTGTGATAATGTCTAGTTCACTAGATATACGTAAGAAATGTTATGAGTTGTGTACGTTAGTGGGATCAAACGTTAAAGTAGATGTGGGATTAGTTAGGTAATGAATATACCTAATGTTAAAGTAAAGTGTGAAATGTTGGAAATCGTTCTAGCCTTAGTGTTAGTGCGTAAAAGTAAGAAAGATATAAATACGTGGGAAATGCTATAGTTAAATACGTGAGATTGATGTGGGAAGTGTTAAGCTTAACCCGTGCTAGTTGTAAAGCTAGTGCGTACGTGGTCGCTTGAGTGGCTCCTTGCGGCATAGTTACGTGGGACTAGTATTTCCGGGTGGAGTGACTAACCACCAATGTTAAAAGCATGACGGGATACTATGGAAATGGCATTGCCTTTCCTAAAAGTTAAGACGTGGGAAATCGTGCTAGTTGTAAAGCTAGTGCGTAATATGTAAATTGATTAAAGATGTAAGATGTGGGAATAAGTTGATTAAGATAATTATAAGAATACGTGAGAAAAATGTACATGTAATTTAAGACCTGGGATTACAATGTGATGTGGGATTTAATAAGATGTGTTGAGACGTGTGATAAGAACGATGAATAGGCACAATTAGGAGTATATATCCTACATGTGCTATACATATATGTGCGATATGTTTATGTGTGATATGTAAGACGTGAGATGAATTGATTAAGCTGATTAAGTTGATAATAAGATATGTGTGAAAGAAGGATATGTGCTTTACGTTGTGAGATCACAATGTGACGTGAGAATATGTACTAATATGAATACGTGTGACAAGTTTATGTGTGATATGCCAAGATATGATATGAAGTTACTTTTAGTGGTAAGTCTATGTTGATATGATATAAGATATTGATTAAGATGTGGGTATATGATGATAAGATGTATATGTTGATATGAAATGAAATGTGATGCAATGTGGGAAAAGGGGAGTATGAGTTGATCTATGATTGTTGTGGATGATATGTAATGTGGTTACATTTTGATAAGTAAAATATGACGAAGTTTTATGAAAGTAAAATGAAGAACGTTTTATCAGAATGTGTGTATCTTACTTAGCTAATTTTATTAGCTAACACTTGCTTTTATGAAAATGTTGTGTCCTTCAAGATAAGCAGGTATAAGCTAGTGAAGTGCGTGGATCGTGAGATGGGTAGAAGAATAAAGGAAGATTAGCATTAGTCTCCCTATGATTAGACTTTACCCATAGCCATATGTTCGGCTACTTTATTTATGATTTATGTCTCTTGTAGTGTTGATGGCAATTATGTTAGTGCCATAACTTGGATTTTACTTTGACTATTACGATGATGCTATTAGTAACACCAAACTTTAATGAAAGGTACCATCCGTTACGGATGGGGCAGTTTTTAAGTGATCCTTTTCCGCTATATTTTAAACGCCGTTTGGCAAAAGTTTTTAAAATCCAGGTTTTTAAAATGACGGGTGTTACAAAATTCGTTTGGAAAATGAAAGAAGTTGGTTTGAAAATGAAAGTCTATTGATGCAAATTCATGCAGATTGCGATATATAAGGATCATGGCATTTACTCCAATTATATGATCCGACGTAAAGGGAACAGTATCCATGTCGGAGCATTAGCGGCGACGTCGCCGCTAATGCCTGTGACGTGGCATATTGGGATCGAACGTTGTCAGTCATTATTGCAGGCATGTCGGTGGGAGCATTAGCGGCGACGTCGCCGCTAATGCTCTGGTGGGGTTGACCTTTTTCTGGTCGTGTTACCCTGTGCCTTTTGATTTCATATACACTGTAATTTTGATGTGAATGTTGGCTGCCATAAAAACGTTGACTATGCCACATAAGCCTGCCATGTAAGCAATCAAGTTAATATAAATTAGATGTTAACCGGCTACCTTTATGGCAAGTCACTGATTACACGATTCATTCAATTTTAGCATATTGTTTACATACAATGAACCCGAATAAAGTTTCTTTCTTACAATAGTAGCTGAAGACAAGTTACATACACACACATATACTTTTCCCTTATTTGAAAAAGAGAATTGAGTACAATAAACCACTTAGAATTGTTATGTGTTTTGGACCATGCGTATAAGTTAGGAGTTATCTAAACTAACAATTAACAAATGGCTTTTGATTTTTAGACTCGATCTACCACCTGAATTACTCCATTTATTTTCATCTTTCAACTAAACCGCTTGTGCATCCTACTTTAAGTTTCTGCAAGTTAGTGTAATATAAAACTAACAATCAAGAACTTTGTGATGAAATCTTATTTTATTACACTCGATCTACCCATCAAATTATCGAACCTAATTTCTTTATTTAAAAGTAAGCTTTTAATTTAACTATTTGTTTTATAATTATTTTTTGTTAATGAAGTTTTTTGTTCATGTATTTTTCATTAAAGCCATATTGACAAATCAATAATTACAAAGTATCAATTTTTCAAAACCAAATAAAATAGCTATTTATTTTTTTTTGCAAAGAAGGAGAGAACGTGCTATCAGTTTTTGATTTGTCTATTCAGAAATTTATTTGATAATTGTTGGCTGTATGATAATCTAGTCATTTGACATTATGATGTCTTAGAAATACTCATCATTATGAAAATTGTATTAGGATTTCTTGTCGTGCTGCTATCACTTCGGCCAATGTCACTGCTGTCATAGGAGCTATAGAAACTCATTCTTCTCGAGTCATTAAGCAGTAAACAACCTTGGAGTTAGCTCAACAATCAGATCCCCGGACATGAGTTAGGTCCCTGAAGCATGACTGAATGGACTTAATAGTAAAGAAGTGAATCTCTCTCTTTTCATTAGAAAGGGTGTCAAATAATTCAAGGTGAGCTAATAAAAAAAAACATAAAAGAAAATTGTAAAACATGAAAATTATATAAAATTGTAAGAATGGGTAAACAACTGCTTTTGCGGCAAACGTCTGATCCAATGATTATGTTCATAAATGTTGAAGCAATGGGAACATTACATAATGGTATGGTGTGTGTTTATTAAGGATAGTACATATGTTAAACATACATATATTTATATTGGTACATATAACTAATAATTAAGGAACTTTGTTCAAGTCTTAGATTTATTAGATAAGAGTCTTGATAAAGTCGTCAAGTGTCGGTATCTAAGGTAATTAATTGCCATTTCTATTTCATAATACTTAAACCTTATGTTAGTGTAATTCTCATTCTCATGTAATGCAATTCAGAGCACTTCACCAACTAGATGCAATTATTAAAATGACAAAGGAATATGTAAAATTTGTTATGAATTATTAAGCAGACATATGGGTCCACATGGTCCCACCATCATTTGTATTTACTTATGAATTATTTTCATAAGGTCCCATATGATTTGTTTTACTCTAGATATTTTGTATATAAATATGGATCGATCGATTCAATAGAAATGAAATAAGAAATTCTCTCTGAATATTTTCTCTTCTCTTTTATCTTTTCTAGTTATATTATAACACGTTATCAGCACGAATTGTCTATTGCAATTCTTGATCATTGGATTCTTATATCATCCTCAACTGATTAAACTGTATGATCCAGTCGAGGATCAAACTTGTTGTTGATCCAATTTTCATATATTGCTGTTGCTAAACATCACTGAGCTCACCATCTTTAAACACTCCAACCGGCCACACCACTTTTCACGTACTACTGCTGCTGTCTTGTCATTCGCAGCCAAGGTTGTTGCTGCCACCGAACAAACACCACCACTGAACTGCCACTACTCGACTACTGCTGCTGTTGTTCGAACCATCCCTCCACCGCTGATTTGATCACGACTGATGAGCTGCTGCTCTATATCCTGTTCGTGTTTTGTTGCTGTTGGTCGGTCACGAGTCCCACAAAACCGCTACTAGTTGTTGCTCTTTACCACAACACTCTCTCTTTAGTTCTCGCCGGTAAGGAAGCACAAACACCGTATCACTTTCTACTTCTTGCTGCTGCCCCAACATCCTTCCACCACCATTCAACTCGCTAGGGACCAACCAAGGTAT
>CM067167.1:7965152-7994296 GCA_034093135.1 Erigeron breviscapus
AATTTAGAGTTTCTTTTGAACAAAACCTTTGCCTATTCCAGATTTCTTACATTCAGCTCTTAATTTTCTTTGATCAACAATTTTTGGATCAGACACATTTTTAAGAAAATTTGCTTTCATTGACACCTTATCAGTTTTGGACTCAACATATTTTAAAATCAACTTGTCAGAGTCAGACTTGGTGTTACTTGAAACAGACTCAGATTTTGCTTGTGACTCATTTCCTAGAGAACCAGACTTCTTACTCTTTAAAAGCTTTATTTTCTCTTTAGGAACACTATGATCTCTAACCTTTCTTTTATTATTCTTTAAACTACTCTTGTTTGTTTTAGTCTTTGAATCTGACTCAGATTGGGTGATGGTCAGCTTGGACAAGTCAAGACTTTCTTCAGGTTTTAACTCAACAACCTGATCAGCTTCAGACACAGCTTCAACAATGGTCTGACCAATGGTTTCAGGATCTTTAAACCCAATACCAGATTTCTGAACCAACTTAATTGGTTTAGAAGTTGTTTCTTGGTTTGGACTTTGGGTGGTGAAGGGCTGATAACAAGGCTCCATAGCACAGACTTCACTTATGGCTATGGCCCTATCATAATCACCATCAAAAATAGCTTGGATCTGATGAGGTTATTGTTCATTTACACACTTAGGAACTCTCTTGGAACATATACACCATGATTCAGTAATATGCTTTATTTTTAAAAACTTTTCTTGCAGTTTTAGCTTCTTATCAAAATGGAGTTTAATTGCTTTTAAGCTTTAACTTCAGATTCTAGTTTTTCAATGGTGTGACTCTTAGAGCTGTTATCAAGTTTCAAAACATGTATTTCCTTTTTGAGTTCTTGATTAAAGTGTTTTTGTAGTAAAACCTCATACCAGTTATGTGTCAAAAGCGCGTTCGCTGAGACACAAAGCACGTTCGATGTAGTCCCCCATCGAACGCGCTCTACTGACTTCGTCACTCACTTTTTGCCGAGCCTTCGTTTAACCTTTTTGGGTCCTGAAACTTGCATAGTAGTCTACTTACATCATTTTAAGAACATTTCAAATGTCTTTTCTCGATTTGGAAAATTTTGATTTTTCGCGAAAAATGACCGTATTTTTCTAAGTATAAGACATAAAAGTTTTGTGTTTCAATACTTAAGGTCTAATTGGGTTGTTAATGACGGCCCTCACATCGTTTTGTTCTTGTTGTCGTCAAACATATGTATCTGCAACGCGTTTTTTAACTCCAACATCGTCATACCTGGTTGTGTGTTTGAACTACCAGAAAAGGAATCCATTTGGGTATTTGAAAGTGTGTTTTGATAAATGTTTATGTAAATTTTTGTGTGTATTTTTTGAATGAATTGGGGTGGATGTGAGAATGGTTGAAATGGTGGTTTAAATAAAGTTGGGTTTCTTTATAGAAAAAGTATCCGTTATGTTTGAAAAAAAGAAAAAAACTTAAACATTCAAACGGCTCTCTCCGTCTTCACCCATCAACTGGTCGATGGCCGTTGATGAAGAGCCCGTCAACGAGGGCCATGCCAACCTCTTCCTCATCGAAGAGGTGGCGGATGGGGGGTCGACGAACAGGTTGGGAGCGGCCTAAGTCCATAACACACCTTGAACACATCCTGGTAGGGCCCATGGTGACATCAGACACCTAGTCATCTCCATCCATACCAAATAACGTACTGCATAGTACCATTTACTATTAATTACATGTATCATGTATTCATCATGGATTCATCTCTTAATTAATCTCATGCGGTTTGACCATCTTTACTCGGGTATATACACAAACATATTAATCAAGTCGGTTTGATAATGTGTTTTAAATTATACATACCTTTTAGGCGGCTTTAGATTACGTTTAATATTAAAAGTCAAGCTGCATTCTTCAAATATTAATACAAAATACAAATAACACTTATTTTATTTTGTTCTTGGAAGTTTATACACAAGTACGAAAAGTGAGGTGATAAAATAGTATAAAGCTAATCCTTCGTTTCTTAATTAGTAAGGTTTGTACCACAAGTTATAGACATGTGTACATACACTTGGCAATTATAATGTTATCCACATGTTTGAATTTGAGGGTAAAGAGCTTGCTTGTGGGGGTTGGGGTGTACCCCTAATCTCCATCTTTGATTCTCAACTATTTTTTACCCCTAAATCTTTACGGGTACACTTGGTACCCTTAATCCCCTCTTTAGGCTAATACTCTCTCCTAATTAATCCTATATTTATTTTTATTTTTTAATTTTTTTTAATTTCCCTACGCTCTTATAAAATACTTCTCAACTATTTTTTACCCCTAAATCTTTACTTCCCTCCCAAATAAACCTAACCTAACGCAATAAGTTTCTTCTTTTCCTTTTTTTTTCAATTAAAATTAATCAGATTATTAATCTATAATTAATGTTTGGTTATTAATTTTCAATTTTCTGATTAAAAATAGTGTTAGGTTTATGTATTTCAATTTTAATATCTGACGTGTTCAATATCTTTTGTTTGTGATCTTGATATGGGTATGTGATATGAGTTTTTTTTTTGTTTTTCTTTTTGTCGATTTGGGTATGTAAAATTTTCAGGTTAGGTGATTTTATTTTATTTTGTTTGTATCACTAATGGTTGTCTTTCGTTTGGTTGCATGTTTAGGAAGTCCTGTCCTTGCTGGCATCTTGATTGGACGTTACGGTCTCATGATTATATACAATGTTCATGCAACGAAAGCAAAATCAAACTTCAAGTTGTTTTCATGCTTTTTAATATTGGCCTTTAGGTTTGAATGAATAAGTCTAACGTATAAGTTTTTGTAAGTATCAAATTATTTATGTTCATAGAGTCAAACTTGAAACTGTATATTGTTTAACAACTTTCAGTTCCAAGGTCTGTCAATGAAGAAATCCGTCTTTGGATTAGGTTCTGCTCAGGTGACTCTTCTTCCGTATTTTTTATATATTATTATTGAGATCGAGAGTGTTCCCCTATTTCGGTTTTGGCCTCGCCTACCGTCGGGTATTTTTGCAAGGGTTATACCCCTGGGCCGGAGGTCCTTCCACTTCGGTGGATCTGGAAGCAGCCTCCCTACCTTTGAGTAGGGGTAAGGTCTGTCTACATCATACCTCCCCATAGCCCGGCTTATGTCGGGATTGGGTACCGTTGTTGTTGTTGTTGTATTATTGAGATTCGAGGTGTTAGTGACGTGGAGCTTTCATAATAAATTGAGTATCCTGACCCAAGCAGCGCGATAACTTTAAGATTGTATATTAGGAAAACTAAGCTGATAGCTTCACATCAGAGATATTGAAGGTATGGTCTTTCATATCGGTCATTCTGGTGTGCAAATTTTTAGGCAATGTAGTTTCTTTTTTGTTGAGTTTAACTCTAAATCGTTTAGTCTAAAATTGTTGTTGTGTTTATAGTAAGTTTAAATATAACAAACTGCAAATTTTTATTTAACTAAAGTTGAAAAAAATGAGTAAACTGGAATCAATATTTATATGGAGTTATTTTTCATATGTTTCTTCTTTAGCTTTCGTATTGATTAAGTTCTGATATTGGTCATATTGATAGTTGCTTACTGTGTAGATTTTAAAATCATTTAAGTTGTGCATCTCTTTTTTTTATCAAGCAACTGCTTTCTATGAATATTAATATATTTTGAAACTACCCGTTCATTGGATGGGCCTGAAGACTAGTTGTTTGTTTTATATAGCCACACATCCATTCCTTTTGAAATCATCATCTATATTCAACACTTTGCCAACGTGTATTGTATTACCATTTCCAAATTCCAAATCACCTCATATATAAAGTCCCTTCCAACAAACCCACTATTACTTATTCTCTCTTAAAACAGCCTGTTTCTTTGCTAGCTTGACTCCTAGTTTAAACACATTGACTTTCAAAGCTTTTTGTGATTTGCTTTTTTTATCTCAACGAAAGTTAGAAACTCTCTTTACAATTCATATTCATCTAAAGTGTATAGCTAACACATTTCTAGCAATTCTTTTTGCTTAAAAAGTCTAATTTTGAAGACGAAGAGTTGAAAACGATACATAACTCAAAAGGATCAACAACCAAAGTTGTACGTGCACGAGTAGTGTTTTGGCTGTTTGATCAAACGTCACCACTTATACCGGTAAGTTAATTAGCTCCTTTTGGCATTACTGGTGTTTTTTATATTCAAAAGTTAAACACAATAAAGTGTGACAATGAAATTTGCATCATATGCTTAAATTAGTATCCTTCGATGAAAATTTTACAATCAATTAATTTTGTTGCTATATGCAGATATGTCTACTAAACTAATAACCGATACAATGCATGAAGTCAACATTGAATACAACTCATTCGACGAAGTAACATCTGCGAAGTGTGATTGTTGTGGATTGATAGAGGATTGTACCCCGACATACATACAAAGTACTCGTGACACATATCATGGTAAATGGCTATGCGGATTATGTGGAGAAGCTGTGAAAGATGAAATGGTACGAAACAAAAGACGACTAATGAGCACCAAAGAGGCCGTGAAACGTCATATGGACTTTTGTGGAGAGTCAAGGTGTGACAACTCGTAATTTATTAGCAACGGGTTAGTCTTAATCTCGATCATTATTATAATTTCGTCTAATTTAGAGAATTATAGACGTGGAAATTATTAGATAATTGAACATTTGATATAGTTCAATTAGACGTATCCTGTGATGTAGACTATTAGCTATTTAGACGAATGTCGAGTCTTAAAATAACTTTTAATAAAGATTTAAAGGTTAGGTATTAAACACAGTAAATAGACTGTCTAAACTTAATATTTCTAAAGTTTAGTTCGACGAAATTTTATTGACTTGTCTTAACTTAAATGAAACGAGGGAAAATACCTTTACTTTAAATTATGACCTTTTAGTCAAACGATATTTAATCCTAAGCATTTTACCAAATTAGAGGTATAGAAAAATATCCAAAAAGGCCACATGGACCGAAATGTATTTGTGAGGCTGGGGAACAAACCACCAAACACCCCCCTTCCCTCCTTCTTTCTTTGTGTCGACACCACCCACCCACACACAAAACACATACAACACACAAAACTCTCTCAATTCTTTCTACTCTTCACCCTAAATCAGATTTGCAAAAGAAAGATTGAAGGATTTTAAAGGTACAATATTTGGAGTAATACCATCATCAACATCATCACCATCTTCATCTTCTTCAATTAGTTCAAGAACACAAAAACTTGGTAAGCATTCTTTAACTTAATTTCACCATTTTATAGTGTATAACATGTATCTTGGTCAAATTTAATGAGTTTAGGTCGGTTTTGAACTCAAGAACACAAATTAGGGTTTATGTTACTAAAATTAGGTCAAATGATTCTTGGACACAAATTTACGGTTATGGATTGAATTTATGAAATGGGTTATGTTTAATAAGGTATGAAAACGGGTTTTGGACCATCACCAATTGAGTTTAGCCCCGAAAATGAAAGCGTGTGCGCTGTGTTTGAAGCGGGTGCGCTGAGGTTGAAAGCGCGTTCTCTGTGTTTCAGCATAGAACGCGCTCTACTGTCTTATTTTGTACTTTTTTCGTTTGGTCATCGGTCGACTTCTTCAAGGTCCGATACTTATATACTAGTCTTATATCATCAAACTAAAGTCAAATAAATGGACATTTAAATCACATTTTTGGTCGTGGCATTCTAGGATCGATAGCTAAGTAGTTGTACGTAGGATACTTGACGTTGTGAGATTTGATCCTCACCATTGGTACTCATATCCTAGGTTTTGGATAGACGTGGAGACTAGATTTGCTCATTCTCAAGTTTGCTCGCCCTTTTAGCTCTTGATCGCTAAGGTGAGTTTATGACGCCCTTTTCCTTTTACTTTGGGCCTAAAAAGCATGTGTTATTGTATACACGATTTGTTAAATAAATGATTGTTTGTGTGTATGCCATGTGATTTGGCTGCTTAGATCATTTGACTTAAATTTGCCATGTTGACGGCTGTCGAAAATGTGTATACGTGTTATTTATGAAATGTTGAATGAAATGACTTTGAATTGTCGTGTGATGGCTGATTAAATGGTTTCTTGTGTTTGGCAAACTAAAATGTTTCCCCTATTGATTGTATTGTCGGATATAGATATATCGACTGTCTTGGTTATGGTCCGCACCCACTGTAGAACGGAAATTCTGTGCGAGGCATATTGGCTGATTCTGTCGGATGTTGTATTCTGGCTGTCATATGCTGTCATCAGATCTAGATATACTGATTGACTTGATATAAGATGAGTTCAGATTTGATATACTGACTATCTTGTTATAAATTGTGATATAAGATGTGTCCAGATTTAGATATACTGGCTGTCTTGTTATAAAGTAAAAGAGATGTGTCAGCTTTGATATACTGACTGTCTTGTTATAAAAATGTTGTCAGATTTGATATACTGACTGTCTGGTCTTTTATAACTACACGTCATTGCTTTGAAATCAATGACGGTTAAACATTGGTCAAACACACTGTAAACTCACCAACTATTTCGATAGTTGATCCTCTCAAATTTCATGCTTTTCAGGGAACCAACAGTAAGTATTAGAAGCGTATATGGCATTTTAGAGCCATCTTTTGAACTTTGGACGTACAATTAGCGTCAGACATCTGAGGACTATCATATTATTAGTTCTAATTGTACTAGACTGTCCAAATGTTATTATTGTATGTAGTGGGCTCATTTCCAATTGAGGATAGTTTGTATCCGTGTATTGGGGTCCACATCTGAACGATTATACTTGTAATAAACTTGTATTTGGATTAATGGATGTAATCTCTATTTACCTTCTGATTAGTACGCAATTATTTGTTAACCATGTATTTCCGCTACAACGGGGTGTGACACAAGGTCACCCGAATCTCCACATAATTCTGCGGTTCAGCCGATAGCTGCAATGAGCAGATTATCCGGCGTGGATTGGATTCGCCAATAAGGTCTATGCCAAATAGTCCTGTAAGACATACGGATAATGTAAGAAAGAGTCAATCTTATACGGATTTGCAAGAACTTATGAAATGAAGAAAGGATGAAGAAATGCATATGAAGATTATTTTTAGTGTTATTTATTTTCTTTAACAGAGGATACACGATTTGTTGTATTTTTATCGCCATATTACAAATTCATTTGATTTTGTTCCATGTACACACATATACATAGTAAATAAAAATAAATGTTTGCTGTTTTTCATCCATTAGACCATTAGTAGGTCATAATGTGCTACTCCCTCCGTCCTACTAGAAGTGTCATGTTTTGAAATTTCAAAGTCTAACTTTTGCAACTTTGACCGTAAATAATTTTCTTTGTGTTAAATAATACATAGTGAAAGTTATATGAATTAATTGTGTTTTAGAAGTGTTTTCAATGATATAATTTTCATCAAGTTTTATATAACAAAAAAATATATATTTAAGGTCAAAGTTTAAAGATCAAGACTTTGAATATTCAAAGTAAGACACTTCTAATGGGACGGAGGGAGTATTTATCATCAACCCATAACTTCTATATTAATCTTGTGGAATATTACACGCATTATAGTTGAAGTTTACCATAAATTACTCATTTGATATAAATTTTTAAAGTTTCACTCAAATTATGCCCAACTTAATAAATGAATTATAAATAAAACTATAATTCTTAATAATTATCTTAGAAATTACACGATGATACTTGAAGTATACGCGAAATTACGGGTTTGATACCCCATGTGCACGACACGTGGCTTCACTTTACGGCCATATAGACGCCGTCAGCTATAACTACGGTTCGAGTGGAAAAATGTAAGTTTGGGTATGGTCCAAGTGAAAAATTGAAAGTTTAGGTATGATCCGGGTGAAACTTCAAAAGAATAATTTAAAATATATTTCATGTATCATCCGTATAATTTACTCTAAATCTTATACATTATGTACATACACTAACCTTTTATCACGGTAGAAACACATGTTTTTTTCATTCTTTTCCTCATATGCTTTTAGGCTTTAAGGGGGTGTTTGATACAATGGAATGGAAAAAGAAGAAAAAGAATGAGAAAAACTTCCCTTGTTTAGTTGCAATGGAGAATGAGAAAATGAATGAAGAATTATGAATCAATTTCATTTCCTCAATTCTTTATAAATTGCAGAATGGATGGGAAATGAAAATTTTATTTTCTTTGTTTTAATAATTTTATATGTATTAAATTTAATTATTATTTTAAATTTTATATTTTTTTTATATTCATTATCTGCTTGTGCCAGACGAAGAAATCTATTTCTCTTTTAAATATTCATTCTTTATCCCACTATTTTCATTCTTCATTACATTTTCATTCTCTTTAATTCTTACTTACCAAACACAGTTGGGCAAACTTAATTTCGAGGATTTATGATTTGGACAAACTTGAATTGCTCAATAAAAAAAAACAATTAAAAAAATTAGTAAATAAAAAATCAAGAGGAAAAATAAATAAAAGAACCGGAATTAGTTTAAATTGTGACTTTGTCTGAGAAAACGAACAGAACCCACCGTGTCATCATCATATCATAGTATCAACCAAAACGAAATACGAATCTTTTCTCTTCCGTTTCCGATTACTCACTGTAAGAAATCTATATATCTATATCTGTATTTATATCCATATATTCTTCTAATTTAGTTAATTTCACAATTTTAATCACTCCAATCGAAACCCTAGGTTTAGGATTAGGGTTTCGATTATAAAAATTGTGAAATCAATATTAGAAATAAAAAATGAAGAAACATATGTATCGATACCGTAAAATTATCAATGCTGCATTTACCATAGTGTTAATTTCCCTAATTTACAATAAATTTGATCAAGTTTTTGATCATGGTCAACGAAAGTCAACGGTCAGAAGGTTTATGAATGAATTAAGTTTAAATGTAAGTAATAGTAGCCTGGAAATGGATATACCGTGTACCGGAATAACGAACCATGTCGGTTATGCTACGAGTTGTGAGTTTTTGAAAGCTAACCCGCATTGTTCGTCAGACGGGCTTTTTGATTACATAAAGTTTTATTATTGTGATTGTAATGAAGGTGCATTTGGTGCTATAGTTTTAGTTGTTTGGTTAGTTGGTTTGTTTTACTTGTTGGGTAATACTGCCGCGGATTACTTTTGTTTGTCGTTGCAAAAGCTTTCGGGCTTGTTGAATTTGTCCCCAACTGTAGCTGGGGTTACTTTGCTTCCGCTTGGAAATGGGGCTCCGGATGTTTTTGCTAGTATTGCTTCGTTCGTTGGGAAGAATACGGGTGAAGTTGGGTTGAATAGTGTTTTGGGTGGCGCGGTTTTTGTTACTTGTATTGTTGTTGGGATTGTGTCGATTTGTGTGGCTGATCAGGGTGTGCAGATTGATAAGAAGGCGTTTGTTAGGGATGTTGGGTTTTTTGTTTTTACATTAATGTTTCTTTTGTTGATTCTTGTTGTGGGTAAGGTGAGTGTTGTGGCTGCGGTGGCGTTTGTGTCTATATATGTCGTGTATGCAGTTTTTGTTGCTGCAAATGAAATTGTTAGGAAACATGTTCAGAGGTTGAAATTAGATGCTGTCACTCCGTTGCTTCCACTTAGAGTGAACATATTTTCTCAAGATGAGGATTCGGTTCAAAGTTCCTTGCTTGACGTTGAAACGGAAGATGATGGTTCACAGTCGCGTAATTCTTTGTCCGAATGGATGTGGGCTTCTAATGTTGCGATCTATTCAAACCAAATGAAGTTTCAGGAACACGAAAGACATTTATGGGGATGGCATGATGATGCCATTGAGGTTGATCAGCCATGGTTTTCCTTTTGGAGTCTCTGTGCACTATTGGAGTTTCCGTTGGCCATCCCCAGAAGATTAACTATTCCTTTAGTCGAGGAAGAAACATGGTCAAAAACGTATGCGGTTTCAAGTGCGCTCTTGTCGCCACTTCTTCTTGCATTCCTATGGAACACACAAGACGATTTGGGATCTCAAAGCAAGGTCATTGTGTACATTCTTGCTGCTTTGGTTGGGACCACTCTCGGCATCCTTGCATATATGCACACTAGACCTGATCACCCACCTCGTAAGTTCCTATTCCCATGGGTTTTAGGTGGATTTCTTATGAGTATTGTTTGGTTCTACATGATTGCAAACGAGCTTGTTGCGTTATTGGTAGCATTTGGTGTGTTTCTTAGAGTAAATCCTTCAATTCTTGGATTAACGGTATTGGCTTGGGGTAATTCTATGGGTGACTTAGTTTCAAATATAGCACTCGCGTTGGACGGTGGGGATGGTGTCCAGATTGCCTTATCTGGATGCTACGCTGGTCCCATGTTCAATACACTCATGGGTTTGGGAATTTCGTTGCTACTTGGATCATGGTCAGTAAAACCTGTCTCATACAGCGTTCCACAAGATAACAGCCTTTACTACACCATGGGGTTTCTTATTATAGGACTTCTGTGGGCTCTTGTTATTCTGTTAAGAAACGACATGCGCCCTAATAGGATACTAGGTATAGGTCTTGTTGCTCTTTATTTGGTTTTTCTATCAGTACGGTTATCGAGTGCAATGGGGATCATATCATTGTTTGGCCTAAGTAAATAATATCCCAACAAAAGATTGCATATGTATGTGAATGTTTTACGAGTGAATTTTGAGCTGCAAATGACATGATGTTCAGGACTCACACGGCTACCATATCTAGTGCACAGTTGTTAGTGTAGACTGTAGTTTCAAAATTTCGAATGTTAGTGTAGTGATCAATTTTACTGTTAATTACAAAGTTACGAGTCTTTTCTTGGGACATAATTTGAGTTGTTTGTTTTGTTTATTCTCAAGTTTCTTGCATCATTATATCTTGCTGGGGAGTTCAGACTGAAAAGTTGTCATGCATATCTATACACCAGTGTCTTATGACCATTTGTTTTATAGAGGAACTCTGTTACCTAGTTAAATGCAGTAATGAACTACTACGGACCTTTTGTTGAAGATGAAGTGTTGTATACAAGAGTCTAAATAGCTTCTCGTATGACACAAATATGAGCGAGTCTGGAATGGTTTTGTAAATGAGCCGAGACGAGAGGTCAACTGTGACTTGCTTGTATTAGTCTAGGCTAACATGAATTCAGTTTAAACGTTCCAAGTTTTCTTGATCCTGACTAGCTAACACATACATTAAACTTGAAAAGTTAGATGCACATTGAGTCGTATGGTTACCAATTTCTTCCATCAAGGCAGACATCTGACAAACTTATAACAAGCACTTTACTCGAGATCGGAGAGTATTCCTAAGAAAGATGATGGTCTTTAGGCAGTTCCAAAAAAGTATCTTTGTTAATCTATCATCAATAATGTGTGATGCTTGCATGGCGATAAAAGAAATGCTACCATGTATAAGATATGTGCAAGTATAATTCAATAAAATGTTATGTTTACTTATTATGCTATGGATACAAGATTTTAAACATGTGTATACATGTAAACATTGCAAACATTGCTATTTAGTCATGAAATTCATGTATGTATTAAATGAGATGGGGACCCGCGCAATGCGGTAGCGGTGGTGGTAACGATGTGGTTATTAAGAGTATTGTAGGGATATTAGGTGAAAATATTTAAATGAATGAATAAAGGCGATAGATAGTTTGGATAAATATGGTTGAAAAATATTTTAGGGATATGTTGGGTAGATTTAGTATGTGAGATAGGAATGTGTTGAAAATTAAGGGTATTTTGGGTATTTTAAAGGTAGAGAGTTGAAAAGAAAAAAGGATAGTTTGTTTTATAATATAGTATAGATATAGATGATTTCATTACATACGAAAAGACTACATGTTAAAAACGTGATATATAATAATTTTTAGAACGAAATGCATTTTGGTTCCTGTGATATCATACAATTTGCAATTTTGGTCCAAACTCATGCAAAGTGACGATTTTGGTGCAATAAGTGAGACTTTTTGGCAATCTTGGTCCAAACTTAACTTTCCGTTTGTTTTTCACTGTTAATGAGGCCATGTGCTAGTCACGTGCGGGGTAGTTTCGTCCATTATTGCCCACCTACCCTTTAACCTTCTTTTTCATTTTTTCCGTGTAAACCAAAAATATCACGATCAACCTTTTTTCTTCAAACAGATCTCAAAAACCTAATTCTCTTATAATTGCTACAAAAATAATAATGAAAACAAAATAAATAAATAATATCATATCATCATCATCATCGCCACAATCGAAACTCAAAAACCCATGGCATCATTAAGTAGCAGCAACAGCCACAATCGCAATTGCAATCACAATCAAAAACCCACCACGCTCAGAGTCAACCCCGTCACAATCGAAACAGCAGCAGCTACAATCAATGGCATCAGCAAATGGCGGCCGCCAGACCTTCAAACTTCAGGCACTCGTCATCGTTAACATCCAATCACCACAACGTGTCAAATCACAGCCACAATCTATATATATGTTCTTTAGATATGTAGGTTGTGAGGTCCCAAATACGATGGTTAACCCAGAAGTGTAAAATACAACAAGTCTAATAATCACTAGAATGGACTAGTATTACTTAAATATAAATGCAAGTATATAAATAAAGTAATACACGACTTAAAGCAATAAACAAGTAAAGTGGAACATTATGTATTTTTCAAGGTGTATTTTATTTATGATGTTAAATAAAATACAAGGTTGTGCGGAATCAAGATAATACAAATAAGTATGTATCCTAACAACCTATGAATTACAAATGATCTATATTTGTCAAATAACTCTTTTGGATCGAGATACTTAAAGTTGTGAAGTATCCCTGTTTAAGATCGAGAGTATTTAGACAAATTCACTCTAATGCTAAATGTATGCTTAAAAGTCATTTTCTCAAAGAAATGACTTTGTATTTATAGGCAGTGAATTTTGTGCCGTACAAATATGGTTGCATGCATTTAATGAACCGACAAGAACATTAAATGCATTGGTTAATGGTACAAGGATAAAGTCACATCAATATGACTTTATTCTTTTAACCAACCACCTTTACACACGTATAAACTTTGGTAAAGAACAAGTGGAGTGTTCTTTGGAAAGTGTGTAAAGGCAAAAGTCAATTCCTCGATATCAGTGTTCAGACTTGTAAGGTCTAGAACACTGACAATCCTCCAGTGTACAGATCTGGTAAGACTTCCAGTGGACTCCGCCATTTGTCAGTCTTCTTTCTTCAGACTTCAGTCTTTGACTTCAGTGAGAATGTCTTCAGTAGAATAGATCTGGACTGGGGTGAAGTCCAGTGAGCTAATCTGGAGAATACTCCAGATTTCCTATACAAGTATTTGCTCACTGGTCTTCCATTATTTCTGGACAAATCTTCAGAGGGACTCCAGATTCCAAGTCTGGAGTAGGTCCAGTAGAACACGTTTCTGGACAGATCTTCAGTAAGGCTCCAGTAGTCGAGTCTGGAGCGAGTCCAGTAAATCTGGACCTAACAAATTCCCCCTATTTGTTTAGAAATAATGCAAGTGTTTTCAAGCTTAAATCTATACAACTTTGTATGCTTGAAAAACACAAGTTTTGACTTAGTCTAAAAAATCTAAGTTACTGGAAAACACTTTATAGATCATGAGTGTTTTCAGTTTCATCTTTTAAGTTCTAACTTAGACTAAATCTGATCATTTACTTTTATGAATCAAAAATTGCAACTAATATTACATACATCAACTGATAAATAGTCACAATTTTCATCAAACAATAAATTACAATAAGTAAATGATATAAGAGTCAGGCCCTTCTCTTCGATGTCTGTCCTGGAGCATCTTCAGAAGCCTTTCTCTTTGGTGATGGAGAAGATGGTACTGATTCTGGAGATTTCATGCCTATTGCAACTTCCATCTGTTGCTTTCTTCTCCATACCCTCTCAACCCTCTTCAGAAATGCTTTAACATCAGTCGACAAATCTGTCTTCCCCCTGAACGTTAAGGCAATCTCCTTCAGTTCACTCCATCCAAATGCTTGGACTGAAGTATTCTTTCTTTCATCAGTAAAGTTACCTTCCCTGGTCAACTTTATTTCAAACTTTGACATACCTTCATGATTATCAGCAAGCTTAATCTCTGCACCAGTGATCCTTCTAGCATCAGCCCTGAAATTCAACATTTCATTATACTTGTCTTTCCATTTGGCTGTCTGGATCATTGCTTCAGTTTCCTTTGACACTCTCTGTTGTTCTACAGCAGACTGGAGTTGTTGACGATTGATTTTCAGAGAAGTGTCCAGGGGAATGAATGTGCTCACATCTGCATCTTTAATTGCTTTGAGCTGTTTGGCAGTAAGCTTAGGTAAGCCAGTCAATTTCTTTCTGTACTCTAACTCCAGAGCACCAGCATTTTTCCTTATCTTCTTCTGGAGGTTCACCAGTTCCTCCTTCCTCTGCCTGATAAGTTCTGGTACACTAACGCTATAAATAATTGAATCATAAATTTGTTTCTTCTGGTGGGGGTGGTGGCATTTCTGATTCTGGTGGCGGCATATTTGTTTCTGGTGGAGGTGGTGGCATTTCTGATTCTGGTGGCGGCATATTTGTTTCTGGTGGAGGTGGTGGCATTTCTGATTCTGGTGGCGGCATATTTGTTTCTGGTGGAGGTGGTGGCATTTCTGATTCTGGTGGCGGCATATTTGTTTCTGGTGGAGGTGGTGGCATTTCTGATTCTGGTGGCGGCATATTTGTTTCTGGTGGAGGTGGTGGCATTTCTGATTCTGGTGGCGGCATATTTGTTTCTGGTGGAGGTGGTGGCATTTCTGATTCTGGTGGCGGCATATTTGTTTCTGGTGGAGGTGGTGGCATTTCTGATTCTGGTGGCGGCATATTTGTTTCTGGTGGAGGTGGTGGCATTTCTGATTCTGGTGGCGGCATATTTGTTTCTGGTGGAGGTGGTGGCATTTCTGATTCTGGTGGCGGCATATTTGTTTCTGGTGGAGGTGGTGGCATTTCTGATTCTGGTGGCGGCATATTTGTTTCTGGTGGAGGTGGTGGCATTTCTGATTCTGGTGGCGGCATATTTGTTTCTGGTGGAGGTGGTGGCATTTCTGATTCTGGTGGCGGCATATTTGTTTCTGGTGGAGGTGGTGGCATTTCTGATTCTGGTGGCGGCATATTTGTTTCTGGTGGAGGTGGTGGCATTTCTGATTCTGGTGGCGGCATATTTGTTTCTGGTGGAGGTGGTGGCATTTCTGATTCTGGTGGCGGCATATTTGTTTCTGGTGGAGGTGGTGGCATTTCTGATTCTGGTGGCGGCATATTTGTTTCTGGTGGAGGTGGTGGCATTTCTGATTCTGGTGGCGGCATATTTGTTTCTGGTGGAGGTGGTGGCATTTCTGATTCTGGTGGCGGCATATTTGTTTCTGGTGGAGGTGGTGGCATTTCTGATTCTGGTGGCGGCATATTTGTTTCTGGTGGAGGTGGTGGCATTTCTGATTCTGGTGGCGGCATATTTGTTTCTGGTGGAGGTGGTGGCATTTCTGATTCTGGTGGCGGCATATTTGTTTCTGGTGGAGGTGGTGGCATTTCTGATTCTGGTGGCGGCATATTTGTTTCTGGTGGAGGTGGTGGCATTTCTGATTCTGGTGGCGGCATATTTGTTTCTGGTGGAGGTGGTGGCATTTCTGATTCTGGTGGCGGCATATTTGTTTCTGGTGGAGGTGGTGGCATTTCTGATTCTGGTGGCGGCATATTTGTTTCTGGTGGAGGTGGTGGCATTTCTGATTCTGGTGGCGGCATATTTGTTTCTGGTGGAGGTGGTGGCATTTCTGATTCTGGTGGCGGCATATTTGTTTCTGGTGGAGGTGGTGGCATTTCTGATTCTGGTGGCGGCATATTTGTTTCTGGTGGAGGTGGTGGCATTTCTGATTCTGGTGGCGGCATATTTGTTTCTGGTGGAGGTGGTGGCATTTCTGATTCTGGTGGCGGCATATTTGTTTCTGGTGGAGGTGGTGGCATTTCTGATTCTGGTGGCGGCATATTTGTTTCTGGTGGAGGTGGTGGCATTTCTGATTCTGGTGGCGGCATATTTGTTTCTGGTGGAGGTGGTGGCATTTCTGATTCTGGTGGCGGCATATTTGTTTCTGGTGGAGGTGGTGGCATTTCTGATTCTGGTGGCGGCATATTTGTTTCTGGTGGAGGTGGTGGCATTTCTGATTCTGGTGGCGGCATATTTGTTTCTGGTGGAGGTGGTGGCATTTCTGGTAGACTTTCAACTTGTACAACATCCTCACCCAGAAAGTTCATATTGACATCATAATTCTGATCTTCTGACATGGGAGAATCAGCCTCATCCCAAAACATTTCACCAACAGTTGTATCACCATCCTGAGCACCAACCAGTTCACCAGCCTGTTCACTTGCTTCAACATTCAAATCGATTTGAGCCTCTTGCTCACCAGATACTCGTTCATCAGCCTGAACAATTTGTTCTACCTGCTCAACAATCTGAGCCACATTTTCTTCTTGTACAACAGTCTGTACAATATCCTCTGTCTGCTCAACAACTTGTACATTTTGTTCAGTTTCAACATTCTCCTCTTCAAAAAATAGGAGACCCATCAATGTTCATTACATCACCAGGATGTCTTTCTGGATTCACCTGAACTCCAGCTCTCATCAGACGCCTGTTTGATCTAGGTCGTCTGGAAGGCTCAACATTTAGTTGTTGACCTTCAGGAGCCACTTGTCTGATGGGTTGTACAGCTTCTATAATCTGAACATCTTGGTCACCAGAGGGTCCTTCACCAACTTGACCTCTACCTGGAGCCAATTCTACTTCTTCCCTTTGAAAAGAGAACATGGACTGAGGAATATCTACCTCATTCAGTGGAGATCTTAGGTTGGTCAGATCCCTCATATACTCACTCACAGAAAAGTGAGTAGTTTCATAATCGTACTGGTCTCCAAGAGCTCTTTTAAACATCAGTGAAAGAAAACGGATATACGGAACAAAGGCTTTTCTACCTTTCACTCTAAGACGCTCTACCA
The DNA here is from genome assembly GCA_034093135.1 of Erigeron breviscapus. Taxonomy (NCBI): domain Eukaryota; kingdom Viridiplantae; phylum Streptophyta; class Magnoliopsida; order Asterales; family Asteraceae; genus Erigeron; species Erigeron breviscapus. The sequence continues at coordinate 7,982,180 of CM067167.1, forward strand.
GATCATCAAATAGGATCTGAGCAAAATCCACTCTGAGTCCAAACCATAGGCAGTAGGCAATCTGGAGATGAGTTTGATTTATCTGGTCCAACCCTCCAGAACTGCCTCCCAAACATTCAACGATATGTGTGAAGAAGAATCTCCATGAGTCTGTCAGTTTGCTCATGTAGACTGTTCCCTTCCTGGATAGCTGGCCATGCTCATCCACAATATCTGTGTGCCCCATCAGTTGCACACTTCCCTTGTATTGATACCAGAGGGAAGTTCGATGGGCAACTCATTCTGTTCAAAATAATTCAACTGTAGAACAGACCTGAGTAAAGTAACAGTGAAACCCAAGGATCTGGTACCTTGCTTCAGAGAATAAGTAATTGATGAAGTTGCATCATCATATTGTGCAGTGTACCAGAATTCACATAGATAATCGTGGTACATCCTCCCTAGATTTAAGGTCAAAGCACCATATAATGGACATGAGAGAAAAAATGTATTTAATCTCCCAATAACGGATTGGGCATTATGAACACTGGAAAGTGAAAGTCTGGCCATCCAGTTATTCATATTTATCCTTATGGCCTTAGCCTCAAGAGTAATATGGGGTGCCTTATCAACATTTTCAGTCGGAGCATATTCAGCGGCGAGCAGATTTTTAGGCGATTTGGATTGTCTTGGTGCCATTTTATGATGAATAGATGAAATTGAATATTTAGGGTTTTGATGAAGATTTGATGAAGAATTGAATGGAAATGGAGTAAATATGAGAGATGATTATGATTGGAAATTGAATGAAGAAATAAATGAAGGAATTTGAAAGATTTGGGAGTAAATATGTTCGAAGTAAATGCAAATGAAAGTGAAAGTGGGTATATATAGGAGAGAGAATGTGGAACTCAAACGGTTTAATTTGAAATTATCAAATAAAATTTTGATCGGGTTCTGAGATCCGCATTAATTACATCACATCACACATAAATGTGTGACGGTTTATAGCCCACAAACAGTATCAAGTTGCACTTTTTGTCTTCCCAAGGTAAAAATACCATCATTTCTTTGAAAATTTACATGCCACGTAGGATTATAAGATAAATATCTTTAAAAAGTTTGCTTACGTGGCACGCACAATGACCAAGTATTTAAAAATATTATGACTCATTTCAGTGCATCTGGAGGTTGACTGGACACTCCAGTATCACTGGTGGATTAGTCCAGTGAAACATGTATTGATGGTACACTGGAGGTACACTCCAGTAAAGTACCAGTGAAAACCATTTGAAAGAGACTGGTGACCTCAAACATGCACGTCAACTAATACAGACAAATGAGAGGGACACATTTACAAGGAGACAAAAGTCACCTCAAACACGCACTTCAACCTGTCCAATTACCAGTGAGAGGGACACATTTACAAGTACCAGTAATATTTTCTGAAGAATTTGTCCAGTGAGAAAATAAATTAATAAATTCCCCCTGAACTTAAAACATTTTTAAGAGCAAAAAAATATCTTTCAAGTCTTTCCCCCTGGAATGTTGATCCAGAAATCTATTAATGCAAAGATAGTACACAACGGCGTTCAATATCTGAGCAGTCATAAATTTATAGATCTTTAAATCAAAGATCCTCAGTAGTACACAATGGCGTTCAATACCAAGGTTCCAGATTTAAGGGTTTAACATTCCCAACTCACCAACAAGATATTCAAAAGTTTTGACATCCAGAGGTTTAGTAAAAATGTCAGCGAGTTGTTTGTCCGTGGGAATAAAATGGAGTTCAATGTTGTTTTTCATAATATGATCACGGATAAAATGATACCTGAGATCAATGTGCTTCGTTTTGGAGTGCATGACTGGATTGTTCGAGATAGCAATGGCACTGGTATTATCACAAAAGATTGGGGTCTTTGAGTACTTAATACCATAATCAAGCAACTGGTTCTTCATCCAGAGTATCTGAGCACAACAACTGGCTGCAGACACGTATTCAGCTTCAGCAATGGACAATGAAACTGAAGTTTGCTTCTTACTGGTCCAGCTGACCAGTTTGCCACCAAGGAAATGACATCCACCAGTAGTGGATTTCCTGTCTATCTTACAACCTGCATGATCTGAATCTGAATAACCCATTAGATCCATGCCTGAGCCTTTGGGATACCAAAAACCTAGACTGGGGACACCTTTAAGGTACTTCAGTATGCGCTTTACAGCAAGCATATGAGATTCCTTTGGATTAGACTGATATCTGGCACATAAACATGTTGAAAACATAATATCTGGTCTACTGGCAGTTAAATACATCAGTGAACCAACCATGCCTCTATAGACAGTGGTGTTCACTGGTTTTCCATCTGGATCTGAGTCCAGTGTCAGTGGTGCAGAAATTGGAGTGGGTTTAGATGGTGAAGAGTTCATATCATATTTCTTTAAAAGATCTCTAACATATTTTTCCTGATTAATAAAAATGCCATCTTTGTTTTGTTTAATCTGGAGTCCAAGAAAATATGTTAATTCACCCATCAAACTCATTTCATATTCAGTTGACATTATTTTCGAAAATTTCTTGCACATGTTTTCATCAGTAGACCCAAAAATAATATCATTAACATAAATTTGTACCATTAACAGATTACCTTTTTCATGAAGAATAAATAAGGTATTGTCAATTGCACCTCTTTTGAAACCATTTTTCAATAAATGTTTAGTCAGAGTGTCATACCAGGCACGTGGGGCTTGTCTGAGGCCATAAAGCGCTTTGTCCAGACGATATACCCAATGTGGATGCTTTTCATCAACGAAACCTGGTGGTTGTCTGACATAAACTTCTTCTTCAAGCTTTCCATTCAAGAAAGCACTCTTTACATCCATCTGGTAGACCTTGAAATGATGATAAGCAGCGAATGCTAAGAATATTCTGATCGCTTCAAGTCTAGCCACTGGGGCAAATGATTCATCAAAATCGACATCTGACTGGCAGTAGCCTTGTGCTACCAGTCTGGCCTTGTTTCTGATTACGTGGCCATCTTCATCTACCTTGTTCCTGAAGACCCATCTTGTTCCAATTGGTTCTTTCTTTCCAACTGGGAAAGGAACCAGATACCAGACCTTGTTCCTTTCAAACTGGTGAAGCTCTTCTTGCATAGTAGTCACCCAGCTTGGATCTTCCATAGCCTCGTCAATCTTCTTTGGTTCCATCAATGATAGAAAACTAACATATAAGCATTTATTACTGGAGGCTCTTCTGGTCTGAACTCCTCTACTGGAGTCACCTATGATCTGATCAATAGGATGAGCTTTTGTCCATCTGGAGTACTGACCAGGATTGTTACTGACAACAATATCAGTGCAAGAATTCAGTTGAGTCTCCTCTGGAGTTGCTTCAGGAGGAGGATCTTGCCAGACTACTTCAGCATCTTCATCTGAGTCATTTAAATCACGATTTGCATCATGAAATTCTTCATTTGAAGGCATTTCTTGAAGTACTGGTTCAGTTTAGAATTCTTCATAAGAAGACATTTCTGGTCTATTCTCAACTGACACTGATACTGGGGGAGTAGTACGAACATCTGATCCAATATTAATTTCAGAGGGTAGTTTGAAAATAATAGAAGGATAGAATGGAGTACCACTGGAGCGTTTATTTTTCTGAGCCGGATCCAGATCAGGATGACTGGAAACTGTGTCTTCTGAATCTTCTTTATTGTAGTTGATAGGATCAGATTCACAGAAGACAATTGGAGTTACTGGGGGAGTGTCAAGGGTTGGCTTCTTGTTGATTGCAGCATTTGATTCATCAAATGTGACATGAATTGACTCATGGACCTTCTCCAGTCTCTTGTTGTAGACTCTGAAGGCCTTGCGAATGGCTGAATAGCCTAAGAAATACCCTTCATCAGCTTTGGCATCAAATTTGCCTAACTGACTGGAGTCGTTCAGGATGTAAACTGGACATCCAAAACGTGAAAATAACCAATATTTGGTTTTCTATTTCTTAAGACTTCATAGGCTGTCTTTTTGTGTCGCTTCACATACACTGACCGGTTCTGGGTGTGGCAAGCAGTAGCAATATCTGAGGGTGTATCTTTTACCAGCACGAGTCTGAACATTCACTGGACCAAAGAGGTCCATATGAAGCATATGAAGAGGTTCAGATATGCTAAAATTCTGTCTGGTCTTGAAACTGGTACGTTTCTGCTTACCCATCTCACATCCTGGACATGGCCTTTCCTTTTTGAAGGAAACTGAAGGTATCCCATCTGCAAGTTGTTTTCTGGACAACTTATTAATATTATTGAAATTTAAATGGGATAACCTTTTGTGCCATAACCAGTTTGTGTCTTCATCAGCTTGAGTATAGAAACACTGCTCTGAAGGAGAGCTTTCCATATCCATCACGTACACATTCCCTTTTCTGGGAGCAATCAACACTACCTTCCAGTCCTTGTTGAATACGATACCCTGAGCAATATTGAATAAAACTTGATAGCCATCATCACACAGTTGGGTTACACTGATCAGGTTATATTTCAAACCATTCACAAATGCAACACGTCTGAACTTGACTTGACCATTGTTCAGAACACCGTATCCCTCAGTCTTTCCACAACCATCATTTCCAAAAGTAATGGAGGGTCCATCAGAAATGGTGAACTCCTCCAGCAGGGTCTTACATCCGGTCATCGTCCTGCCAGCAGCACTGTCAAGATACCAGATATATTTCTTTCGATCGCCCTGCACATCCACCAGATATTATCAGTTAGATTTGGGAAACCATCGACTGATGGGTTCACTGGACCCTCCCTTATAGGTCCCTGGGGCAATCTGGTTTAGTTCACTTTCTTCAACAGTGGTCTTAGTTGAAAAGCACCACTGGGGTTGATAGTTTTGAAACCTTTTTCTTTTTCTCAACTGGAGAAATATTTATCTTTCTTTGCAAAAGGTTTTGTATTTTGTCTAGGGCTAGACGAAGTACCCTCAATAAAGTTTAATCTTGCATTAAAACTTTGAAATTGACGAGTCAGTAGTTTAATCTGGCTCTCTAACCTTGACAAAACATTTTCATCAGATGATACCTTAGCCTTTCCAGTTCTAGGCTTAGGTAGGGGATTGGTCTGAGGCAAAGGTTTATTCCGATAAACCTCTTTAACTGGAGCAGTCATCTGGAATGCTCCAGTCTTAACCTCTGGGGATTGAACTAGGAAAATATTGGCCTTGGGAGTTACAGGCTCATCATAAACAGTGGTGGGCCTGAACCCCTCTGGTAATCGATCGATTACTGGTATTAATGATGCTACATGAGTATTTCCATCTAAATATGCACGTTTTTGAGCAGGAAATTGATTTACTCCAGCATCATATGGCTTTCTGGTTTCTAGCCATGATTTAATCACCAGTTTTTCTTTCTCTAAAATGACTTCAAGATCTTGTTTTTCTTGAATCAATTGTTCAGTTACCAGAACCTGGGCTTGAAATGCCAGTTCAATGTTTTGAAGTTCTTTCAATTTTGATTTTAAAACAGTTATTTCAGAAAAATCTGTTTCTAGACCATTTACACAGTCAGATCTAACAGTTTCAACAAATATTAAATCAGAATTAAGAGCTTCAGCGATGTCCAGTTTTAATTCTTGGTCAGTTGCAGTATCATAATCACTAACCTTTTTAATAACAATGTCCACCCATCGTCCAGATGTGACATCCTCCTTCACCAGGTGCTCTTCGTCTGCCAGAGCCATGTAGCAGCAATCTCTTTCTTCTTCTTCATCAACAGATGAATCATCAGAAGGAACCCACTTCTCTTCAGTTGTTGCGATCATGCACTTATTATTGTTTTCCATTTGTTGTGCCATGAGAGCAATCTGGGCCTTAAGCTTTTTATATTTCAATTTATAGCTATCATCAGACTTATTATTTGAAGAAAATGGACCAGGCTTGGATACAAACTGGCTGGACCTGCAATCTTTCATGAAATGACCCTTTTTGCCACACTTAAAGCATGTCAAATTGGTCTTATCAGTTGAAGAACTGGATGCAAATTGTCCAGATGGCCTATTTGCTCTTGCTTTGAAACGGTTAAACGTTTTAGCATACATTGCAACAAGGTCATCATCATCAGTTTCATCACAACAGTCTGGAGAGATTTGACTGGATTCTCCAGAATCCATGAGTTCAGACACCATCTTCTTCATAAAAAATACATTCTCAGAAGATATCAGTGCTGTCCTTCTCAACCCCAAGACCTCTCAACTGGTTTATGATACTCATAAATCTGGTGTAAGTACCAGTGAGAGACTCATTAGGCTGAGCAAAAAATGACTCATACCTCTTGTTTAAGGAGACCTTTCTGGTGACAATGGTGTCATCTCCTCCTTCATGCTGGTTTAGAAGTTCATCCCACATGATTTTAGCACTAGGAAAAAGAACTAGTGTGGGAATAAGGGTTTCTAGAACGGCCCCGAGGATTATGTTTTTGAGAAGGGTGTCTAGATTCACCAATCTCCTCTCCTCTTCTGACCAATGTTCCTCCCTCTTCTAGATCCAGAAGGATCAAGAAGGGGATTGAGAGGTGATGTAGGGACATAAGGACCTTCATTTAAGATTTTCATCATGTTCCTCTCAATACCAGTGATGTGCAATATCATCCTAGCCTTCCACGTACCAAACTCATCACTGTTCCCACTGAATTTAGGAACAGGATTATTTGAATAGTGCACATGCACGTGTGGAGAAGCAGGAGTAGGAGGAGGAGGTGGTGGATTAGTGTTATTAACAATAGGTGGTTCATTATTTTGATCATTAACATTAACATTAGGATCAGGACCAAAATTAAAACTTCCTTGTGTATTTTCAGGGGTGGCCATCAAAGAAGCAGATCTAGGCAATGTTTAGCCTTTTGCTTTGATACCAAATGTGAGGTCCCAAATACGATGGTTAACCCAGAAGTGTAAAATACAACAAGTCTAATAATCACTAGAATGGACTAGTATTACTTAAATATAAATGCAAGTATATAAATAAAGTAATACACGACTTAAAGCAATAAACAAGTAAAGTGGAACATTATGTATTTTTCAAGGTGTATTTTATTTATGATGTTAAATAAAATACAAGGTTGTGCGGAATCAAGATAATACAAATAAGTATGTATCCTAACAACCTATGAATTACAAATGATCTATATTTGTCAAATAACTCTTTTGGATCGAGATACTTAAAGTTGTGAAGTATCCCTGTTTAAGATCGAGAGTATCTAGACAAATTCACTCTAATGCTAAATGTATGCTTAAAAGTCATTTTCTCAAAGAAATGACTTTGTATTTATAGGCAACAAAATTCACCAGTGAATTTTGTGTCGTACAAATATGGTTGCATGCATTTAATGAACAGACAAGAACATTAAATGCATTGGTTAATGGTACAAGGATAAAGTCACATCAATATGACTTTATTCTTTTAACCAACCACCTTTACACACGTATAAACTTTGGTAAAGAACAAGTGGAGTGTTCTTTGGAAAATGTGTAAAGGCAAAAGTCAATTCCTCGATATCAGTGTTCAGACTTGTAAGGTCTAGAACACTGACAATCCTCCAGTGTACAGATCTGGTAAGACTTCCAGTGGACTCCGCCATTTGTCAGTCTTCTTTCTTCAGACTTCAGTGAGAATGTCTTCAGTAGAATAGATCTGGACTGGGGTGAAGTCCAGTGAGCTAATCTGGAGAATACTCCAGATTTCCTATACAAGTATTTGCTCACTGGTCTTCCATATTTCTGGACAAATCTTCAGAGGGACTCCAGATTCCAAGTCTGGAGTAGGTCCAGTAGAACACGTTTCTGGACAGATCTTCAGTAAGGCTCCAGTAGTCGAGTCTGGAGCGAGTCCAGTAAATCTGGACCTAACATAGGTTTATATTTTGAAACATATACAAGAGAGATATATTTTGAAACATATACTTTGTAACAGAACGACGACTCACGAAGGCCTCCATCTCCTCCGATAACTATCACCACCGTCGGTTGACACACGAACCACCACCACAACCAACACTGTCCCTACTCACACATGTCAGAGCTCCGATGTCGTCACATAAATGAGAAGAATCTGTCGTGGACATAACAGAAAACAAAGCAAGATATGGGCTTTCATCACTTTGGTATTTTAATTGAAGGGAGGCGCAGAAGGGAGCAGCAAAAAAAGGGACGTAACCTTTTTGGTTTTTGTTTCCTTTGTACACAGGAGCAACAATTTTATTGTTATGGGTCTTGACTTGAGATGTTTGATTGAAGGTTTGGTTCGGGATTTGGGTATGACTTTATACTTTTATTTCGAACTTTATGGTATTTTAGATGTATGTTTGTATCTACGAGTTTGATTTCACTTACTCTTTCATCTATGATTTGTAATTTGTTTTATATTTTACACATATCTACATATCTACAATTATAATGATGGTGTTCGTTGAGGATGAATTTTTTATTTTAGATGTGATGAAGACAGATAGATTGAGAGAGAGATAAACATAACATACTTAATTGCAATAATGGTCCATGTATGTTTAAAATGACCCATCTACCCATCACATGTCTGGCACATGGTCTCATTAATGGTGAAAAACAAACGGAATGTTAAGTTTGGACCAAGATTGCCAAAAGGTCTCACTTATTGCACCAAAATCGCCACTTTGCATAAGTTTGGACCAAAATTGCAAATTGGGTGATATCACAGGGACCAAAAATGCATTTCGTTCTAATTTTTAAATTTAATACGAATAACGTAAATTACATATATAACCTTAAAACTAACAACTCTTTGAAAAGTTCAAGTGAATTATCGATATATCAATTAGTTAATCTAATAGGGTTAAAGCTCTTTATAATTTGTAACGGAAAAATGATTTATAATAGGGAAAAGGGAATATAAGGTTGTCCGACACCTAAGCTTAGGTGTGGAACCCCTCACATACTAATATTTTATTATTTATTGTTTAATGAATAAATACTTGGGGCCCCATGATTTTTATGGTTTAAAAAATTAATATGTGAGTGTCCGGCATCTAAGCTTAGGTACCTAACAGCCTTATATTCCCATCCCCTTTATAATATCATAACATGAAAGATATCACAAAGACGCTTTGGCCGAGTGGTTAAGGCGTGTGCCTGCTAAGTACATGGGGTTTCCCCGCAAGAGTTCGAATCTCTCAGGCGTCGTTCACTTTTTTAACTTCTTTTGAAATTTATAATTGATTTATATAACTTTTTTTTGGGGGGGTTTATACTACTTTTGTTTTACGTACATTGCTAAAAGCTTTCTACTCGATCTGATAAAAAAAGATATCAAATAACATTACTACTACTTTGCGTTCTGCTTTATTTTCGAAAAGTTTGCTATATTACTTGCGTTTGTAGGAAACATATGGGTTTATTGATCATGTTTTCAAGTTGTGTTTTTCCAAATGAAAGGAATATATAAAACATTCTTTGGGACATTGGATCCTTTTGATGTTGATTGACTCGTATTGCTTGTTGGTAAGGTCAATAGGAGGGTTATGGAAAGCCCATTCAATGTTGTTTTGATTTGGCTCGATCGAAATGAAACGGGCAGCACTTCAAGTTTTATGGAATATATCTTTAAGGGTCGTCTCCCTACGAGATTCAACTTACATAGATGAATCATTGATATTCCGGGTAACATTTCTGGTATAAATGATGCAAGATGGGTTGTTAATAATATAGAGGCAAACATTGTAAAAAAGGTGGATTGATTGGACTACATATGGATCTGCTAATGTAAGACCAATAACTTGCTTTTTCATTTCTTCAAACTTTTTTCATCAACATAACATAAACCCAAGCCAAAATTGTTTGAAGCTGAATAGAAAGAGCCAATACATCACTTCGAACAAAAGCATAAATAAACAAAAACGATTACAAAATTTGAAATACCTAGTCTGCCTTATAGAGCAGGCCAAAAGAAAGAGTGATAATGAAACCAACAATCGCATCTCCAGAAAACGAAAACATCAACCACATATAAGCAGACTCAAGTTTGGGTGTCTATGACAATGAATTCCAAAATGACATGACGGCTTCTACATCAAATAGTTTAGACCAATCAGTACCTAGCAACGCAAGGTCTTCGTCATAGACATCTCTATATGGACTTCCTTCAAGAGAATCATCAGGAAGTTTTAGAGTTTTAATCTGTTCAAAACACCTTTTCCCCAAATCTCCATTAAGATCTATGCTCACGCTGTTACGCAAGTCAAGTGTTCCAAGATGACAACAACCATCCAAAATCACCTGTAACTGCTCATTTGACATGTCGCTTCCAATGAGTTCAAGGTGCCTTAACTGATGTAAGTTTTTCCCGATAGCTATAGCAATCTGATCATCAAGATCTCCAATATTTGTTAGTCCATGATTCACTTTAAATGTTTTAAGCATGGGACAATAACGACCGGCAGTTTCAAAAAACTCTTTTGTCATCACGCTTACTCTACATGAGTAAAAGTTGAGTTCCTCCAAATATGGGAATTTCATTAAAGGTATTTTTCGCACATCAACATCAAAAGATACAAGTTCAAGACGTCTAAGCTGCCCCGACCTGTTAGAAGATAATTACATTTAAAGATGGACTTAAATTAGTTACTGATGTAAATAAATAATGTTTTTCAAAAAAAAAAAAGTACTGCATCAAAAAATCCAATGTAAAGTCATCCAGATGGAACAGATTCACTTCTAAAATGATGTCTTGTTAGTTTTAGGATCTCCAATCCAATAAAAATTATATATTCCTTTACAATTAAATCTGTTTTGGTATCAACTAAAAATATAGTTATATATATAGATACAGATAGATATAAACAGAGATTGCATACCTGTCTGCAACATATGAAAGAAGTTCATCATGTTTTGATGAAGAACGGATGCTGAGGTCAACTAATTGGCCTTGGCTTCTGTCCACTGCTTGCTTACACATCTGTTCTTCATAAGACGATAGGATGTGAATTTTGATAACCCTCCACATTGCAGGGTCTTTGCATATATTACGCCAAGCGGTACACACTTTCTGCGCATTCTCAAGTATGTCGACGACACCAATTCTAACACAAGCGGTGCACACTTTTTGGGCATTTTCAAGTGCACGCCAATCCCCTTTTTTTTGGTTTCTAATACTACTTGTCTTTTACATACATTGTTAAAACGTAAACGCTTTCTACTCGATCTGATGCTCAAATAACATTACTATTATTACTTGCGTTCCGCTGCATTTTCGCAAAGTCTATCTTATTACTTACGTTTGTGGGAAACATATATGGGTAAAGGTTGGGCCTAATAATATTTTCAAGTTGTATTTTCAAATGAAAGAAATTAAACATTCTTAGGGACATTGGTTTCTTCCTATTGTTTGTTGGTAAGGTCAATAGGATGAGGGTGATGGAAAGCCCATTCAATTCAATTCCCTTTTGGGTTGTTTGATTTGGCTCGATCGGTCTTGAAGATTACCTCAAAAAACTCTTTCCAAGATCATTCATTTGCTCTAACAAGCCAAAATGTGGATAATGTAAATGGAAAATTGATGTATACCAGACCCGGAAATAGCAACGGAATGATAATACCAGTAGAACTGATACGAATAAAACAGAAAATAAAGAAAGAACAAGACAAGATAATCTGGATTAATGCCCCAGCGGCCCTGAGTTCCTAAGAACAATTAATAATAATCTCCAATGACCTAAAACACGGTGGCTACAAGCCTTATTTAAATAGGACATAACCCTAACCCTAACTTGGAGAACACATAATTATCTAATAATAATAAACCGTAATTTATTAATAAGGGACCAGCCCAGCCCAACCTTCTGCCACCTCCTGATCCGTATCACTACTCCCCTCCCCACAACACACCTTGTCCTCAAGGTGTGGCTTCAAACTCTAGTTCAATCAATCTTAGGTCCGGGATTCCATGGCTTTGGTGGACCTTCCATCTCGTTTGCCTCCTCTTCCTCTGGGTCTATAAGCAGCGTAAGGCACCTCAAACTCTTCTCTGGACAACGATGACCCGGGCCAAACTTACCATTACACCGAAAACATAAACCCTTAGCTCTTTTATCCGCAAACTCAGCATCAC
>CM067167.1:7995296-8007193 GCA_034093135.1 Erigeron breviscapus
TGGTTTTCTCAAGCTTTAAGTCTCAATGATTTGCTTGAGTGAATGGACAGTCTTTTCAAGGTCTTGACATTTGTTTGTCAAATGAGCATTGGGTGAAACAACTTGAGAACTGTTACTTGACAAATGCATTTCTTTTAAAGAATCATAGTTCACTTTGAGAGCTTTATGAGCTATTGAGAGTTCTGAAAAATCTTCATTAATTTTATCAAACTCTTGTTTAGCCATTTTCAAATTGTTTTTAAAGTAAGATTTTGCTTTGTCAAAGTATCAGCAGTTGTTTGGACAGACAAGTAATCATCTTTGGAAATGGATTGTACCTCACTTGTTGTTGTTTGTGAAGTAGTTTGTGAATGATTGTTGTTGAAGTGACAGATGTCATCAAGCATGTGAGATCTTCAGAATCAGCATCAATATCTCCAAATAGCCATGGTTTCATCTTTTGTTGTTTGGCTAAGAAATTCTTTCTGATTTCAAGCTCTGAAATCATCATTGTTGTCCCTGAAATGAACGAACAAAGATTTGTAATTATTTTTGTTAAAAAAATTTTTGGAATTAAAACGATCTTGAAGAAGATCGTCTTAAGATTTGATTAGGACGATCTTGATTGAAGATCGTCTTAAGGGTTGGTAGAACGATCTTGATAGAAGATCGTCTTAGGAAAATTTTATGTAGAAAGGTAAGACGGTCTTGAATGTAGATCGTCTTAGTACTTGGTTAAGAAAAGGTAAGACGGTCTTGGTTGAAGATCGTCTTAAAAAAATTGGTTGGTTGAAAAATTTTCTAAGTATAGAAAATTCTGGAAATTTGGCCAGAATGATGTTATGATTTTAGAATTGTTGAGCAAAACCAATCTCAAAGAGATTAGTTACCCAAGGAAGTGTGTGATTCCCAATCACAACAACTTCAAATTATAAATCCACAACACACAGTTCACACAGAACCAAAAATATTAGGACGATCTTGGGAAGATCGTCTTAATACCAAAACAAAGTAAACACTAGGACGATCTTGAAGAAGATCAACAATGGTGGAAAGTGTGTGTGTTAGTGTGTGTTCTTGAGAGAGAAAGGTGTGTGTGGGAGAAGTAGGATTAATTGATTATCATATGTGTGTAAAAAGGCTTCCAGGCTTACAAAAATATGAAGGCTTGAGGGGTATTTATACTCTAAGTATATTACAAAAGCTCCCCCTCAACCTTACATTATATACATAAAATACAATGTTTGGAAATACAACTAAGCACTATTTTATATTTCTAACAGTTTGTCTGTCATGGGTTGGTCTTTCCAGATTACTAATCCTGGTGATCAACTTCTAAACCTCATCTGTCAGACCTGCCAGTGGTTGAACAACTTCAGCTTTCACTGCAGTCTGAACAGAATTAACCAACTTTGCTTCTAATTCCTGGACTGCCACCTTGATATTTTCAGAATTTTTATTTGTGGCCAGAACCAGCTCATTCAATTTATCAAACACCAGCTTCTCGTTCCCAAAAACAGATTCATTCAGATGCAAGGTTATTTGATAAAAGAGATTTAAAGTCAGAAATAACCTGCGATGAACTCTGGAGTGATCTCTCCAGGTCCGCCACCTTACTTAAAAGGCCTTGGACCTCGGCTGAAGACGAAGTAGAGAGACCACTGGGAGGTGCCAATTCAGAAGCCAATCTGGTCACCAAAGGTACTTGTGCCTGGACTCCTTCAGTGGAAGTTTCAGAAGTGACAACAGTTGAGTCCAGCACACGATGTTCAGGAAAGTTAAGTGGAGTTTCAATTGGTGGTGGTTGAGTTTGTGAAATTTGAATTGTGGGAGGATTGAAGATGGAGTTTTCTGGAATTGAAGAGTGGTGGTGGTGGTGGTGCATATGATTCTGGTGGTGGAATATTTGATTCTGGTGGAGGTGGTGGCATTTCTGGTAAGCGTTCAACTTCTACTACATCATCTCCAAGAAAACTCATGTCAGTATCAAAAATATTACCTTCTGACATGGGTGAATCAGTCTCATTCCAAACAAATGTTTCATCAACAGTCTGATCACCAGTCTGATCAAATCTATCTGAGCATCTTGTTCATCAGTCACCTGCCAACAACCTGTACATTCTCTTGCTCAACAACTTGTTCAACATTCTTCTTGCTCAAAAATAGGAGACCCATCTATATTCATAATATCACCAAGGTGGCTCGATTCTGCTCTAACTTGAACTCCAGCCCTCCTAAGATGCCTGGAAGTTCTTGGCCGTCTAGGAGGGTCAGCATTTTCTGGTTCCTGTTGGTCAGGGGCCACTTGGGTTACTGGTTGCACAACTTCAACATTTAGGTCACCAGAGGGTCCTTCACCAACTAGGTTCCCTCCTGGAGCCTCTTCTTGCTCATCTTCCCTTTGAAAACTAAGCATGGTCTGGGGAATATTTACCTCATTTGGTGGAGATCTTAGGTTGGTTAGATCACGCATAAACTCACATACAGAAAAGTGAGTGGTTTCAAAATCATACTGGTCTCCTAGAGCTCTTTTAAAAATTAGTGAAAGGAAACGAATATATGGTACATTCCTTGTGAAGAAGAATCTCCATGAGTCTGTCAGCCTGCTCATGTAGACTGTTCCCTTTCTGGATAGCTGGCCATGCTCATCCACAATATCTGTGTGCCCCATCAGTCTGCACACTTCCCTTGTATTGATACCAGAGGGAAGTTCGATGGGCAACTCATTCTGTTCAAAATAATTCAATTGTAGAACAGACCTGAGTGTATTAACAGTGAAAGCCAAGGATCTGGTACCTTCCTTAAGAGTATAAGAAATTGAAGATGTTTCATCATTATATGTTGCAGAGTACCAGAACTCACATAGATAGTCGTGGTACATTCTCCCTGGATTTAGGGTTAATGCACCATAAAGTGGACATGAGAGAAAGAAGGTGTTCAATCTCCCAATAAGGGATTGGGCACTATGAACACTGGAAAGAGAGAGTTTGGCCATCCAGTTATTCATATTGATTCTGATAGCCTTTGCCTCCAAAGAAATATGAGGTGCCCTTACAACATTTGGAACAGGAGCATATTCAGCAGCGAGCAGATTTTTCGGTGAGTTTGATTGTCTTGGTGCCATTGAATATGATAGATAGATGATATGGAACAAAAGATTTAAGGTTTATGAAGATTTGATGAAGTAAATATGAGAGAGATTGATGATTGGAAATTGAACGAAGAATGGAGTAAATGAAGGAATTTGAAGAATTTGGGAGTAAATATGTTCGAAGTAAATGCTAATGAAAGTGAAAGTGGGTATTTATATAGGAGAGATAATGTGGAACTCAAACGGTTAATTTGAAATTATCAAATATAATTTTGATCGGGTTCTGAGATCCGCATTAAATACATCACATCACACATAAATGTGTGACGGTTTACAGCCCACAAACAGTACCAACTTGCACTTTTTGTCTTCCAAGGTAAAAATACCATCATTTCTTTGAAAAAATTACATGCCACGTAGGATATTAAGATAAATATCTTTTCAAAAAGTTTGCATACGTGGCACGCACAAAGACCAAGTATTTAAAATATTATGACTCATTTCAGTGCATCTGGAGGTTGACTGGACACTCCAGTATCACTGGTGGATTAGTCCAGTGAAGCATGTACTGATGGTACACTGGAGGGACACTCCAGTAAAGTACCAGTGAAAACCATTTTGAAGACTGGTAACCTCAAACGTGCACGTCAACTAATACAGACAAATGAGAGGGACACATTTACAAGGAGACAAAAAAGTCACCTCAAACATGCACTTCAACCTATCTAATTACCAGTGAGAGGGACACATTTACAAGGTACCAGTAATATTTTCCAGAAAAATTTTGTCCAGTGAGAAAATAAATTAATAAATTCCCCCTGAAATTAAAACATTTTAAGAACAAAAATATATCTTTCAGTCTTCCCCCTGGAATGTTGATCCAGAAATCTATTAATGCAAAGATAGTACACAATGGCGTTCGATATCTAAGAAGTCATAGATTTATAAATCTTTAAATCAAGGATTCCCCAGTAGTACACAACGGCGTTCAATACCAAGGTTCCAGATTTAAGGGTTTAACATTCCCAACTCACCAACAAGATATTCAAAAGTTTTAACATCCAAGGTTTGGTAAAAATGTCAGCGAGTTGTTTGTCAGTGGGAATAAAATGGAGTTCAATATTATTTTTCATAATATGATCACGAATAAAATGATACCTGAGATCAATGTGCTTCGTTTTTGAGTGCATGACTGGATTGTTCGAGATAGCAATGGCACTAGTATTATCACAAAAGATTGGGGTCTTTGAATACTTAATACCATAATCAAGCAACTGGTTCTTCATCCAGAGTATCTGAGCACAACAACTGGCTGCAGACACGTATTCAGCTTCAGCAGTGGACAATGAAACTGAAGTTTGCTTCTTACTGGTCCAGCTCACCAGTTTCCACCAAGGAAATGACATCCACCAGTAGTGGATTTCCTGTCTATCTTACAACCTGCATGATCTGAATCTGAATAACCCATTAGATCCATGCCTGAGCCTTTGGGATACCAAAGACCTAGACTGGGGACACCCTTAAGGTATTTCAGTATGCGCTTTACAGCAAGCATATGAGATTCTTTGGATTAGACTGATATCTGGCACATAAACATGTTGAAAACATAATATATGGTCTACTGGCAGTTAAATACATCAGTGAACCAACCATGCCTCTATAGACAGTGGTGTTCACTGGTTTACCATCTGGATCGGAGTCCAGTGTTAATGGTGCAGAAATTGGAGTGAGTTTAGATGGTGAAGAGTTCATATCATATTTCTTTAAAAGATCTCTAACATATTTTTCCTGATTAATAAAAATACCATCTCTGGTCTGTTTAATCTGGAGTCCAAGAAAATATGTTAATTCACCCATCAAACTCATTTCATATTCAGTTGACATTATTTTCAAAATTTCTTGCACATTTTGTCATCAGTAGACCCAAAAATAATATCATCAACATAAATTTGTACCATCAGAAGATTACCTTTTTCATGAAGAATAAATAAGGTATTGTCAATTGCACCTCTTTTGAAACCATTTTCCAATAAATGTTTAGTCAGAGTATCATACCAGGCACGTGGGGCTTGTCTGAGACCATAAAGCGCTTTGTCCAGACGATATACCCAATGTGGATGCTTTTCATCAACGAAACCTGGTGGTTGTCTGACATAAACTTCTTCTTCAAGTTTTCCATTTAAAAATGCACTCTTTACGTCCATCTGGTAGACCTTGAACTGATGATGAGCAGCAAATGCTAAGAATATTCTGATCGCTTCAAGTCTAGCCACTGGAGCAAATGATTCATCAAAATTGACATCTGACTGGCAGTAGCCTTATGCTACCAGTCTGGCCTTGTTTCTGATTACGTGGCCATCTTCATCTACCTTGTTCCTGAAAACCCATCTGGTTCCAATTGGTTCTTTCTTTCCAACTGGGAAAGGAACCAGGTACCAGACCTTGTTCCTTTCAAACTGGTGAAGCTCTTCTTGCATAGCAGTCACCCAGCTTGGATCTTCCATAGACTCGTCAATCTTCTTAGGTTCCATCAATGATAGAAAACTGACATATAAGCATTGATCACTGGAGGCTCTTCTGGTCTGAACTCCTCTACTAGAGTCACCTATGATCTGATCGATAGGATGAGCTTTTGTCCATCTGGAGTACTGACCAGGATTGTTACTAACAACAATATCAGTGCAAGAATTCAGTTGAGTTTCCTCTGGTGTTGCTACAGGAGGAGGATCTTCCCAGACTACTTCAACATCTTCATCTGATTCATTTAAATCACGATTTGCATCATGAAATTCTTCATTTGAAGGCATTTCTGAAGTACTGGTTCAATTTCAACTGGGACTGATACTGGGGAAGTGGTACGAATATCTGATCCAATATTAATTTCAGTGGGTAGCTTGAAAATAGAAGGATAGAATGGAGTACCACTGGAGAGTTTCTTCTTTTGAATAGGTTCCAGATCAGGATGACTGGAAACTTTATCTTCTGAATCTTTATTGTAGTTGATAGGATCAGATTCATAGAAGACAATTGGAGTTACTGGGGGAGTATCAAGGGTTGGCTTTTTATTGATTGCGGCATTTGATTCATCAAATGTGACATGAATTGACTCATGGACCTTCTCCAGTCTCTTGTTATAGACTCTGAAGGCCTTGCGAATGGCTGAATAGCCTAAGAAATACCCTTCATCAGCTTTGGCATCAAATTTGCCTAACTGACTGGAGTCGTTCAGGATGTAAATTGGACATCCAAAAACGTGAAAATAACCAATATTTGGTTTTCTATTTCTTAAGACTTCATAGGCAGTCTTTTTGTGTCGCTTCACATACACTGACTGGTTCTGGGTGTGGCAAGCAGTAGCAATTGCTTCAGCCCAGAAACTGGTAGACAGACCAGATTCAGCAAGCATACTCCTGGCAGCTTCTATCAGCGTTCGATTCTTCCTTTCCACCACTCCATTCTGTTCTGGAGAGCGGGCTGATGAGAAATTCTGGGAGATGCCGGTGTCAGTACAGAATGACTCCAGAGTTGCATTCTGGAATTCTGTTCCATTGTCACTTCTTAACTGACACACCTTTCGACTGTGCTTGAGCTCAATTTGCTTGATAAGACTGATGATTTCAGCAGCAACTTCACTTTTAGACCTGAGAAAGATAACCCAACAATATCTGGAGAATTCATCTATGATCACCAGGGTGTATCTTTTACCAGCACGAGTCTGAACATTCACTGGACCAAAGAAGTCCATATGAAGCATATGAAGAGGTTCAGATATGCTGAAATTCTGTCTGGTCTTGAAACTGGTACGCTTCTGCTTACCCATCTCACATCCTGGACATGACCTTTCCTTTTTGAAGGAAACTGAAGGTATCCCATCTGCAAGTTGTTTTCTGGACAACTTATTAATATTCTTGAAATTTAAATGCGATAACCTTTTATGCCATAACCAGTTTGTGTCTTCATCAGCTTGAGTATAGAAACACTGCTCTGAAGGAGAGCTTTCCATATCCATCATGTACACATTCCTCTTCTGGGAGCAATCAATACTACCTTCCAGTCCTTGTTGAATACAATGCCCTGAGCAATATTGAATAGAACTTGATAGCTATCATCACACAGTTGACTTACACTGATCAGGTTATATTTCAAACCATTCACAAATGCAACTCGTCTGAATTTGACTTGTCCATTGTTCAGAACACCGTATCCCTCAGTCTTTCCACAACCATCATTTCCGAAAGTAATGGAGGGTCCATCAGAAATGGTGAACTCCTCCAGCAGGGTCTTACATCCGGTCATCGTCCTGCCAGCTGCACTGTCAAGATACCAGATATATTTCTTTCGATCGCCCTGCACATTCACCAGATATTATCAGTTAGATTTGGGAACCCATCGACTGATGGGTTCACTGGACCCTCCCTTATAGGTCCCTGCAGGTATCTGGTTAAGTTCACTTTCTTCAACAGTAGTCTTAGTTGAAAAGACCACTGGGGTTGATAGTTTTGAAACCTTTTTCTTTTTCTCAACTGGAGAAATAAATTTTTCTTTCTTGGAAAAAGGTTTAGTATTTTGTTTAGGGCCAGATGAAGTACCCTCAATAAAGTTTAATCTTGCATTAAAACTTTGAAATTGACGAGTCAGTAATTGAAACTGGCTCTCTAACCTTGACAAAATACAATCATCAGATGACACCTGAGCCTTTCCAGTTCTAGGCTTAGGTAGGGAGACATTCTTTTTCTTTGGAACCTGGGGTTCTTTAGAAGCAGACTGAGGCAAAGGTTCATTCCGATTAACCTTTTTAACTGGAGCAGTCATCTGGAATGCTCCAGTCTTAACCTCTGGGGATTGAACTGGGAAAATATTGGCCTTAGGAGTTACAGGCTCATCATAAACGGTACTGGGCCTGAACCCCTCTGGTAAACGATCAATTATTGGTATTAATGATGCAACATGAGTATTTCCATCTAAATAAGCACGTTTTTGAGCAGGAAATTGATTTACTCCAGCATCATATGGCTTTCTGGTTTCAAGCCATGATTTAATGACCAGTT
This sequence comes from Erigeron breviscapus, assembly GCA_034093135.1. Lineage (NCBI taxonomy): Eukaryota > Viridiplantae > Streptophyta > Magnoliopsida > Asterales > Asteraceae > Erigeron > Erigeron breviscapus. Next base: position 8,003,415 of record CM067167.1, read on the forward strand.
TTTTTTTCTAAAATGACTTCAAGATCTTGTTTTTCTTGAATCAATTATTCAGTTACCAGAACCTGGGCTTGAAATGCCAGTTCAATGTCTTGAAGTTCTTTCAATTTTGATTTTAAAACAGTATTTCAGAAAAATCTGTTTCTAGACCATTTACACAATCAGATCTAACAGTTTCAACAAATTAAATCAGAATTAAGAGCTTCAGCAATGTCCAATTTTAGTTCTTGGTCAGTTTCAGTATCATAATCACTAACCTTTTTGATAACAATGTCCACATCTTCCAGATGTGACATCTTCCTTCACCAGGTGCTCTTCGTCTGCCAGAGCCATGTAACAGCAATCTCTTTCTTCTTCTTCATCAGCAGATGATTCATCAGAAGGAACCCACTTCTCTTCAGTTGTTGCAATCATGCACTTATTATTATTTTCCATTTGTTGTGCCATGAGAGCAATTTGAGCCTTAAGCTTTTTGTATTTAGATTTATAGCTATCATCAGGCTTTTTATTAGAAGAAAAAGGACCAGGCTAGGATACAAACTGACTGGACTTGCAATCTTTCATGAAATGACCTTTTCTGCCACACTTAAAGCATGTCAGATTGGTCTTATCAGTTGAAGAACTGGATGCAAATTGTACAGATGGCCTATTTGCTCTTGCTTTGAAACGGTTAAACGTTTTAGCAATCATTGCAACCAGGTCATCATCATCAGTTTCATCACAGTCTGGAGAGATTTGACTAGATTCTCCAGATTCCATACATTCAGACACCATCTTCTTCATAGAAAATACATTCTCAGAAGATATCAGTGCTGTACCTTGTGGTTCAGTATGACTAACCACAGTAGGACTACTGGAGGCATGGTTATAGGCATCTTGTTCTGCCATAACTCTCTGAGCTTGATTTTCTTCAGTGTATCTGAAAGCTCCATATAAAGTTGAGAGAGTATGTGTGTGCAGAGTTTTACCTTGTCGTAAGACCAGGATCATGTGAGACCATTTGGTGGGAAGAATATCACAAAATTTCTCCAGAAGTATATCCTTGTCTTTCTCAACCCCCAGTCCTCTCAACTGGTTAATGATACTCATAAATCTGGTGTAAGTACCAGTGAGAAACTCATTGGGCTGAGCAAAAAATGACTCATACCTCTTGTTTAAGGAGACTTTTCTGGTGACAATGGTGTCATCTCCTCCTTCAAACTGGTTTACTAGTTCATCCCACATAGTTTTAGCACTGGGAAAAAGAACTAGTGTGGGAATTAGGGTTTCTGGAACAGCCCCGAGGATCATGTTTTGAGAAGGGTATCTAGATTTACCAATCTCCTCTCCTCTTCAGACCAATGTTCCTCCCTCTTTTCCCGACCTCTTCTAGATCCAGTTGGATCAAGAAGAGCATTGAGAGGTGATGTGGGGACGTAAGGTCCTTCATTTAAAATTTTTATCATGTTTCTCTCAATACCAGTGATATGCAATATCATCCTAGCCTTCCACGTACCAAATTCATCGCTATTCCCACTGAATTTAGGAACAGGATTATTTGAGTAGTGCACATGCACATGTGGAGAAGCAGGAGTAGGAGGAGGAGGGGGTGGATTTGTATTAATAACAGGTGGTGTAGTGTTAGTGTTATTATTTTGGTCATTATTTTGGTCATTGATATTAGGATCAGGACCAAAATTAAAACCTCCTTGTGTATTTTCTGGGTTGGCCATCAAAGAAACAGATCTAGGCAAGTTTGTTTAGCCTTCTGCTCTGATACCAATTGTAGAGTCCCTAGCTTGATGGTTTAACCCAAAAGTGTAAAATACAACAAGTTTAATAAGCACTAGATTGGACTAGTATTACTTGAATATAAATGCAAGTATATAAACAAAGTAATACACGACTTAAAGTAAAGGTGGAACACAATGTAAATATTTTCAAGTGTATTTTATTTATGATGTTAAATAAAATACAAGGTTGTGCGGAATCAAGATAATACAAATAAGTATGTATCCTAACAACCTATGAATTACAAATGATCTATATTTGCCAAATAAACTCTTTGGATCGAGATACTTAAAGTTGTGAAGTATCCCTGTTTAAGATCGAGAGTATTTAGACAAATTCACCTTTAATGCTAAAAGTAATTTTTAACGAAGAAATGACTTTGTATTTATAGGCAAACAAATTCACCAGTGAATTTGTGCCGTACAAATATGGTTGCATGCATTTAATGAACCGACAAGGTTATTAAATGCATTGGTTAAGGTACAAGGATAAAATCCTTTTAACCAACCACCTTTACACACGTATGTACTTTAGTAAAGAACAAGTGGAATGTTCTTTGGAAAGTGTGTAAAGGCAAAAAGTAAATTCCTCGATATCAGTGTTCAGACTTGTAAGGTCTAGAACACTGACAAACCTCCAGTGTTCAGATCTGGTAAGACTTCCAGTGGACTCCGCCATTTGTCAGTCTTCTTTATTCTAACTTCAGTCTTTGACTTCAGTGAGAATGTCTTCAGTAGAATAGATCTGGACTAGGGTGAAGTCCAGTGAGCAAATCTGGAGAATTTCAAATTTCCTATACAAGTAAATAGCTCACTGGTCTTCTCATTATTTCTGAACAAATCTTCAGTAGGGATCCAGTTTCCAAGTCTGGAGAAGATCCAGTTTCTGGACAAATCTTCAGTGTGGCTCCAGTATTCAAGTCTGGAGCGAGTCCAGTAAATCTGGACCTAACAGTATGTAACCCTCGTGTTTCCGCCTTGACGGGGTGTTACAGAATGGTATCAGAGCCGTGGTTGTAGAGAATTAGGTGGATTGACCTAGCCTATAGCCATTGCACCCACATTTCATATTAGCATGCATGATAGGATTTTGTGTGCAACGTGAATTGTATGACGCATAAAACTTGTTTAAAACGGAGTTTGTAGGTTTCTCATGACTTGATTAATTATGTGATGACTTGATTAACGTATGTGGTTGTGTCGGGATATCACCGTGACTTGTCGAATTGACGTTGACGTGTATTATTGTAAATCCTTAAATTGTTTAACCCTAGCAAAGTGAAATGATGTCATTAATGGAGTATGACACTCAGTAACCCTAGAGGCGCCTGATCAACAAATTTATGGTTACCCTATGTCATATAAAGTTAATGACCTCGTGGATTGCGCATTGTGGATAAAGTATAGTAGGTAACCCGGTATGTTTGATGAGTGTTGGTTAGGTGGAGGGTTAGCCGCTGGTACACCCTGTATACATACCCGACCAATACTTAGAGGCATAACGGAACCGAGTCCCGACATCCATTCAATATATTAACGGTGTGGAGGGTTAGCCGCTGGTACACCCTGTATACAAACACTTTTAATGTGTTGAATGTTGAAGTTAAGATTCGGACTATGCTTTACCCGCCTTGTTATGACTTGACCCCTTTTATATTGTGTTAATCGATTTGTGAATTGTGTTGATTGATTATGAATTGTATGATCGACGAAGCCTTAGATTATTGCCATGATAAAATCCCCGTAGAGATATGCATGATAGACGGTCTAGGGAAAACCCTAGATGTAAAATGCTTGTTACGTGATAATTGGTTTTGGATAACTCGTGTGTGTGAATCGTGAGAACTAACTTGCTAATCTAACACGTGTGCTCAGGATAATGGTTAGACCAAGGAGAGTCGTGAGACCCCCCGAAATCAAGATGAGCAAGAAGAAGTTGTAGGTGGACGTGGTGGTAGAGGTGGTCGTGGTGGTAGAGGAGGTCGAGGAGGTCGTGGTGGCCGAGGTGGCTGG
>CM067167.1:8008193-8038621 GCA_034093135.1 Erigeron breviscapus
TTTTATTTTTTAAAATTATTTTGGAATTTATATTATTTGTTTTGTGTTTTACGATATACAGTGCATTGTTTAACTATGTGTTTTTATGGTCTGACAGTTATACCAATTGTTATCACCGATCAACGGCCGGGTATAACACTAGTTATATATATTATGTTTTATACCAAGTTTTATATAAAAACCATAGTGTATAAGTACTTTTCATATATTTATAATATATTATCAAATTTTAGGAAAAAAAACATTATGTTGATCATAAAATGACAAGCTCAGTGACGATGTAAGATTTAATGTCGTAACAACCGTAACTCCTAAATGTTTAGTGCAAACATATTAAGTTCTTAGCGAAGCTAATTTTTTTGATAAAATTATCATATGTGTTTATTTAAAAAGAAAATATGGGCGTACAAAGGTTGGAACCCAGATTTTGGGTGTCAAAGGTAAACATTTCATCCAATCATCCATTAATATCATTGTATGTGTAGGAACCCGCTTCTTCTAGCCGTGCAGGACGAGGCAAGGCAAGAGCCTCGTCGGCTGCTGCACCAATTGAGAGTGGTCTTACTCCCGAAGCCATTGCTATGGGAATTCCCACTCACCCATGGTTACGATTCCCTAGAGCTCCTCCCGAGAAAAAGGTTGAATATACCAACAGGTTGGCCACTATTTTTCAGAAAGACATAGTTGAACCAAGGTATATGGAATCTAGTATGTTGGATACGTTAAATGCTCGTGGGGGTATAAGTAGGTATATGCATTTGATGGGTAGTTCGAATGATATGGATGGTAATCCCGTTGCCAAAGAGTTTAGTTTGTGGTTTGATATATTTCGGAATCGGGAGGTAGTTTGTAAGGAGTGGTGTTTAGAGGTTTGTTCGACTATTTCGGTTGAGAACATAGAGAAAGTAAAGGATGTGTTTGCTGATCAGGATATATTCTTTCGTTGTGGGGGTGTTAATAGACACTTAACTATTGCTGAGTTTGGGTTGTGCACGGGGATGTACACCCAAGAGATGTTGGATGATCCCGCTTTCGAGCGTCTTTTAGCCATTGCTGTTAGGACTACTTCTGGTTTTACTAGGAAAGCATGTGATTTTAGAGATTACTATAATTGGGTGTTTGGCGGTCGCGCTTGGAAAGCTGCTTGTGGGGCAAATACACTTCAGTCACCTATTTTGCGCTTGTTCCACAAGATGTTAGTCCATTCCTTTGTCCAATGGACTAATCACCCGGACAAGTTATATATGGAGGACTTATGGTTGTTGAGGTTGTTTGATGAAGGAGATGTTTATAGGAAAGCATGTGCTCCCTATGTGTTGGCAAAACATATGGGGACAAAAGGAGTTCGTGATAGGGGGTTAGTCTGTGGTCATTTTATTTCCAAGATGGTGAAGTATTTTGAGGGTGCTGATAATGCAGTCGCTTTGAACTGCAAACCTATGAAGCCATTCACTTGGAATGATTTGAAGCGGTGGAAATTGATTAAGCCTCTAGCTCATAAGAATGTTATTCCTGAGTTGATTGATTTTGGGGGTGCTGATGATGATGAGGAGGAGGCAGAGGCAGGTGATGATGATGATGCTGAGATGGCTGATGCACCAGAGCAGCCGCTAGAGCCCGCACGACGTACTAAGCGTCGTGCCACCACTAACCTCTGAGGGGACCATCTTCTTCTGTCGCCCCTTCAGGTCCATGGGATTTTTCTTCTTTGGGGACTTTGGTTAGTAATATGTGGGAATCTCAGCAGCAGTTTCAGCATTCCCATGAGCAGTTCCAGCAGAGGATGGGGAGTGATTTCAGATGGGTTGGTTCAGGTGTGGGCGTGTGATGATGCATGATCAGCAGCGTTATCAGCCCATGTGGGAGGCCCAGTATACGGGTCAGGAGTTCCATAGACCTGATCCTATTCCCGACTACCGCCCTCCCAGTATATTCATTCCAGAGCACCGGGCTGGAGGTGGATTCTTGTTTTCACCAGAGCGTCAGTATGAGGTGGCTCCTTCCCATGATCTTGGAGGGACGGGGCCCGATAACCCTGTTAGCTTTGGGTCTTTTGCAGGTACGCAGGCTGGTGCGGATGCTGGAGGATCAGGTTCGGCAGAACCATCGTTTGCTGAGCAGGTAGTTGGATCGATTTTTGGTACAGGACCTATGCCTGGTTACCCTTACCCTCCTCAGTGATATATGATGGGATGATGCTGCTGCCGTCTGTTGGTGATGATGGCTTGTACTTTTATTTGTTTGAACACTTTTATTTCCGTACTTTTATTTATTTTCATTTGTTTGGTTTGTATTCACCCTTAAGGGTGATGGAACATCGTATTTTATTTTTCCATTTCCGTTTGAATAATTAGGGATAGGATGAATGCATGGTTTATTTGATTATGTTTCTCGTTAATTGTGTGTTCGTGTTGATAGCAAGTTGAATGTCATATGCATATGCTGGCAGTAAGTTCAGCGACATATTTTGTTGGCATCATATTCAGGCATGGAACATACATCATACCCGCAAGTTTTTCTTGTTCTTGATTTTGTTTTTGTTTACTTTCCCCTATTTCCCTTAGTTTGCCTTAGTTCATTGGACATTGAGGGCATTGTCCAACTCAAGTGTGGGGGGTGGTAAATAGGAAAAAGTCGGGTATTTTTGAGGAATTTTGAAACTTTTGCATGCTTGTCCTTGTAGTTAATTGCTTTTGTCACTTAATTATAGAACTTAATAAGCAATTTGACTACACCTTTGGTACAAAGTTTTAATATGTGGAATGTGTTTTGACTGATTAATTAGGCAATCCCTTCTGGATTAATAATATGACTAGCACGCTCAAAGCACCCAAACACCCAAATTGTGAGATTATTGATTCATTGCTAGTTATGATAGGTTTACGGTTTTGGAATTATTAGCCTTGTAATTTGTCCCTCTCGTAGGCTTTTGAATTTATTCAAGAGTAAGGGTTCTATTTAGAGCTCTGAACTATGATGTGCAAGTTTGAGGTTGGTTTTTCATTTCCGGATTATTTCATTTGCTATGAGTGTGCCGGTGATTGCGTTGATTCTAGAACTTGTCCTGGTTGATCGTTCCGTGTTATTTATCAGAAGAGGCAAATTTAGGATAAAACCTTTGTTCTTTGTATGTTCACCCCTTGTTTCGTAAAAATTTGTTATGTGCATGTTTTGTTAATGTGCTTAGTAGCTAACTACACTGGTTAGTGAACCACCTGTTAAAACCCTTATGTTGCACTCACTTTTAGTGCAAGAAACAATAGAAAACTGTGTGTCACTAGCCTGTTCTTTGTTATTAAATCCACCCTTAATATACACCTTCCTAGCCATACCGATAGTCGAAGTCCTGGTGGGTCATTGGTTGCCTATGCTAGTGGATGGTTTGGGGTTGTCCTTTATGTCGGGTTGGGATATTCTCGGTTATTGAGAATAGATTGATTTCGTCATGTTTGTTTGGATAAAGTCTGGATCGTTCATTTCAGCATATGAGTATATGATTTGTCACTGTTTCAAATGTTATTTAAGAGAATACCAATTAGTCAGAGTAAAAGTAGCTCACAAAAAAAAGAATAAAAGAATTGAAAAACAGAAAAAGAAAAAAAAATAGAAAAAAAAAAAAGAAAAGAGCTTGGGCTGTCAGTTGGTATTTCTCACTTTTGGTCAAATCATTTTTGTAAGTTGGTACATCAATTACACCAACGAAAGGATCTTAATGCTATAATCTTAAGTTATTTGTGGGTTGGCGCGTTTGTTTAAGCCAACATGGTTAGATTTGGTTGATTGAGTTGTATAAGGGCATACACCACAGTGGTGTCGGTTTTTAATCGTCTATTGGGGGTATTGTCTGGACAACTTCTCGGGTTTTGGACCGTTGGCAACTAGTGACATGGGATTTAATGGATTAGACTATTATGTAAACTTTGTTAAATGTTGTGTTATTTGTTTTTAACACCCTGTTTACCCAAATTTCCATACCCTTTTAAATACCTTGTTTAGCCTCAGAAGTTCATTAAAACCCTTAAAGTCCTCTTTTGATAGACGTTGTGGTGCTTGCATCATGGTGGTGAAGGAACGATCCTAGTACAAGCCTATGGTTAAAAGATTATGCATCACGAATAGGCATTGAGTGATTATTCAAATATTCAACCCCAAGAGTAAGTTAGTTGGAGTAGGATAGACGAGATATCACTGATTCGATTCTTTTGTGCTTAGTCGTGTTATTAAGGCTTGTATATCAGTCAAGTATTGTCAAACATTCCAGTTTTCATTTAAGATTAAAACTGCCTAACCATCTCGTTTCATTTTCAATGATGGTTTAGCTTCTTTTTGATTACTGAAATGTAATTCCCATATGTACCAAGGTAAATTGAGTTTTGAAGTTTGGAATTTGCTTGAGGACAAGCAAAGCTTAAGTGTGGGGGATTTGATGTGTCGTATTTTATACCCATTTCCCACATTGTATTTAGTTGATTTTTGCATGGTTTATGAGTCGTTTTTGTATACATTTGGTGCGTTTATGGTATTTGTTAGTGTTTCAGGTTACTGACAGGTATTTAAGCGTAAATCTAGAGAAAACTTCATTGTTGAGGTGAAGTAAGTGCTAACTGGTCCGATTCTGGAAGATTTTTTGGGGCATATAAATAGCATGCAAAAATATCCCAAAACCCTTCTTTTCTTCTCCCAGCCGTTTTTGAAGACCTATTCAGAGATATTTTCATCTATTTATCATATTTTAGGATTTCAAACACGATTGGATCAATTTCGTTCGTAGCTTTCAATTATTATCATTCGGTAACAATGATTTCCTCATATTTTCTTTGTTATTCTTATTTTAATATGAGTGGCTAATCGCTTCATCATCCATCTTGATGGAGTGAGACAATATGTAAAGATTGCACGATTTTATTAATTCAATGTTGATTTCATTTAACGTTATATCGAGATCTTAGCGTATTTCTTCTTTATTATTTATCTTGAATTGATTGGTGATTTATGTGTGTCTTTAATGGTAATTATTGATTTCATATATTTCATTTTGATTGTTTGGGTACAAACGATTGGGTCTATGACGGGTACGGTAGATAATCGTTCATGATAATAGGGAGGAATGTGTTAACGGTTGGGTACAATCGATAGGTATAACTGTTATTTCAATAACCAAACAATTGTTTGATTAGGGAAGTTATAAAAGATGTCTTGGGGTACCGGTCTTTGTAACGAAACTAGTTTAAGCAAGAGAGTCAAATGATGTCATTAACTTGAAGGGTACGGGGTTGGTGCTTTGTTTGAGTCTCGGTTATTTAATCAACTAATTTGGATTTGAACTTCATTTGTGTGCAATCTGAGCGTATTGTTGAGCGAAATCAAGATGGATGTCTTTTAAATTATTGTCATAAAAAACATTTTCAATATCGTTTGAGGACGATCCCTGCCCCGGTAATACCGGATTTAAGTTATTTACTTTTACTTGTTGCAAAGTGACAATTCGGTCACAAAACCCCTGTTTACTTGAATTACTTAATGTTAACAATTACTTACCTTTAGTCCCTGTGTTCGATCCTGGACTTACCTTTTTAGCTATACTATATACGAACGGGTCCACTGCCCGAGAGTGTGTAGTAGTCAGTTTTAGGTATTTCTTGTTTTTAATTTTTAAACTCGATTTTGCACATCATTGACCGATTGACTAAGTCAGCTCACTTTTTAGCCATTTGGGAAGACGATAAATTTGACACCATGGCACGTTGTACATCAATGAAGTAGTATCCATGTATGGAGTGCCGATTTCCATCATAACCGATCGGGATACCCGATTTACTTCAAAGGTTTGGAAGGCGTTCCAAAAAGCGATGGGTACTCAACTCAATGTGAGTACGGCGTTCCATCCACAAACCGACAGTCAAAGTGAAAGAACGATTCAAACGCTTGAAGATATGTTACGAGCTTATGCCATCGAGTTGGTGGCAATTGGAACGTGCATTTACCGTTAGTCGAATTCTCCTACAATAATAGCTATCATGCTAGTATCCTAATAGCTCCATTTAAAGCTTTGTATGGGAGAAAATGCAGGTCACCTTTAGCTTGGTCGGAGGTTGGTGAAAGCCAACTCATGGGACCAGAAATCGTTGTTGAAACGACCAAGGCAATCTCACAAACCAAAGAAAAGTTGAGAGTGGTCCGAGAACGACAAATTAAAGTATGTAAACGTGATACAACGACCCCTTGGATTCGAAGTAGGTGATTTTGTTTTGTTAAAAGCCCCGTGGAAAGGCGTGGTTCGATTTGAAACGTGGTAAGTTAGGGCCATGATATATTGGTCCATTTAAAATCCTTGAACGAATTGGCCCGGTGGCGTACCGTTTGGAGCTCCCTCAAGACTTGAGTGGGGTTCATAATGTTTTCCATATTTGTAATCTCCGGGAGTGCTTGGCGAATCCAACACTTCACGTGCCTCTTGATGGAATCCGTGTCGATAAACGTTGAAATTCGTGGAAGAACCGATAGGGATCTTAAATAGGCAATCTAAAAAGCTAAGAATACTCGGTATACACTCGTTAAAGTGAGATGGCAAGCTAGTAGTGGGCCCGAGTTTACGTGGGAACGTGAAGACTCGATGAAAGCCAAGTATCCTCATTTTTTCAACGAGTCTAGTTAGATTTAAATTTCGGGACGAAATTCCTTTAACGAGGGAATGATGTAACATTCGTGATTTTTGACTTGTATTAACGTGAATTAAACGTGATTAATTGTGATTTAATTCCACGATTTTGGTGGCTTAGTTGATTTTTGACCCGTTAACTTGAACGTGCAAATGACTAACTAATTTAGCTAGTTGATTTCATTTAATGCCTTTTTGACGATTTGGTAACGTGTAATATGCTAGACGGAATTATATAGACGTGTTAATCGACGTTGTGACGTAAGCGACGTTTAATTTAAATTAGAAATGTAATCGGGTGATCCATGGGTCGACCCGTGACCCATGAATCACCACCATTGACCCAACCCTATCCAAATCTCCCTACCTCACTCTTTCACTCATCCTATCCACTCATTCATTTCTTACATCCCTCTCTCTCACTAAATGCACCAACCACTCACACTCTTGCACCTCTCTCTAAATTCTTAACATCATTAATTGTTATTCAAACTAGATTGGTATTAAATTCATCTTCATTATCATCATTCAAGTATCATATCAAAAGTTGGAAGCTTCAACTTCAAGAAATCTTGTTTTAAAGCCAAATTTCGGATTTTTGCTCTTGGAAGGTAAATTGGTAAGTAACTTATGTTAATATCATCATTTATTGTTCAAAATCATGTTATTAATCAAAACAAACCAAACTTGGGTCAAAAATGCAAGTCAAAACGTTTTTAGTCAAAAATTAGGGTTCTAAAGGGTTAAATGGGTCAAAAACCGGATTTTTCATTTGTTTGATGTTACGGGTCAAATTGTTGAGTGGGTTATGTTTGAAATCACATTTCTAAGCTATCACAAGCAGCTCAAGGTCGAAATTCGGACTAAATCCAATTAATACCGAAATTAGGGTTTGTATATTATGGAATTAGGTCAAAAACGATTTTTAATTATAAAATTTAGGTTTTATGATCGATTTGAAAAGGGGTTTGAATTCGTTTACATCCTCCACAATTATCCATGCTTAAAACATGTCTATGGTGGCCTCAATTCGAACTCTCAGCAGCAAATTAGGGTTTTATGCCTATGAGTCAACTTTGACTTTTTAGTCAACCTTCTTGCCCAAGTTGAATCTGCCCAGATTGCCTTCCTCCCCTGAACCACCGTAAGCTACGCCCCAAGTAGCGTAGGTTACGCCGGTCTGTAACCTTCGATTAGACCTTACGCCATTTATTGTCTGTCTACGCCCCTTTTTGCTTCTTCAGACGCTGAAATCATGTTTTCCATGCAACCGTAATGTACGGTGGTTTCCACCGTAAAGGACGCCAGTTATGTGTTGGCTACCGTATGCTACGCCTATGCCTACCGTCCCTTACGCCCTGCCATCTTCCAGCCGCCGTAACTTACGCTGCTACCACCGTAATTTACGGTGGTGTGCTTCTTCACTTTTTCCAGATTTTTAACGTAGGGTTTCCATTACACCAATCGTTTCAAGATTTTGTTTTAGCCATCACTCGGGTTCCCTTGGGGTTCTAACCAGCCTATGGGAAGAGTACAAAGTCGGGAAAGTCTAGACTCATTGGGGTTATTTTAGGAACAAACAAATCGATGTATATATATATATATATTGATGTATATATCGATGTATATATATATATATATATTATCCCAAAAACAAAATCCCCAAATTATAAACCCTAAATTAAAAACCCTTTATATATATATGTATGTATGTATGTATATGTATATGTATATAACCATATATACTTACATTAATATACATGTCAAATAAGCGTAATGATAAGTTAAACTTTGGGGGCTTCAGGACGCTTGTGACTCGTTAAACGTTTATAACTCGACCCATTTTGTGTTGTATACGAGACCTAAAAGTCGTCTAAGATTATAAATCGCCTTTAAGCACCAAGTAAATCTTGTAATAAAAGCGTACTATAAATGTGTTAGGTGGTGACCATGAGACGATCATTGGACGATAATTAGCTCGATTCTAACTTCTCATTTCCAATCAAGGTGAGTTTCGTAACTCCCTACTCATTTGAGATTCGGGCTGAAAAGTGTACATACTTGTTTGATTGATTGTTCGATTTACGTATTGGCTTGTTGTTCGGTTAATTATGCTTTCGTTTGTGAATACATGTTGTGGTTTGGATAGTTGTACATACATGGAAGACGATTATACTTTAAATGAGTTGTAGATGTGGTGGGAAGGCTGCGGGTGACCCTATATATAAGCATCTATGATTCCTTGAAAGTACAATCGTATGAAGTGTATGTGCATTGTGTGGTTGTTAACTAGATACGTTATGATGTGATTCGAGACGTTAGTTTATATATTCGTTATGATCGTTATGGTTATTATATATATATATATATATATATATATATATTATGTAAACGTGGACGTGAACGGTGGATTGACGAATCCACACCCGGTATGATCATTGCCACCGATACGGGTTGTTTAACCTGCGTAAAAATGTTATTTTGACGATATTGTATTAAAACGTATTTTCGTATATAGTGTAAACGTGAACGGTGGATTGACGAATCCACACCCGGCATGATCATAACCGTGGATTACGGGTTGTTTAACCTGCGTAAACGGGTTGTTAAACCTGCGTAAACGGGTTGTTAACCTGCGTATACGGGTTGTTAACCTGCGTAAACGGGTTGTTAACCTGCGTAAACGGGTTGTTAACCTGCGTAAACGGGTTGTTAACCTGCGTAAACGGGTTGTTAAACCTGCGTAAACGGGTTGTTAACCTGCGTAAACGGGTTGTTAATCTCGTTAACGGTTGTTATCCCGACACTTGATTCCTATTACTTACCCTTACGAACTCACCAACTTTATGTTGACGCGTTTTAGTACACTTTTCAGGTAAACAGGTAAATCAAAAGATGTATTGGAGGATTCATAGCATGCTAGGTTTGGACTTGGACTTTCCATGGATCCGTGATTCATCATTTCCCGATTGAGGGTTATGCGTATATGTGGCTCGTACTTGCATTCTTGAATGGTTCGTATGGATTACTTGATCCTTTTTATGCATTTAGATTTACTCTACATAATTTCCATGTCGTGTTGTGCTTAGTATGTAACCCTCATGATTCCGCCTTGTTGGGGTGTTACAGCTCACTACCTTTATTCAATTTTGATTCGTTTGAAACCTTCCATACCGGATCCTTGAACCAGTAGGCGCTAATCAGTTTTGAACTTCTGATCATGGTCCTTTCGCAGACCTCAAGGTTATGTAGGTGACAGTTTCACCTCTTTTAAGCTTATGTAGGTTATGTCTACGTAAGGTTTAAAAAGATGGCGAAAAGAAAACTTTCAAACGGGCTAAATGTATCTTTTGGCATCCAAATTTCTAACCTAGATTATTTTTTTTGAACAGGTGCACATTATTCATAATGCCGGAGCACTCCTCACCATAACATGGTGAGAACCGCCTAGGGGGGAAACCCGGGTATCCTCAACCAGCTGGGCTGGCATCACTGGATTCATATTTTACACGCTAATTAATTATTAAAGTATGAAAATTGTGGACAAAATGGATTTCATGCCAACCTCAAGTCTATAATTATTCGTATGTTTATTCTGATATACTTTAACCAACTCCCGGTCATTATTTATAACCATTAGATTTGGGAAGTATTATGTGAGATTTTAATATTTGTAATTATTAAAAAAAAAAAAACTCAAAAAAGTGTTTTAAAAACCAAATTTAACTACGTTTGAATTTATGTGTGTGCGTTTTTTATTTTGTTTTAGATTTTGCTATTGTGTTAACCATAGAGTCTTTTTTTTTATAGCAAAATCTGACTTCTCGTTATTTGTTGAAAAACCTTTATTTTTAATAAACGAGAGAAAGTACCCGCGCGTTGCGGCGGTGAGATGGTGGGGGTGATAGGTCATAGAGTGTGATAGGTCATAGAATGTGATAGGTCATAGAGTGTGATAGCCAAATGCCTTAGCCGTAAAAATTCGTCGAAAGTATATCGAATGACATCTCTAATGAAAGAACATGAAATTTTAAGAACACCCATATAATTTTTATAATTTATCGATATACGGTTTTTGAGATAAAAGATTTTGAATGAATTAGAGGAATAAAATGGTTTATGGAGGAGAGAGAAAAAAATGAGTGGTTGAGATTTGAGGAGAGAGAGAAAAATGAGTGGTTGAGATTTCTTCTAAGGGTATTATGAATAAGTGACAGAGTATTTTGGGGTTTTCAACTACTTAAAGTTGAAAAAATGGAGAGAGTAAATGCTTTATAATGTAGTAGAGATAAATACACGCGCATTGCGGCGGTGAGATGGTGGGGGTGATAAGTCATAGGAGGTGATAAGTCATAGAGTGTGATAGCCAAATGCCTTAGCCGTACGGACTCCGCCCTCGGATTTAAAAATTCGTCGAAAGTATATCGAATGACATCTCTAATGAAAGAGCATGAAATTTTAAGAACACCCATATAGTTTTTATAATTTATCGATATACGGTTTTTGAGATAAAAGATTTTGAATGAATTAGAGGAATAAAATGGTTTATGGAGGAGAGAGAAAAAAATGAGTGGTTGAGATTTGAGGAGAGAGGGGAAAATGAGTGGTTGAGATTTAAGGGTATTATAAGTATATTAGGTAGAGATGTTTAAATTAGTGAATAAAGAAGAGGGGTAATTTAGATAGTTCAAAGTTGTAATTTGAGATTTAGAAAAATGGCTCCTCTATTATATAGGACTAAAGATAAGAACACCCATATAGTTTTTATAATTTATCGATATACGGTTTTTGAGATAAAAGATTTTGAATGAATTAGAGGAATAAAATGGTTTATGGAGGAGAGAGAAAAAAATGAGTGGTTGAGATTTGAGGAGAGAGAGAAAAAAATGAGTGGTTGAGATTTGAGGAGAGAGAGAAAAATGAGTGGTTGAGATTTAAGGGTATTATAAGTATATTAGGTAGAGATGTTTAAATTAGTGAATAAAGAAGAGGGGTAATTTAGGTAGTTCAAAGTTGTAATTTGAGATTTAGAAAAAAGGGCTCCTCTATTATATAGGAGTAAAGATAAAGATAATTACTCCGTATTTCACAGTCAAACATTTCTTCACTTTGAAAAGTCAAACATCTATCTTTACCTTTTCCTCATTTTCTTTTATTTTACACCGCATATCCCCAAAATAACTAAACTGGAAATATTCATATTTTCCCTCTCTAATATAAACAAGCGGTTCCATTTTATAGCGGAATCACAACCACACACACACACTGGCAGCTACACACACACACTCTCTCTCTCTCTCACACACACACACACAAACAAAAATTAGCTACACCTTGAGATGGCAACGACAGTGCCGGAGATCATCGTCGTCGTCGAACCGGAGAATCAGGACGATATCGCCGCAACAGATAGAGTTACCTCAACTGTAATCTCATCAACTCTTCGAGGCCTTTTTGCGCGCCGGATTTTGGTATCATCTATACTAACCGGATTTTTCTATAATTTTCATGAGCCGGATTGGTTAGAACTGAAGAGTAATTTCGGCTACTTGTTACCGGTTGTTGTTATCGAGACAATTTGGAATGTTTTGTTAGTTGCGGTTTCTGTTGTTATTTTGATTTGGAGTGCTGCCAGTAAAGAGAGGAATGTGTTAACTCTTGGTGTTTTGATTTCGATTTACATGTTTCATTGTGTGCTTCATGTTGTGCTGCTGTGGCAAGAGTATTATAAAAGGAGAAATTCGACTCCTACTCAAATCAGGTGATTTTCACTGATTTAATTTACATTATTTGAATTGCTGGTCCATTACGAGATTGAATACTTTTGTTGTTGTAATTATATATATATATTATATATATATATATATATATATATATATAGAAGATCGATGATTAAGACTATAAAATTTTTATATAAGTTTAGTTTTTTTTTTTCTTTTTCTTTTTTTTTTTTTTTTTTTTTTTTTTTTTTTTATTCTGTTTGTTTTAAGTGTTTTTTTTTTTTTTTTATGCAGCGTTAGCTGTAATTTAGAGTAAGCTTTTGATTATACTCAAAACTGAGTGCAATGAGCTTTATAACGCACACGCTTTGTTGTAATTAACAGAAACACGGCAAAAATAAGAATATAAGATACAAATAGATGAACTGATTAAAATAAGAGGGGCGAGACCGAAGTATCTATCAAAAGTTCAAATAAAATGGAACAAATGAACAGTGAATTGTGCGACGAGTCAACTCAACAATTGATCATATAGATAAGTTATATAGCTCACCTTAGAACAAACATAAACCCCTTTTCAAATCAGTCCATAACCCATTATTAAGCATGAAACTTGTTTTGACCTAGTTCATGGGTATAAAACCCTAATTTTCTTTTTAATTGGATTTAATCCGATTTTCGACCAAGGTTTGCTTATTTTAGACTAATAACATGTTTCCATACATAACCCAAGCTAAGAATTCGATCCATATCATCAATTGGGTATAAAACCCGGTTTTTGACCCGTTTACCCATTTGAAACCCTAATTTGACCTCTAATCCGATTTTGACCTAGAAAATAACTCAAGAATGCTTGTATGTGATTAAAACGAGCTTACAAACATAAAAATGATAATAATGGAACAAGTTTAACTTACCAAAGTTTCCCACAAAGCCTTAAATCCGAAATTTAACAATAAATGGAGATTTCTTGAAGTTGAAGCTTCCAATTTTTGATATGATGTTATTATGATGATATTGATGGTGAATTTAAGACTAATCTAGCTTGAATAACACTTATTGATGATGATTTGTTAGAGAGAGAGTGAGGGAGTATGTTTGGTCTTGCATTCAATGTGTGAGGGAGAGAGATGAAATGAAATGAGTGGATGAGAGAGTGCAAGAGTTGGGTGGGGGGACTTTGGATAGGGTTGGGTCACAAGTGTGGTGGTTCATGGGTCATAGGTCGACCCATGGATCACCCGATAACATTTCTAGTAGATTAAACATCACGTTACGTCATATACCGACTTAATACCATAATATAATCTCGACTAGTACAATACACGTCATAAAATCGTCAAATAATATTCAATCGTCTCATTATTCAAGAACGAATTAAATCAAATCACACGTCAAGTCAACGGGTCAATTTCGATAAGATTTCACTAAATCGTGGAATTATATTATATTTAAGCACGTCTAATCACTTTAATTACAAGCCAAAAATCACGAATGTTACATCATTCCCCCGTTAAAGGAATTTCGTCCCGAAATTATAATCTAGCTAGACTCGGTAAATAAATGAGGATACTTGGCTTTCATGGAGTCCTCACGCTCCCAAGTAAATTCGGGCCCACGTCTAGCTCGCCATCTCACTTTAACGAGTGTATACCGAGTGTTCTTAAGCTTCCTAGTTTCCCGGTCTAGAATTTCTATCGGTTCTTCCACAAATCTCAACGTTTTATCGACACAGATTTCTTCAAGAGGCACGTGAAGTGTTGGATCGGCCAAACACTTCCGGAGATTACAAATATGGAAAACATTATGAACTCCACTCAAATTTTGTGGAAGTTCCAATCGATACGCCACCGGGACCAATACGTTCAAGGATTTTAAATGGGCCAATATATCTCGGGCCCAACTTGCCACGTTTCACAAACCGAACCACGCCTTTCCACGGGATACTTTAAGCAATACATAATCACCGACTTCAAACTCAAGAGGGCGTCGTCTCACGTTTGCATACTTCAATTGTCTTTCACGGGCCACTCTCAATTTCTCCTTAATTTGTGAGATCACCTTGGTCGTTTCAATGACAATTTCGGGCCCAATGAGTTGGCTTTCACCAACTTCCGCCCAAGCTATCGGTGACCTACAATCTCTCCCATACAATGCTTTAAACGGAGCCATTTGGATACTAGCATGGAAGCTATTATTATAGGAGAATTCGACTAACGGTAAATGTACATCCCAATTGCCACCAAAATCGATGGCACAAGCTCGTAACATGTCTTCAAGCGTTTGAATCGTCCTTTCACTTTGACCATCGGTTTGAGGGTGGAACGTCGTACTCATGTTGAGTTGAGTACCCATTGCTTTTTGGAATGCCTTCCAAAACTTTGAAGTAAATCGGGCATCCCGATCGGTTATGATGGAAATCGGCACTCCATGTTTGGATATCACCTTTTTGATGTACAAGCGTGCCATGGTGTCAAATTTATCATCTTCCCGGATAGCTAAGAAGTGAGCCGACTTAGTCAACCGGTCAATTATCACCCAAATGGTGTCCCGACCACGACTCGTTCTAGGTAACTTCGTGATGAAGTCCATGGCAATATCTTCCCATTTCCACTTCGGTGTCGCCGGTTGAACTAGCAAACCGGGTGGTTTCTTGTGGTCGGCTTTCACTTGTAAGCAAGTGAGGCATTCACTAACATATCTAGCAATGTCTTTCTTCATTCCCAGCCACCAATACAAGTCTCTTAAGCCAAAATACATCTTGTCGGAACCCGGATGAACCGAGTAGGCCGACTTATGAGCTTCGTTCATCAATTTCAACCGCCACCCGCCAAGAACGGGAATCCACAATTGTTCAACAAAGTATAACCCGTCATCATCCTTTTTATCGAATTGTTCTTCCAAGCCGTGTAATGCTTCATTGATGAAGTTTTCCGGCCTAGTTTCCAACCTTTGTGCTTCAATGATGGAGTCACGAACACTCCTTATCACAACAAGGCTCATGGCTTTAATTCGTCTTGGCTTTATACGCTCTTTTCGGCTCAAAGCATCGGCTACAACATTTGCCTTACCCGGGTGATACCGGATAACACAATCATAATCACTAAAGAGTTCAAGCCATCTTCTTTGCCTCATATTCAATTCACTTTGGTCAAAAATATGTTGAAGGCTCTTGTGATCGGTATAGATCACACTTTTAGTGCCATACAAGTAATGCCTCCAACATTTCAAAGCAAATACGACCGCTCCCAACTCCAAGTCGTGAGTCGGGTAATTCTTCTCATGCACCTTCAATTGCCTAGATGCATAAGCAATCACTTTACCCCGTTGCATTAAGACACAACCCAATCCTTGCCCGGACGCATCACAATAAACAACAAAATCATCGGCTCCATCGGGCAAGCTTAAAATAGGTGCATCACACAACTTGTCTTTCAACAATTGGAATGCATGTTCTTGTTTTTCGCCCCAATCAAACCTTCTTTCTCGTTGAGTCAACAAGGTCAAAGGTTGGGCAATCTTGGAAAATTTTCAATGAATCGTCGATAATAACCCGCCAAACCAAGAAATTGACGAATCTCGGTTGGCGTCTCGGGTCGTCTCCAATTTTTCACCGCTTCAATTTTACTAGGGTCCACATGAATTCCCTCCTTGCTCACCACGTGACCAAGAAAGTGGACCTCTTCAAGCCAAAATTCACACTTGGAGAACTTGGCATACAATTTCTTTTCCCGAAGTAACTCTAAGACTTTCTTCAAATGTTCGGCGTGGTCTTCTTTAGTCTTGGAATAGATAAGGATGTCATCAATGAAGACAATGACAAACTCATCTAAGTAGGGCGAACACACCCGGTTCATCAAATCCATGAACACCGTCGGTGCATTAGTCAACCCAAAAGGCATAACCGTGAATTCAAAATGCCCATAACGTGTACGAAAGGCCGTTTTGTGGATATCATCTTCATGGACACGTAATTGATGGTAACCCGACCGCAAATCAATCTTAGAAAAGAAACGAGCACCTTGGAGTTGATCAAATAAGTCATCAATCCTTGGAAGAGGATAACGGTTTTTCACCGTAACTTTGTTTAGTTCACGATAATCGATACACATACGGAAGGAACCGTCTTTCTTTTTGACAAATAAGACCGGTGCACCCCACGGTGATTGACTAGGGCGGATGAAACCCTTTTCTTGAAGTTCTTTGAGTTGGGTGGCCAACTCTTGCATTTCGGTGATGGCTAGGCGATAGGGTGCCTTGGCCACGGGAGAAGCATTTGGAACAAGATCAATACGGAAGTCAAGTTCACGGGATGGAGGCAAACCCGGTAGGTCATCCGGGAATACATCCATGAACCTATTAACCACGGGCACGTCTTTTAGTTCGATCTTTGTGACATTAACATTATAAATTTTTCCCTCCCACGGCTCGGTCGTCTCGCCTTGAACCACTAGCTCTTCACCATTATCTAACGGGATTCTCACAACTTTACTACCACAATCTATAACCGCATTCATTGCCGACATCCAATCCATACCCACAATCACATCAAAACTACCGATATCGAAAGGAACCAAATCTATAAGGAACGGGTAGTCACATAACTCTAGGTACAATCACGAACAACTTGATCAATTTTAGTTAACCCGCCATTTACCATTTCAAGTTCAAAGTAATACGACAAAGGACCAAGGCTAGCATCAATCAACGGTATGAAATCATTGGAGACAAGACTAAAATCGGCCCCGGAATCAAATAATACGGTAGCATATTGGTTGTTGAGGAGAAATGTACCTGCAACGACGTTAGGATCAACACGAGCCTCGGCCGCATTCACGGCAAAAGCTCTTCCACGAGGGGCAAGTTGTTGTGGAGCTTGATGTTGTTGTTGACCTTGGTTTCCCCGGTTTTGGTTTGGACCGGCAATTTGCAATTGGTTAGGATGCACGGTCACTTGAACTTGTTGGCCAATGAGATTAGGACACCGGTTACGGTAGTGATCTTGGCTACCACATTCATAACAAGTACCCGGTGCCATCGGGGGACGTCTCATATTGAGGGGAGCAACATTCAAAGGAGCAACACGACCGTTAGTAGGACAAAATTTTGAAGTGTGACCCGGTTGTTTACAATGGAAGCAAGCATCACACCTCACATTAGCCCAATGGTGACGGTTACACCTAGGGCACAAAGGACTAGCCCCGGCATAACCACCTTTCTGGGGCTCAACATGTGGCACAACCTCCGCATACACCTTACCACTACGATTATGACGTTTGTGATCACGCCTTTCATCCTTTTTGGTGCCGCTTGACTCGGCCACATCCTTCCTCTTGACTTCATTCTTGCCTAGTTCACCACCTTTCACAAGATCCATGGTGACACTAGCGGTTCGGGTAATGGCCTCATTGATGGTTAATGGCATGGTGGGGTGAGAGACAAGCACTCTCACTTTATGAGGCAAACCGACAACATACTTCTCCACCTTCTTATCTTCGGGTCTTACAAGATGAGGGACGAGTCTAGAAAGTTGATTGAACCGACGGGTATAACCCACATGATCGGCTCCTTTCATGGAAAGGCTTGTAAATTCTTCTTGTAGATTCCTCATCTCATACGGTGGACAATACTTGGCAACAATCATTTGCTTGAAGTTTTCCCAAGGTATGGAATTTGCAAGATCAATCCCCAAATTATCCACCTCTACATTCCACCACTCTAGAGGATCACCCC
Source organism: Erigeron breviscapus (assembly GCA_034093135.1). Classification (NCBI taxonomy): domain Eukaryota; kingdom Viridiplantae; phylum Streptophyta; class Magnoliopsida; order Asterales; family Asteraceae; genus Erigeron; species Erigeron breviscapus. The sequence goes on from CM067167.1 coordinate 8,026,305, forward strand.
TTAGCATACCGGTGGCGTGAGAAACCCTTTGTTCTTGAGTACAACCACTTCTAGGAATAACGGCTTCAATCTTTTCTAGCCACTCCAAATAACCGGTGGCTCCACCTTCCCCCGCCATTCCGAGCTCCACAAGCCTTAAAGTCCTTGAAAATACAACCTTGGCGGTAGGCATTTTCATTTCTTTGTTGGACATGAGCACCATTCACATTCACATCCTCATTTTCATTCTCATTTTCAACATGAACCGCTTCATCTTCCGGTTCCTCTTGTTCATTCCTAGCTTCCATGGCCGCCGAGATTCGGGCCACGAGATCCGGCATAAGATCATTTAAAGCTTGAGTGATAACCTCGGTTGTTACCCGAGGATTTGCACCACCCCGGCCACCTCGGCCACCACGACCTCCTCGACCTCCTCTACCACCACGACCACCTCTACCACCACGTCCACCTACAACTTCTTCTTGCTCATCTTGATTTCGGGGGGGTCTCACGACTCTCCTTGGTCTAACCATTATCCTGAGCACACGTGTTAGATTAGCAAGTTAGTTCTCACGATTCACACACACGAGTTATCCAAAACCAATTATCACGTAACAAGCATTTTACATCTAGGGTTTTCCCTAGACCGTCTATCATGCATATCTCTACGGGGATTTTATCATGGCAATAATCTATGGCTTCGTCGATCATACAATTCATAAACAATCAACACAATTCACAAATCGATTAACACAATATAAAAGGGGTCAAATCATAACAAGGCGGGTAAAGCATAGTCCGAATCTTAACTTCAACATTCAACACATTAAAAGTATTTGTATACAGGGTGTACCAGCGGCTAAACCTCCACACCGTTAATGTATTGAATGGATGTCGGGACTCGGTTCCGTTATGCCCTCTAAGTATTGGTCGGGTATGTATACAGGGTGTACCAGCGGCTAACCCTCCACCTAACCAACACTCATCAAACATACCGGGTTACCTACTATACTTTATCCACAATGCGCAATCCACGAGGTCATTAACTTTATATGACATAGGGTAACCATAAATTTGTTGATCAGGCGCCTCTAGGGTTACTGAGTGTCATACTCCATTAATGACATCATTTCACTTTGCTAGGGTTAAACAATTCAAGGAATTTACAAGAATACACGTCAACGTCAATTCGACAAGCCATGGTGATATCCCGACACAACCACATACGTCAATCAAGTCATCACATAATCAATCAAGTCACAAGTCATAAGAAACCTATGAACTCCGTTTTAAACAAGTTTTATGCGTCATACAATTCATGTTGCACACAAAATTTCCTGTCATGCATGCTAATATGAAATGTGGGTGCAATGGCTATAGGCTTGGTCAATCCACCTAATTCTCTACAACCACGGCTCTGATACCATTCTGTAACACCCTGTCAAGGTGGAATCATGAGGGTTACATACTGTTAGGTCCAGATTTACTGGACTCGCTCCAGACTTGAAGACTGGAGCCACACTGAAGATTTGTCCAGAAACTGGATCTTCTCCAGACTTGGAAACTGGATCTCTACTGAAGATTTGTTCAGAAATAATGAGAAGACCAGTGAGCTATTTACTTGTATAGGAAATCTGGAAGTTCTCCAGATTTGCTCACTGGATTTCACCCCAGTCCAGATCTATTCTACTGAAGGCATTCTCACTGAAGTCAAAGACTGAAGTTAGAATAAAGAAGACTGACAAATGGCGGAGTCCACTGGAAGTCTTACCAGATCTGAACACTGGAGGTTTGTCAGTGTTCTAGACCTTACAAGTCTGGACACTGATATCGAGGAATTTGACTTTTTGCCTTTACACACTTTCCAAAGAACATTCCACTTGTTCTTTACTAAAGTACATACGTGTGTAAAGGTGGTTGGTTAAAAGGATTTTATCCTTGTACCTTAACCAATGCATTTAATAACCTTGTCGGTTCATTAAATGCATGCAACCATATTTGTACGGCACAAATTCACTGGTGAATTTGTTTGCCTATAAATACAAAGTCATTTTCTTCGTTAAAATTACTTTTAGCATTAAAGGTGAATTTGTCTAAATACTCTTGATCTTAAACAGGGATACTTCACAACTTTAAGTATCTCGATCCAAAGAGTTTATTTGGCAAATATAGATCATTTGTAATTCATAGGTTGTTAGGATACATACTTATTGTATTATCTTGATTCCGCACAACCTTGTATTTTATTTAACATCATAAATAAAATACACTTGAAAATATTTACATTGTGTTCCACCTTTACTTTAAGTCGTGTATTACTTTGTTTATATACTTGCATTTATATTCAAGTAATACTAGTCCAATCTAGTACTTAGACTACCTCCAATGGGGGATTTGTGGGAGAAATTTGTGATGAGGTGGAAGAAATTTGTAGATTTGTAAGATTTGTAGGGTTGGGGTGGTGATGAGGTGGAAGAAATTTGTAGAGAAATTTGTAGGAAATTTGTGTGTACAAATTTATTACAAATTTTATTTCTCTTTTCTTTTTAAATAAAAAACATGAATATGTATATTAAATAATGTCTAGTATATTATAAAATGTATATAACATTGAATAAATTTAAAAAATGTATATAATATTAAATATATGTTATAAAATGTATATAACATATTAAATATAATAAATTTAAAAAATATGAAAAAATTATAAAAAACATATTTAAATATAACAATAATATTATTATTATCAAATTTTAAATTTGTCTTATCCCAGCGGCTAGTTTTTTTGTCATATTTTTAACGGCTAGTTTTTTTGTTCTATTTTGAACGGCTACTTTTTTTTGTCTTATTTCAACGGCTATTTTTTTCCATCTATAATTACTAGGCAAATCTTCTCATTTGATTCACACTTCTCTTTCAATCTACAAAATTTACTCTGAATTTTCTTTAAACATCTAACCCGAATTCATCACACTTTCAGTCATACTCAATGGATCCAAACGAACAACCAACATCATTCACTGACCTTTTCAATGATGCCTGCGAAGAACACAACCCAAACCAACAATCATCAAACCAACCGGGTATGTTTACACAACCGGGTATGTTTCCACAACCTGGTATGTTTCCACAACCAGGTATGTTTCCACAACCGGGTATGTTTCCACATCCCGGTATGTTTCAACAATTTGGTGGTTTTGATCAACAACAATTAATGCAATGGCAACAATCTCAGATGTTTCAGTTCCAACAGCCTTCGATTACACAACAACAACAACAGCCAACACCATCTCAAGTTGATGCAACACCGTCAAAGACGAAAAAAGCTGGTAAAAAGAAAGGGAAAACAACACAACAACCCATATCATCACATCAAGCTAGCTCACCCTCCAAGGGAAACCGAATAGCGTGGCCACAAAGTGACGAGGAAGCTTTGGGTATGGCTTGGTTCCATGTTTCAACGGACTCCATCGTAGGAAACAACCAACGGGATGGAGTGTTTTGGAAAAGTGTGGAATGTCACTATAACCAATCAAATCCTAAAGTTCCTAGAGACTTTGCCCATCTAAGGAGCCATTGGTTTTTAGTAAAGCCCAAAATCAGTAAATTCAATGGGTTTTATTTGTCAATCAAGTATCGTTACCATAGTGGTTGGTCGGAGGAGCAGTTTATTGATACCGCTAAAGAAGAATACGTGAATGATCCATCTAACAAGACTGGCCAAGCTTTCAAGTATGAGCATATTTGGAAAAAAGTGAGGGCTCACCAGATCTTTTCAAGTTGCACATCAGTCCATGGAAACCAACATTCCAAAAGAAGCAAGACCAACAGCACGGGGGGTTATACTGCTAGTTCAGCCTCCGATGCTAACTTCGGAGAAGAAGAGTTTCGTATCATTGTTGATGACGAAGAGCCAATTCAAGAAGAACAAGTAACCCCTGAGAGTCGGCCAATGGGTAGGGATAGGGCCAAAGCACAAGCTAAAGCACAAAAAGGCAAAGGCGCATCTTCATCATCATCAGCAGCAATTGTAGAACACATGTCGACTATGATTACGAATATCAACAACACAGCTCTGCAGAAGCAACAAGTACTCAAAACCTACGAGGATTCGATTAAATCCGTAAGTTTAGCTGAACATGAGAGGGTCGTTATTGAATACAAGAAGTTGAGATACATGGATACCAGTCACATGTCAAAGAAGAAACGAGCCAACCAGAAGACCTATCTTGCTCATCTCAGGGCCATGTTCAACATCGAGGATTCGGGTTCAGATTCGGATTCAGAGTAGAAATGTCTAGTATTTTAATTTAGGACCCGTGTGTTTGAAATAAGTAGATTTAGGACCCGTGTGTTTGAAATAAGTAGATTTAGGATCCGTGTGTTTTAATTTGTTTTAATGGTATTTGAGTTTTAAATTTATATTTATTGTTTTAATAATTATTTAATTAATTATATGTTTAATTAATTAAATACATAATTAATAAATTTAATGTTTATTAAATGGTTATGAGAAATAATGATGTGGAAATTAAGTGAAATTTGTAGTAAGAATTTAATGTTTAGCATTGGGGTCAAAAAGAGATTTGTAGTGAGAATTTATGAAAAGCTGATGTGGCATGCTGACTGGACAAATTTGTAGTAAGAATTTGGTTTTGGGTTGGAGATAGTCTTATTAGACTTGTTATATTTTACACTTTGGGTTAAACCATCAAGCTAGGGACTCTACAATTGGTATCAGAGCAGAAGGCTAAACAAACTTGCCTAGATCTGTTTCTTTGATGGCCACCCCAGAAAATACACAAGGAGGTTTCAATTTTGGTCCTGATCCTAATATCAATGACCAAAATAATGACCAAAATAATAACACTAACACTACACCACCTGTTATTAATACAAATCCACCCCCCCTCCTCCTACTCCTGCTTCTCCACATGTGCATGTGCACTACTCAAATAATCATGTTCCTAAATTCAGTGGGAATAGCGATGAATTTGGTACGTGGAAGGCTAGGATGATATTGCATATCACTGGTATTGAGAGAAACATGATGAAAATTTTAAATGAAGGACCTTACGTCCCCACATCACCTCTCAATGCTCTTCTTGATCCTATTGGCTCTAGAAGAGGTCGGGAAAAGACGGGGGAACATTGGTCTGAAGAGGAGAGGAGATTGGTAAATCTAGATACCCTTCTCAAAAACATGATCATCGGGGCTGTTCCATAAACCCTAATTCCCACACTAGTTCTTTTTCCCAGTGCTAAAACCATGTGGGATGAACTAATGAACCAGTTTGAAGGAAGAGATGACACCATTGTCACCAGAAAAGTCTCCTTAAACAAGAGGTATGAGTCATTTTTTGCTCAGCCTAATGAGTCTCTCACTGGTACTTACACCAGATTTATGAGTATCATTAACCAGTTGAAAGGACTGGGGGTTGAGAAAGACAAGGATATACTTCTGGAGAAATTTTGTGATATTCTACCCACCAAATGGTCTCACGTGATCCTGGTCTTACGACAAGGTAAAACTCTGCACACACACACTCTCTAAACTTTATATGGAGCTTTCAGATACACTGAAGAAAATCAAGCTCAGAGAGTTGTGGCAGAACAAGATGCCTATAACCATGCCTCCAGTAGTCCTACTGTGGTTAGTCATACTGAACCACAAGGTACAGCACTGATATCTTCTGAGAATGTATTTTCTATGAAGAAGATGGTGTCTGAATGTATGGAATCTGGAGAATCTAGTCAAATCTCTCCAGACTGTGATGAAACTGATGATGATGACCTGGTTGCAATGATTGCTAAAACGTTTAACCGTTTCAAAGCAAGAGCAAATAGGCCATCTGGACAATTTGCATCCAGTTCTTCAACTGATAAGACCAATCTGACATGCTTTAAGTGTGGCAGAAAAGGTCATTTCATGAAAGATTGCAAGTCCAGTCAGTTTGTATCCTAGCCTGGTCCATTTTCTTCTAATAAAAAGCCTGATGATAGCTATAAATCTAAATATAAAAAGCTTAAGGCTCAAATTGCTCTCATGGCACAACAAATGGAAAATAATAATAAGTGCATGATTGCAACAACTGAAGAGAAATGGGTTCCTTCTGATGAATCATCTGCTGATGAAGAAGAAGAAAGAGATTGATGTTACATGGCTCTGGCAGACGAAGAGCACCTGGTGAAGGAAGATGTCACATCTGGAAGATGGGTGGACATTGTTATCAAAAAGGTTAGTGATTATGATACTGAAACCGACCAAGAACTAAAATTGGACATTGCTGAAGCTCTTAATTCTGATTTAATCTTTGTTGAAACTGTTAGATCTGATTGTGTAAATGGTCTAGAAACAGATTTTTCTGAAATTACTGTTTTAAAATCAAAATTAAAGGAACTTCAAGACATTGAACTGGCATTTAAGCCCAGGTTCTGGTAACTGAACAATTGATTCAAGAAAAACAAGATCTTGAAGTCATTTTAGAAAAGAAAAACTGGTGATTAAATCATGGCTTGAAACCAGAAAGCAATATGATGCTGGAGTAAATCAATTTCCCTCAAAAACGTGCTTATTTAGATGGGAATACTCATGTTGCATCATTAATACCAATAATTGAACTTTTACCAGAGGGGTTCAGGCCCAGTACCGTTTATGATGAGCCTGTAACTCCTAAGGCCAATATTTTCCCAGTTCAATCCCCAGAGGTTAAGACTGGAGCATTCCAGATGACTGCTCCAGTTAAAAAGGTTAATCGGAATGAACATTTGCCTCAGTCTGCTTCTAAAAAACCCCAGGTTCCAAAGAAAAAGAATGTCTCCCTACCTAAGCCTAGAACTGGAAAGGCTCAAGTGTCATCTGATGATTGTATTTTGCCAAGGTTAGAGAGCCAGTTTCAATTACTGACTCGTCAATTTCAAAGTTTTAATGCAAGATTAAACTTTATTGAGGGTACTTCATCTGGCCCTAAACAAAATACTAAACCTTTTTCCAAGAAAGAAAAATTTATTTCTCCAGTTGAGAAAAAGAAAAAGGTTTTAAAACTTTCAACCCAAGTGGTCTTTTCAACTAAGACTACTATTGAACAAAGTGAACTAGACCAGATTGCCGCAGGGACCTATAAAGGAGGGTCCAGTGAACCCATCAGTCGATGGGTTCCCAAATCTAACTGATCAATATCTGGTGTATGTGTAGGGCGATCGAAAGAAATATATCTGGTATCTTGACAGTGCAGCTGGCAGGACGATGACCGGATGTAAGACCCTGCTGGAGGAGTTCACCATTTCTGATGGACCCTCCATTACTTTCGGAAATGATGGTTGTGGAAAGACTGAGGGATACGGTGTTCTGAACAATGGACAAGTCAAATTCAGACGAGTTGCATTTGTGAATGGTTTGAAATATAACCTTGATCAGTGTAAGTCAACTGTGTGATGATGGCTATCAAGTTCTATTCAATATTGCTCAGGGCATTGTATTCAACAAGGATTGGAAGGTAGTATTGATTGCTCCTAGAAGAGGAAATGTGTACGTGATGGATATGGAAAGCTCTCCTTCAGAGCAGTGTTTCTATACTCAAGCTGATGAAGACACAAACTGGTTATTGCATAAAAGGTTATCCCATTTAAATTTCAAAAATATTAATAAGTTGTCCAGAAAACAACTTGCAGATGGGATACCTTCAGTTTCCTTCAAAAAGGAAAGGCCATGTCCAGGATGAGAGATGGGTAAGCAGAAACGTACCAGTTTCAAGACCAGACAGAATTTCAGCATATCTGAACCTCTTCACATGCTTCATATGGACCTCTTTGGTCCAGTGAATGTTCAGACTCGTGCTGGTAAAAGATACACCCTGGTGATCATAGATGAATTCTCCAGATATTGTTGGGTTATCTTTCTCAGGTCTAAAAATGAAGTTGCTGCTGAAATCATCAGTCTTATCAAGCAAATTGAGCTCAAGCACAAGCGAAAGGTGTGTCAGTTAAGAAGTGACAATGGAACAGAATTCCAGAATGCAACTCTGGAGTCATTCTGTACTGACACTGGCATCTCCCAGAATTTCTCATCAGCCCGCTCTCCAGAACAGAATGGAGTGGTGGAAAGGAAGAATCGAACGTTGATAGAAGCTGCCAGGAGTATGCTTGCTGAATCTGGTCTGTCTACCAGTTTCTGGGCTGAAGCAATTGCAACTGCTTGCCACACCCAGAATCGATCAGTGTACATCAAAAGACACAAAAAGACAGCCTATGAAGTCTTAAGAAATAGACAACCAAATATTGGTTATTTTCACGTTTTTGGATGTCCAGTTTACATCCTGAACGACTCCAGTCAGTTAGGCAAATTTGATGCCAAAGCTGATGAAGGGTATTTCTTAGGCTAGTCAGCCATTCGCAAGGCCTTCAGAGTCTATAACAAGAGACTGGAGAAGGTCCATGAGTCAATTCATGTCACATTTGATGAATCAAATGCTGCAATCAATAAGAAGCCAACCCTTGATACTCCCCCAGTAACTCCAATTGTCTTCTGTGAATCTGATCCTATCAACTACAATAAAGATTCAGAAGACAAAGTTTCCAGTCATCCTGATCTGGAACCTGTTCAAAAGAAGAAACTCTCCAGTAGTACTCCATTCTATCCTTCAATAATTTTCAAGCTACCTTCTGAAATTATTATTGGATCAGATATTCGTACTACTCCCCTAGTATCAGTCCCAGTTGAAACTGGACCAGTACTTCAGGAAATGCCTTCAAATGAAGAATTTCATGATGCAAATTGTGATTTAAATGAATCAGATGAAGATGTTGAAGTAGTCTGGGAAGATCCTCCTCCTGAAGCAACACCAGAGGAGACTCAACTGAATTCTTGCACTGATATTGTTGTCAGTAACAATCCTGGTCAGTACTCCAGATGGACAAAAGCTCATCCTATCGATCAGATCATAGGTGACTCTAGTAGAGGAGTTCAGACCAGAAGAGCCTCCAGTGATCAATGCTTATATGTCAGTTTCTTATCACTGATTGAACCAAAGAAGATTGACGAGGCTATGGAAGATCCTAGCTGGGTGACTGCTATGCAAGAAGAGCTTCACCAGTTTGAAAGGAACAAGGTTTGGTACCTGGTTCCTTTCCCAGTTGGAAAGAAAGAACCAATTGGAACCAGATGGGTCTTCAGGAATAAGGTAGATGAAGATGGCCACGTAATCAGAAACAAGGCCAGACTGGTAGCATAAGGCTACTGCCAGTCAGATGTCAATTTTGATGAATCATTTGCTCCAGTGGCTAGACTTGAAGCGATCAGAATATTCTTAGCATTCGCTGCTCATCATCAATTCAAGGTCTACCAGATGGACGTAAAGTGCATTTTTGAATGGAAAGCTTGAAGAAGAAGTTTATGTCAGACAACCACCAGGTTTCGTTGAAGAAAAGCATCCACATTGGGTATATCGTCTGGACAAAGCGCTTTATGGCCTCAGACAAGCCCCACGTGCCTGGTATGATACTCTGACTAAACATTTATTGAAAAATGGTTTCAAAAGAGGTGCAATTGACAATACCTTATTTATTCTTCATGAAAGGTAATCTGTTAATGGTACAAATTTATGTTGATGATATTATTTTTGGGTCTACTGATGAAAACATGTGCAAGAAATTTTCGAAAATAATGTCCACTGAATATGAAATGAGTTTGATGGATGAATTAACATATTTTCTTGGACTCCAGATTAAACAGACCAGAGATGGTATTTTTATTAATCAGGAAAAATATGTTAGAGATCTTTTAAAGAAATATGATATGAACTCTTCACCATCTAAACCCACTCCAATTTCTGCACCATTAACACTGGACTCGGATCCAGATGGTAAACCAGTGAACACCACTGTCTATAGAGGCATGGTTTGTTCACTGATGTATTTAACTGCCAGTAGACCAGATATTATGTTTTCAACATGTTTATGTGCCATATATCAGTCTAATCCAAAAGAATCTCATATGTTGCTGTAAAGCGCATACTGAAGTACCTTAAGGTGTCCCCAGTCTAGGTCTTTGGTATCCCAAAGGATCAGGCATTGATCTAATGGGTTATTCAGATTCAGATCATGCAGGTTGTAAGATAGACAGGAAATCCACTACTGGTGGATGTCATTTCCTTGGTGGCAAACTGGTCAGCTGGACCAGTAAGAAGCAAACTTCAGTGTCATTGTCCACTGCTGAAGCTGAATACGTGTCTGCAGCCAGTTGTTGTGCTCAGATACTCTGGATGAAGAACCAGTTGCTTGATTATGGTATTAAGTATTCAAAGACCCCAATCTTTTGTGATAATACCAGTGCCATTGCTATCTCGAACAATCCAGTCATGCACTAAAAAACGAAGCATATTGATCTCAGGTATCATTTTATTCGTGATCATATTATGAAAAATAACATTGAACTCCATTTTATTCCCACTGACAAACAACTCGCTGACATTTTTACCAAACCGCTGGATGTTAAAACTTTTGAATATCTTGTTGGTGAGTTGGGAATGTTAAACCCATAAATCTGGAACCTTGGTATTGAATGCCTTTGTGTACTATCAGGGATCCTTGATTTAAAGATTTATAAATCTATGACTGCTTAGATATTGAACGCCATTGTGTACTATCTTTGCATTAATAGATTTCTGGATCAACATTCCAGGGGGAAGACTGAAAGATATATTTTTGTTCTTAAAATGTTTTAATTAGGGGGAATTTATTAATTTATTTTCTCACTGGACAAAATTTTCCAGAAAATATTACTGGTACCTTGTAAATGTGTCCCTCTCACTGGTAATTAGACAGGTTGAAGTGCGTGTTTGAGGTGACTTTTGTCTCCTTGTAAATGTGTCCCTCTCATTTGTCTGTATTAGTTGACGTGCACGTTTGAGGTTACCAGTCTTTCAAAATGGTTTTCACTGGTACTTTACGGGAGTGTCCCTCCAGTGTACCATCAGTACATGTTCACTGGACTAATCCACCAGTGATACTGGAGTGTCCAGTCAACCTCCAGATGCACTGAAATGAGTCATAATATTTTAAATACTTGGTCTTTGTGCGTGCCACGTATGCAAACTTTTTGAATAGATATTTATCTTTATCCTACGTGGCATGTATTTTTTTCAAACCTAATGATGGTATTTTTACCTTGGGAAGACAAAAAGTGCAAGTTGGGTAATGTTTGTGGGCTGTAAACCGTTACACATTTTTGTGATGTGATGTATAATGCGAATCTCAGACCGATCAAAATTATATTTGATAATTCAAATTTAACCGTTTGAGTTCCACATTCTCTCTCCTATATAAATACCCACTTTCACTTTCGTTAGCATTTACTTCGAACATATTTACTCCCAAATTCTTCAATTTCCTTCATTTACTCCATTCTTCATTCAATTTCCAATCATCAATCTCTCTCATATTTACTTCATCAAATCTTCATAAACCTAATTTTTTTGTCCATATCATCTATCTATCATATTCAATGGCACCAAGACAATCTAATTCACCGAAAAATCTGCTCGCTGCTGAATATGCTCCTGTTCCAAATGTTGTAAGGGCACCTCATATTTCTTTGGAGGCAAAGGCTATCAGAATCAATATGAATAACTGGATGGCCAAACTCTCTCTTTCCAGTGTTCATAGTGCCCAATCCCTTATTGGGAGATTGAACACCTTCTTTCTCTCATGTCCACTTTATGGTGCATTAACCCTAAATCCTGGGAGAATGTACCACGACTATCTCTGTGAATTCTGGTACACTGCAGTATATGATGATGAAACTTCCTCAATTTCTTATACACTTAAGGAAGGTACCAGATCCTTGGCTTTCACTGTTGATACACTCAGGTCTGTTCTACAATTGAATTATTTTGAACAGAATGAGTTGCCCATTGAACTTCCCTCTGGCATAAATACAAGGGAAGTGTGCAGACTGATGGGGCACACAGATATTGTGGATGAGCATGGCCAGCTATCTAGAAAGGGTACATTATACATGAGCAAACTGACAGACTCATGGAGATTCTTTTTCACTCACATAGTTAAGTGTTTGGGAGGCAGCTCTGGAGGACTTGACCAGATAAATCAAACACATCTCCAGATTGCTTACTGCCTCTGGTTCGGATATAGAGTGGATTTTGCTCAGATTCTATTTGATGATCTGGTAGAGCGTCTTAAGGTGAAAGGTAGAAAAGCATTTGTACCATATATCCGTTTCCTTTCACTAATTTTTAAAAGAGCTCTAGGTGACCAGTATGATTTTGAAACCACTCACTTTTCTGTATGTGAGTATATGCGTGATCTGACTCAACCAATAGATC
>CM067167.1:8039621-8059290 GCA_034093135.1 Erigeron breviscapus
ATCAAGAAGTTATTGAACATGATGAAGAGGTTGCTCTAAATGAATCGATTGAAGAAATTCTTATTGCCGGAAACACAAGGAACATGAGAAATAACAGAGCATTGTTTGATCCTTTCATGGCTCCCGGCTTTCAAATTGTTCCAAGAATTCTTCATAATCACCCTCTCACATATGTACTTACCGTTGAACAAGACTTAGCTGAAGTCTATCTTTTTGATATGTGGAGATCCATTATCTTTGTTCAACCTCAAGATCTAACAAATCCAAGAGCCAAAGCTAAATCCAAATCACCTGATCTTCGCCGCCAAGGTTATTTCCAATATCAATTGAATTCTGGAGATAGAAGATATGAGTTTGAATTCAATCTTGATGATTTCCGAAGAATTTTAAGACTTTCTGAAGCAAACTTCAATGGACATGTTGATTATGATATGTTTGAGTCCAATGAGGAGATGTTTGCTGCCTTGATTTCTATTGGATATGAAGGTCCTTTAACCAAAACAAGAGATTTCAAATTAAAGAATCTACCAAAGATTTGGTATTATGTGTATTCCATCATAAGCAACTGCTTAACTCCATACACAAGAGGGATGGACAATCTGACACAGCCAATGCTGCACATTTTCTATGGTGTTGTCTTCAACAAACACTATGACATTGCTCAACTTCTGTGGGATCAATTGATAGTATTAGTAAATGGCAAAGTCTCTGCTCCCAAGAAGTATATTCCATTCATAAGATTTATCACAGCAATTGTTTACAGTGCAGTCAGACAGGAAAGAAGCATTCCAAGGCTTCCAGCCAGCAGCCAAGTGACCATACACTTTTATAAGTATGTTAGAGATTCAGGAACTGCTAACTATACTTTCCTGATTCCATCATTTCTATTAGATATGGTTTCAGATTCTGATGATGATAAGATTGCTTATCTGGACTGGATTAGAACAGCACTGGGACCGGAAAGCCTCCCGGTTCCTACCCAAGCTGTACATAGGACACCTGGTGAGGGGTCAAGTAGTAAAAGAAAAGAGCGTGAGGGTGAATCCAGTTCCAGTAAGCCAAAAAGAAAGAAACAAAAAGGAGAAATGTTTGTGTTACGATTGAGTAAACAAGTGCATCAAAAGAAGAAGAAGAAGAAGAGTTCATCAAAGAAACTCAAAAGTAAAGCTACAGCTGAAACTTCTTCTCCAAGATCTTCTGAGGAAACAATATCTGTTTCTGGGTCTCAAAGACCAATCCGATCACCACTCCCTAAAACAATCAATTTAATCCGATCACCCAGAACACCATCACCTCAAAAAACCATCATCTACATCTTCACCCAAATTACATCAAACACCAATTAATCAATCTTCACCACTTCCGGAAATTACAACACCTGAACAACCAATCATACCTCAATCTATCTCAACCATACCTTCATCATCCTTTGTTCGATCTCCTCCACCAACTTATACTCAGAGCAGAATGAAATCAATTCCAGTAAACATTAGGAAAACTTTTAAAAGATCTCGCTTTGAGTATGACCGATTTCAAGAACCCGAAACAGAAGATACGATTACTTCTGATAATGATGCATCTAATGATGATGCAAATCAGTTTGCTGATGATGTCATAGACATCCCGGAGGAACAAGGAAGGAATGAGGGAGGGGTTGAAAATACCATAGAGGTTGAGAGGTCCGGGATAAGTGAAAGGCAAAAAGAAAACGTTGGCCTCCAATTAGTCTCAAACCAATATCTACGCCGGGTTCGCCGTAGGGTAGAAGACGAGAGCTCCCAACTCTCGCATGAACAAACCTCCATAAGCCATTCGGAAGTCTCTCTACAGACTGACGTCTCATTTTTGCACGGGCAAAAACCACGTACTCCATTCCATTCTCCTTCAGAGTCTGTGAATGTTGAAGCAAAAGAGACACCTGCCCCTCTCTTGACTTTAGTTTCTGCACGTGTGTCTAGTACACTTAGGACACCACTTGTGGTACCATCTGCACATCTAAGTGATGTTGCCGGAACAAACATAGAGAGATCGGCTCTTGTGCCCTCTCGAAGATTGTTTGGAAATCCTTCCATTGCTAACATCATGCCAGCTTTGAACGAAGGTGCCCTAGTTGTGCGACAGTCTGAATTCTTACGAGCTCGAACTGTTGCATCAGCTCTTCGTGCTATGGGCTTAACGGTTCGTCTAAGTGACTCCGGTGTTATTTATATCCATTTTCAAAAAGATTCTGGTTGCAAAGCCGAATCATCAACTGTTGCTCATACTTTTGAACCAACAGGAAATCCTGAGACAGTCATGATGTCTTCGGGTCACTTAGTAGAATCACTTGAGACTACTGATGTGCCAATTTCTGATATTCCATTACCACCCGAGGCTCAAAGATTAATTACTCATTTTGTTGAAGGTATTGAAGAAGGACAAAGAAGTGAGCTACTTATCTCGAGAAACACTATCACTGGTACTCAATCACCCAGATTGCTTACTGGAGGTGCTTTACACATTCGTTCTCCAGAAGAGACTCCAACACCAACACAAACAACACCAACACCCCCACATATTACAACAACAACAACAACAACCATACCACCAACACCACTATCACAATCATTTCCTGATCCAAATTCACCACATCATTCTTCCAGCTCTTCTTCTGAATCATCTGATTCATCCGAATACTTAAGCGATTGCTCACCAAATAGAATTGCCACCAGTGGGTTATCTACCGATACTCTAATTGTTGCTCTCATGAATCGGTTGAGATCAGAAGAACCCCATCTTTCTTCGCATAAAAGATCTATTTTTCAATCACTTCTTGCATATTTGTCTTTTCAAAGTACACAACAGGAACAACAGACTCAAATTGAAGCTCTTCAAAAGCAAGTCATTGAGCTTGATCAACAATGTCGACTGGCTAATATCTCAAGGCGTCGGGATGATCAAGAACCTGATGATCAACCCGAGGGGGAGAATATGAGAGATATTAGAGAGGGTCATGAGACACAAGCTCAAGATGGTCAAGAAACTGTTCAAGAAGTTGTTACTAAAACTCAAGGAGGAACTCAAATTCAAGAAGATTCGGATGATTTACCTCCACTCATCAGAAATATTTCCCATTATTATTCTTCCACATCAAGTTCTGATGAGTCAAGTGATCCTGATCCATTTCAACCAGGAAATGGTAATGATGATGAGTCTGATTCTGATAAACCTGATGATGCTCCAGCAAGTGTAGTTCAAGAAGAATATGGAGAAGATATCTTTGAAGAGATAGTTTATCATCTCAGAAACACAGAAAATCTTGAGACTCCCAATGAACTTGGACAAGGAATTAGACATCCAAGGATCTCAAGAAATAAGATATGGCAGATCAATGAGGGCTATTTTGCTGAGAATTATGAACAAATCTTGGATTTGAGCACAAGACCTGAAGAAATTGTGTGCAGAGCAAGATATCTTGAAGAAAGAGCCTTTCAAATCTATTGCTCACCAAGTGAAAGACTCAACATGACCTTGAACCGATTAAGAGCATTCTTTCTGTTCAGACATCAAGGTCAAAGAGATGCATATATGGAGCTAATGAATGCTGAAAGTTCTGTAAGAGCTGAATGGTGGTATCAGCAATTTCAAATTCCAATCACTAAAGTCCTTCAGTTGTTTACTCCTCTCAAAAACCACAATCTTAGACTTGTTCGATTCAGAGTTCGTCGAGCAGATGGCAATATCTATGTTGTTCAAGAAGAATCTTTTCAACATATGACAATCTCAGACATCTTATTTCTCTACAATCAATATGCCTATCTGATCATCAAGACTCCAGATCAACTTCTAGCCTACGAAGCATTGAAAAGTCATATTCAAGCATTGATCAGATTTTATGAGTTCAATGACTTTCAGATTGGATTAGAAAGAAGAACTAGCAGGATTAACCTTACAAAACCAAACCAAAGAGCTAGAGGTTATGAGCTAGATTCATATATGATTGGAGATCCAATTGAAAATTTGGATGGATTTGTCTTCATTAATCGACTGAAGAAAAAGATCTTCATTCGTGCCTCTGATTTTCCCAAATATTCAGATGGTACTGTTGGAGCACATTAAGTGCACAAATTGTTGTCCGATGCAATAATTCTAAAAGGCTGAGAAATTCGTACATATATGCCTTACGAACTTTAAGTTCGTAAGAACTAATAAATTCGTATATATATGCCTTACGAACTTTAAGTTCGTAAGAACTTATAAGTTCGTAAGGCCAAGCCCATTTTGTACGAACTTGACAGCCCAGCCCATTTGTACCTATAAATATAGGACTTAGGTTTCAGATTTCAGTGATGATTTAATAGCTATGTAATTCGTCCATGGCCGGCTGAGGGATCGTCGCAAACCCTCAGTCGTAAGTCCACCATATTCATTATTGTTAGTCGTCTTGTTGATTGTGATTCGTAGTCTTCAAGATGTAATCATACGAATTCGTTTTGTATTGTAATCATATGACTAATGATAATGTTTATTATTTCTCCCATTGTAATTGTTTTCTTATCTTTATATTATACAAGAACCCTAATAACTAATCTAGATGGATTTCGCACTTCTAGTTTAGGATTGATCACGATTTACGATCAACACACGTTCCTAACGTGTTCTCACAGGTACCTTGAAATATTGTCAATCAATTCTGAATGCAATAGATGAAGATTCTGACAATGAAGAAGATGAACAAATCAAGTCTTAAAGAGAAGATCATATAAGATGTATCAAAGATACTCTTGATATGCGTCAAAGGATTAGAGATCTAATTGTCACAAGAACTCCCAAGCCTCAAGAAGGAATCATTCACACCAAGACAAGTTCATGGGTTCTTTGGAATCCTAGTCATGAACGTGGTCCTCATAACATTCCTCCTGTAAACTTTCAAGATAATATCAAATTGCCAGATGAACGTCCTGTAGGTGATAACTGGCACTTCATCCCTAAGAAGTTTTGGAATGATTCATGGAACAGTTATAAGAAGAGAGCCTTCTGGAGTTCAAAGATTGACAAGCCATCAACCTCAAATGCTGCACGACGATATAAGAAAAGAAAGAACAAGCAAAGACGTGCAAACAAGAGGAGGAGACAACATAGAAAGTGATGATGGACAACCAAGCACTAAGGGGGAGAATGTTAGAAATATAAAATAGTGCTTAGTTGTATTTCTAAACATTGTATTTTATGTATATAATGTAAGGTTGAGGGGAGTTTTTGAAATATACTTAGAGTATAAATACCCCTCAAGCCTTCAAATTTTAAAAGTTTTTTTACACACTTATGATAATCAATCATTCCTGCTTCCCACACACACATCTTTCTCTCTCAAGAACACACACTAACACACACATACTTTCCACCATTGTTGATTACCTTACTTCCGCACTAGAACACGAATTATAATAGTTTTAACACACCGGACCAAAAAGATCCATATGGAGCATGTGAAGAGGTTCAGTGATGCTAAAATTTTGCCTAGTTTTAAAACTGGCTCTCTTCTGCTTACCCATCTCACACCCTGGACATGGCTTTTCCTTATTGAAGGAAATTTGAGGTATCCCATCAACCAGTTGCTTGCGAGACAACTTGTTAATGTTCTTAAAATTAAGATGGGATAATCTTTTATGCCATAGCCAGTTGGGGTCCTCATCAGCTTTGGTATAGAAACATTGCTCTTTTGGAGCTGGTTCCATATCCATGATGTACACATTTCCTTTTCTTGGTGCAATCATCACCACTTTCCAATCCTTGTTAAATATGGTGCCTTGTGCAATATCGAACAATACTCTGAAGCCATCATCGCAAAGTTGGCTGACACTGATCAGGTTGTATTTCAAACCATTCACAAATGCAACTCTTTTGAATTCAACTTGTCCATTATTGATCACACCATATCCTTCAGTCTTTCCAGATTGATCGTTACCAAATGTCACTGTCGGTCCATCTTGGACAGTGAACTCTTCCAGTAAGGGCTTACATCCGGTCATAGTCCGGCCAGCAGCGCTGTCCAGATACCAGATATTCTTCTTTCGATCGCCCTACACACACACAAAAATCATTAGTTCTTTTTGTGAACCCATCTTTTCTTGATGGGTTCACTGGACTTCTCTACAGAAGCCACAGTTGACAGTTGTGGTGTTGAACTAGAGGCTGCATCTGGAGCATTATCACCAGCTCCAGGTGCAGGAGTAAAAACAATTGGTATTTGATACTTACTCCCTATAATTTTACCAGATTTTGTTCCAGAAGGAACATTCTTTTGTTTAGGTATTGAAGGGAGTGGTTTAATATTTTGTTTGAAAACTGGAGGTAATAAACCTCCTTCCAGATTGTTAATCCGGGCAGTACAACTCTGAACCTGCCGAGACAAAAGTTGGAGTGACTTTCCAGATTAACCAAAATATTATTTTCTTCAGGCAGTTGAACCTTGGACCTTGGTTCAACTGGTGCTTTAGTGTGTCGGGTCTTGGGCACCTTAGACTTTTGAGGTAAAGGCTTGTTACCAGTGGCCTTTTTGACTGGAGCTTTAGCCTGTTCGGATCCAGTTTTAACCTCAAAGGGGGTGGTCTCAAAGGTTTTAGTTTCAACAGCTTCAGGTTGATCAAAGGTGTTTCAACCTTGAGAGCTGGAGGCAATGCATGAAGATCTGGTATGAGAGCTGCCATCTCCAGATCTCCAGATTTCCATGCATTCTTTTGGGCATCGATAGTTCTTGAAAATGCATCATAGTTTTTGCCAGATGCTTTTACCCATGACTTGATAATCTTTTGTTCTTTTTCAAGATCAGAAAATAGTTTTTGATTATCAAGTTCTAAAGCCTCAATCTTTAAAACTGACTCCTTAAGAGCCAACTGGACACTTTGCAAATCATTTAGTTGTGGTTTAACATTGTTCAGTTCAATTAGGATAGTGTCAAGATATCTTTCACTATCAACTCTTACAGTTTCCACAAATGCCAAATCACCACTTAATGATTCAGCCAGGTCCAGTTTTAGTTCAGGGTCAACCTGGTTATCATAGTCACATACCTTCTTCAGTATGATGTCCACCCATCTTCCAGAGATGACATATTCTTTCACCACGTGTTGCTGTTGTTGATCTTCTAAGGCCATGAAGCACATGTCCCTTTCCTCTTCTTCATCATCAGATGAGTCATCAAAGTACTCCCATTTTCCCTCAGTTTATGCCATTAAGCACTGATCCTTTTCCTTTTGCATGGACAGGAGGGCAATCTGGGCCTTAAGCTTCTTGTATTTAGCTTTGTAGCTATCATCAGGCCGATTGAAATTAGGGACAGAGGGGCCAGTTTGGTTGTTCAACTGACTAGATCTGCATTCCTTCATAAAATGACCTTTCTTACCACACTTATAGCATGTAAGATTGGTCTTATCTAGAGAGCTGGAGCTGGAAGCATTGTTGGGGCCATTAAATCTTTTGGATTTATGCTTAAACCTATTAAAGGTTTTAGCAATCATGGTGACCAGATCATCATCGTCAGTTTCATTACAACCATCACTGTTTTCAGTGGTCAGTCCAGAGTTTATGAAACTGTTTAACATCTCCTTCATCGAGTGTACCTGGACACTCTCAGTAGGCATTAAAGCAGCACAAGGTCGCTCAGTTACACTAGCAACCTTGGGACTCTGGGCATGGTTCATGGCATCTTGCTCAGCCACAAGTCTTGCAGCATTATTATCTTCAATGAATCTGAAGGCTCCATAGAGCGATGCAAGAGTATGAGTGTGCAAGGTTTTACCTTGTCTCAAAACAAGAACCATGTTTTCCCATTTGGAAGGAAGAATATCACAAAACTTCTCAAGAAGAATATCCTTATCCTTCTCTACACCCAATCCTCTCAACTGATTGATGAGGCTAGAAAATCTGGTGTATGTATCAGTTAGACTTTCATTGGGCAAGGCAAAGAAGGATTCATACTTCTTGTTTAAAGCAACCTTTCTGGTAACAATAGTTTCATCACCTCCTTCAAATTGAATCACTAATTTATCCCACATAGACTTGGCACTGGGAAACAACAAAAGTGTTGGAATTAGGTCTTCAGGGACAACCCCAAGGATCATGTTTTTCAGTCTGGTGTCCAAGTCCACCAGTCTACGATCCTCATCAGACCAATGGTCTTCAGGCTTTTCCCTTGAACCTCTTCTTCCAGTTGGATTAAGAAGAGGACTGACCCCAAGGGACATGTGTTAGGTCCAGATTTAGTCCAGACTTACTGGACTGGCTCCAGACTGGACTACTGGAACCTTATTGAAGGTTTGTCAAGAAACATGTTTTGCTGAACTCGCTCCAGACTCGACTACTGGAGCTCACTGAAGATCTGACCAGAAAACATGTTCTGCTGGACCTACTCCAGACTTGGGATCTGGAGTCCTTCTAAAGATTTGTCCAGAAATAATGGAAGACTAATGAGCAAATACTTGTATAGGAAATCTGGAGAGTTCTCCAGATTAGCTCACTGGTCTTCACCCCAGTCCAGATCTACTCTACTGAAGACATTCTGACTGAAGTCAAAGACTGAAGTCTAAAGAAAGAAGACTTATCAAATGGCGGAGTCCACTGGAAAGTCTTACCAGATCTGTACACTGGAGGATTGTCAGTGTTCTAGACCTTACAAGTCTGAACACTGATATCGAGGATTGACTTTAAGACTTTACACACTTTCCAAAGAACAACCCACTTGTTCTTTACCAAAGTATACGTGTGTTAAGGTGGTTGGATAAAAGGATACACTTGCACTTGATGTGACTTTATCCTTATTCCTTATCCAATACATTTAATGTTCTTGTCGGATCATTAAATGTATCCAACCATATTTGTACGGCACAAAATTCACTGGAGAATTTTGTTGCTATAAATACAAAGTCATTTCTTTGAGAAAATCACTTTTTAGCAAATTGGTGAACTTGCTTAAATACTCTCGATCTAAACAGCTATACTTCACAACTCTAAGTATATCGATCAAAGGAATTTATTTAGCAAGTATAGATCACTTGTAATTCAAAGATTGTTTAGATACTTACATACGTGTAATATCTAGGTTCCGCAACGATCTTGTATTTTGTTTATTCATCAATAAAGAAAATACACTTGAAAACTACATTCGTGTTCCACCTTTTATTTACTTGTTTAAATATTGCTTAAAGTCCTTTATTACTTTGTTTATATTCTTGCATATTTATATTGAAGTAATACTAGTCCGATTCTAGTTCATACTTGTCTTGTTATTTTACACTCGTGGGTTAAACCATCGTGTGAGGGACTTTACAATTTGTATCAGAGCAGAAGGTTAATATACTTACCTAGATCTGTTTCACGATGGCAATCCCAGAAAATACTCAAGAAACTCATGAAACTAATGTTAATGAACTACCCACTGGAAATAACAATACACCACCTCCTCCTCCTCCTGCTTCTCCACATGTGCATGTGCATTACTCGAATAATCCTGTTCCTAAATTCAATGGGAGCAGTGATGAATTTGGTACGTGGAAAGCTAGGATAATATTGCATGTGACTGGTATTGAAAGGAATATGATGAAAATTTTAAACGAAGTACCCTATGTGCCAAGACTTCCTATCAATGCACTTCTTGACACTACAGGATCAAGAAGTGGGAGGGAAAAGAGAGAGGAACACTGGTCCGAAGAGGAGAAAAGATTAGTAAATCTTGATACACTTCTTAAAAATATGATCCTCGGGGCTGTTCCAGAAACTCTCATTCCCACACTAGTTCTCTATCCCAGTGCCAAAAGTATGTGGGATGAACTAGTAAACCAGCATGAGGGAGGTGATGATACTGTTGTTACCAGAAAAGTCTCCTTAAATAAAAAAGTATGAGTCATTTTTTGCTCTCCCCAATGAGTCCCTTACTGGTACTTACACCAGATTTATGAGCATCATAAACCAGTTAAGAGGACTAGGGGTAGATAAAGACAAGGATATACTTTTGGAGAAATTTTGTGATATTCTTGCATATTTATATTGAAGTAATACTAGTCCGATTCTAGTTCATACTTGTCTTGTTATTTTACACTCGTGGGTTAAACCATCGTGTGAGGGACTTTACAATTGGTATCAGAGCAGAAGGTTAATATACTTACCTAGATCTGTTTCACGATGGCAATCCCAGAAAATACTCAAGAAACTCATGAAACTAATGTTAATGAACTACCCACTGGAAATAACAATACACCACCTCCTCCTCCTCCTGCTTCTCCACATGTGCATGTGCATTACTCGAATAATCCTGTTCCTAAATTCAATGGGAGCAGTGATGAATTTGGTACGTGGAAAGCTAGGATAATATTGCATGTGACTGGTATTGAAAGGAATATGATGAAAATTTTAAACGAAGTACCCTATGTGCCAAGACTTCCTATCAATGCACTTCTTGACACTACAGGATCAAGAAGTGGGAGGGAAAAGAGAGAGGAACACTGGTCCGAAGAGGAGAAAAGATTAGTAAATCTTGATACACTTCTTAAAAATATGATCCTCGGGGCTGTTCCAGAAACTCTCATTCCCACACTAGTTCTCTATCCCAGTGCCAAAAGTATGTGGGATGAACTAGTAAACCAGCATGAGGGAGGTGATGATACTGTTGTTACCAGAAAAGTCTCCTTAAATAAAAAGTATGAGTCATTTTTTGCTCTCCCCAATGAGTCCCTTACTGGTACTTACACCAGATTTATGAGCATCATAAACCAGTTAAGAGGACTAGGGGTAGATAAAGACAAGGATATACTTTTGGAGAAATTTTGTGATATTCTTCCAACAAAATGGTCTCACATGATTCTGGTCTTGAGGCAAGGAAAAACCTTGCATTCCCATACTTTGTCAACATTGTATGGAGCCTTCAGATTCACTGAAGAAAAACAAGCCCAGAGGATTGAGGCAGAAAAAGATTCTTTTAATCATGCTTCCACTAGTTCCACAGTGGTCACTAATACTACACCACCTTGTGCGGCATTAATATCTTCTGAGAATGTATTTTCTATGAAGAAGATGATGTCTGAACTAATGTATTCTGGAGTCTGTAATGATATCTCTCCAGACTGTGATGAAACTGACAGTGATGACCTGGTTGCAATGATGGCCAAAACGTTTAACCATTTTAAGGCCAGAGCAAATAGGCCCACTGGACTACATGCACCCAGTTCTTCCACTGACAAGACTAATCTGACATGCTTTAAGTGTGGCAGAAAAGGTCATTTCATGAAAGAGTGCAGGTCCAGTCAGTTTGTCTCCCAGTCTGGTCCAACTGCTTCTTATAACAAGCCTGATGATAGCTATAAGTTGAAATACAAAAAGCTTAAGGATCAAATTGCTCTCTTGTCTAAACAGATTGAAGACAATAACAAATGCATGATAGCAACCACTGAAGAAGCATGGGTTCCCTCTGATGATTCATCAGTCGATGAAGAAGAGGAAAGAGATTGTTGTTTTATGGCTCTGGCAGATCAAGAGCATCTGGTCAAGGATGATGTCACATCTGGTCGTTGGGTCGACATTGTCATTAAAAAGGTTAGTGAGTATGATCTTAAAACTAATCCTGAATTGAAATTGGACATCGCTGAAGCTCTAAATTCTGATTTAATTTTTGTGGAAACTGTTAGATTTGACAGTTTAAATGGTCTAGAAACAGATTCCTCTGAAATGGCCGCCTTAAAATCAAAATTAAAAGAACTTCAAGACATTGAACTGCATTTCAAGCCCAGATTCTGGTAACTGAACAATTGATCCAAGAAAAACAAGATCTTGAGATCATTTTAGAAAAAGAAAAACTGGTGATTAAATCATGGCTTGAAACTAGAAAGCCATATGATGCTGGAGTAAATCAATTTCCTACTAAAAAACGTGCATATTTAGATGGAAATACTCATGTAGCATCATTAATACCAGTAATCGATCGATTACCAGAGGGATTCAGGCCCACCACTGTTTATGATGAGCCTGTAACTCCCAAGGCCAATATTCTCCCAGTTCTTTGCCCAGAGGTTAAGACTGGAGCTGTTCAGATGACTGCTCCAGTTAAAAAGGTTAAGCAGAATAGACCTTTGCCTCAGAACAATCCCCTACCTAAGCCAACAACTGGAAAGGCTAAGGTATCATCTGAAGATAATGTTTTGTCCAGGATAGAGAGCCAGATTCAAATTCTGACTCGTCAATCACAAAGTTTTAATGCAAGATTAAACTTTATTGAGGGTACTTCATTTGGCCCTAGACAAAACACAAAACCTTTTGCTAAGAAAGACAAACTTATTTCTCCAGTTGAGAAAAAGAAAAAGGTTTCTAAACTATCAACTCCAGTAGTGTTCTCAACAAAAACTACTGTTGAAGTAAGTGAACTAGACCAGATTTCCCCAGGGACCTATAAGGGAGGGTCCAGTGAACCCATCAGTCGATGGGTTCCCAAATCTAACTGATAAATATCTGGTGTATGTGTAGGGCAATCGAAAGAAGTATATCTGGTATCTTGACAGTGCAGCTGGCAGGACTATGACCGGATGTAAGACCCTACTGGAGGAGTTCACCATTTCTGATGGACCCTCCATCACTTTTGGAAATGATGGTTGTGGAAAGACTGAGGGATATGGTGTTCTGAACAATGGACAAGTCAAGTTTTCACGTGTTGCATTTGTGAATGGTTTGAAATATAACTTGATCAGTGTAAGCCAACTGTGTGATGATGGCTATCAAGTCTTATTCAATGTTGCTCAAGGCATCGTATTCAACAAGGACTGGAAGGTAGTGTTGATTGCTCCCAGGAAAGGGAACGTATATGTGATGGACATGGAAAGCTCTCCGTCAGAGCAATGTTTCTACACTCAAGCTGATGAAGACACAAACTGGTTATGGCATAAAAGGTTATCCCATTTAAATTTCAAAAACATTAATAGTTGTCCAGAAAACAACTTGCAGATGGGATACCTTCAGTTTCCTTCAAAAGGAAAGGCCATGTCCAGGATGTGAGATGGGTAAGCAGAAACGTGCCAGTTTCAAGACCAGACAGAATTTCAGCATTACTGAACCTCTTCACATGCTTCATATGGACCTCTTTGGTCCAGTGAATGTTCAGACTCGTGCTGGTAAAAGATACACCCTGGTGATAGTAGATGAATTCTCCAGATATTGTTGGGTGGGCTTTCTCAGGTCTAAAAATGAAGCTGCTGCTGAAATCATCTCTCTTATCAAGCAGATTGAACTGAAGCATAAGCGAAAAGTGTGTCAGTTAAGAAGCGACAATGGAACTGAATTCCAGAATGCAACTCTGGAAAAATTCTGTACTGACACTGGCGTCTCCCAGAACTTCTCATCAGCACGCACTCCAGAGCATAATGGAGTGGTAGAAAGGAAAAATCGAACGTTGATAGAAGCTGCCAGGAGTATGCTAGCTGAATCTGGTCTTCCTACCAGTTTCTGGGCTGAAGCAATTGCAACTGCTTGCCACACCCAGAATCGATCAGTGTACGTGAAGCGACACAAGAAGACTTCCTAGGAAATATTGAGAAATAGAAAACCAAATATTGGTTATTTTCATGTTTTTGGATGTCCAGTTTACATCCTGAACGACTCCAGTCAGCTAGGCAAATTTGATGCTAAAGCTGATGAAGGATATTTCTTAGGATATTCAGCCATTCGCAAAGCCTTCAGAGTTTATAACAAGAAACTGGAGAAAGTACAAGAATCCATACATGTTACTTTCGATGAATCAAATGTTGCAATCAACAAACCATCCCTTGACACACCCCCAGTACTTCCAATTGTCTTTTGTGAATCTGATCCAATAAACGACAAAATTGAAGATTCACCAGACACAGTTTCCAGTCATCCCGATCTGGAACCTGTTCAGAAAAAGAAACTCTCCAGTAGTACTCCATTCTATCCCTCTATTATTTTCAAATTACCTTCTAAAATTAATATTGGTTCAGATGTGCGTACTACTCCCCCAGTATCAGTGTCAGTTGAGAATGCACCAGAAATCCAAACTGAACTAGTACTCCAGGATATACCTTCAAATGAAGAATTTCATGATGCAAATCGTGATTTGAATGACTCAGATGAAGATACTGAAGTAATCTGGAATGATCCTCCTCCAGAAGCAACTCCAGAGGAGACTCAACTGAATTCTTGCACTGATATTGTTATCAGTAACAATCCTGGTCAAAACTCCAGATGGACAAAAGCTCACCCTATTGATCAGATCATAGGTGACTCCAGTCGTGGAGTTCAGACCAGAAGAGCCTCCAGTGATCAATGCTTATATGTCAGTTTCTTATCACTAAATGAACCAAAGAATATTGACGAGGCTCTGGAAGATCCAAACTGGGTGACTGCTATGCAAGAAGAGCTTCACCAGTTTGAAAGGAACAAGGTATGGTATCTGGTTCCTTTCCCAGTTGGAAAGAAAGAACCAATTGGAACAAGATGGGTCTTCAGAAACAAAGTAGATGAAGATGGCCACGTAATCAGAAACAAGGCCAGACTGGTAGCACAGGGCTACTGCCAGTCAGATGTCGACTTTGATGAATCTTTTGCTCCAGTGGCTAGACTTGAAGCGATCAGAATTTTCTTAGCATTCGCTGCTAATCATCAGTTCAAGGTCTACCAGATGGACGTAAAGAGTGCTTTCTTGAATGGGAAGCTTGAAGAAGAAGTTTACGTCAGACAACCTCCAGGTTTCGTTGATGACAAGCATCCACATTGGGTATATCGTCTGGACAAAGCGCTATATGGCCTCAGACAAGCCCCACGTGCCTGGTATGATACTCTGACTAAACATTTGTTAAAAAATGGTTTTAAACGAGGTGCAATTGACAATACCTTATTCATTCTTCATGAGAAAGGTAATCTGTTAATGGTACAAATTTATGTTGATGATATTATTTTTGGGTCTACTGATGAAAACATGTGCCAGAAATTTTCGAAAATAATGTCTACTGAATATGAAATGAGTTTGATGGGTGAATTAACATATTTTCTTGGACTCCAGATTAAACAAAACAAAGATGGCATCTTTATTAATCAGGAAAAATATGTTAGAGATCTTTTAAAGAAATATGATATGAACTCTTCACCATCTAAACCAACTCCAATTTTTGCACCACTGACACTGGACTCTGATCCAGATGGTAAACCAGTGAACACCACTGTCTATAGAGGCATGGTTGGTTCACTGATGTATTTAACTGCCAGTAGACCAGATATTATGTTTTCAACATGTTTATGTGCCAGATATCAGTCTAATCCAAAAGAATCTCATATGCTTGCTGCAAAGCGCATACTGAAGTACCTTAAAGGTGTCCCCAGTCTAGGTCTTTGGTACCCCAAAGGCTCAGGCATGGATCTAATGGGTTATTCAGATTCAGATCATGCAGGTTGTAAGATAGACAGGAAATCTACTACTGGTGGATGTCATTTCCTTGGTGGCAAACTGGTCAGCTGGACCAGTAAAAAGCAAACTTCAGTTTCATTGTCCACTGCTGAAGCTGAATATGTGTCTGCAGCCAGTTGTTGTGCTCAGATACTCTGGATGAAGAACCAGTTGCTTGATTATGTAACACCCCAAGCCGGAGCTCGAATGTCACGGAAATCATACAGCACCCGGTGGAATTACAATAGAACAAACTAAATGCAATTAACGATTCGGTGAATCCAAAACATAGCAAAACAAGTAACAAAATACAACAGGAGCAAATAGCCATCAACGTTAACATAATACATCCAAAGGTGGCAAACGATCCTAAGTATAATGCAAAAGGAGGGTCAATGAATCCTTGATCCATGAGGTCCAAGTCCGGGTTAGACAGCAAGCAAGCAACTAAACACCACGTCCGGGGAGAACCTGATTACCTGAAAAGTGTTCTAAGCATAGTCAACACAAGGTTGGTGAGTTCGTAGTAATGGTTCGTAACGAACCAACAATAATAATCACAATATACAAGTAAAGGCTAGGCATGACTTACAGCGAGCCTCTAAGCAACACAATATCGTCCAACAACAGGATTTCACAAGACAAATAAGAGTGAAATGGGAATGCACGAATGATGTATGAATCAATGTAAGTGCCAAATGCATGAATAAGCCAACATGCCTATCCTATGCGTGAACGCAGTCACCAATGCAACGATACCCTTCTGTCATAACAATGAACAAGGCTGTATCTCAAAAACATCGAGATATATATGTCTATATACTCGGGGTCAGGACTACATCCAAAACGGGTGCATACATCTATGCACCAGGATGTCGGCAATCCCCTGCCGAGGGCTCATCAACAATGTATGCAATGCTTACAATCAAATGTAAATGCATGCTCATGAACCAACAATCAATGTACAATGAACCTGTGCCACCAATCAATATTCCTCAAACATAACCCAACAATCCAAATACGACAACCGTAAGCCAACGATCAATAATCAACAAAGTGAACCACTAGTCGCAATATAAACCAACTATACGTACATATACTTCAGAGGATTCTACTTTCTTCTTCAAGTCCCAGATGCTTATGTATAGGGTCACCCGCAGCCTTCCCACCACATCTAAAACCCAAAGGAAGGCATAACCGACTTCCATGTATGTACGTCTATCCTAATGTATAAGTAATACTTAACGAAAACACAACCCAAGTCAATCAAACGAAAAGATACGTCACATCAATCCAACAATCAAGTCAACCAAACAATACATCAATAAATACAAGTAAACACGCCAGGTTTACACTTTTCAGCCCGAATCCCAAGCGGGTAGGGAGATACGAAACTCACCTTGATCGGCAAAGAAGTTAGTAAAAGATTACAAACGAGTAATAGGGTCCACACCTCCACAACCTATAATTATACATCAATATATACTGGAATGTCAATTATACGACCTCAACAATATGAAATTCGACACACATAAAAAATCACAGTGACCATCCACTGCGCCGCAGTGGAGCAGAACTATGCCCACTGCGCCGCAGTGGCCAAACTGGACCAGGACCAGAAATATTGCACTGCGCCGCAGTGGGCAAGAACTATGCCCACTGCGCCGCAGTGGCTAAACTGGCCCAGAACCAGTAGAAAAGCACTGCACCGCAGTGAGCAAAGGTGAGCTCACTGCGCCGCAGTGACCACTTTCTGCAGCCAGCACCAGCAGCTTCAACAGCAACACGAACCCAAAAACCCCCAAAACAACCCAAAACGATTTGTAAGCGTTTGTAACATAATTTGAAGCATCTTTAAGCATTGTTACACATAACCACACTTAACCCATACCATAAATCCGCCCATTAACATCAAAATCGTACCGAATCGCCCCAACCCTAAACAAAACCCTAATTACACTAAATCGCCTTTTGACTCGATTCAAGACTTGCAATAGCACCAAATCAACTAGAAACATATAAACAAGCATAAATGGAAGTAAATGGGATGATTTAGACTTACCAAAACTCTTCCTAGTGCTCAAATCCGAAATTAGGTCAAATGGATAAAATGGTAAGAACTTGACTTTGATTCTTCAATATGAAGCAAACGAGGTTAAGATGGTTAAGATTCTTGTGTTAAAATCGACCCACTACTAGTTTGATGCAAGAAATGGTGAAGAGATTAAATTGGTTCTTTTGCTAGTTTTTGAGAGAAGAGAGAAAGAGGATAAGAGATAGATAGAATGAGAAGAAAGAAGGAAGGAAAGGATAAGGGGGGAAATGGGTCATTGGGGCTGGTGGGTCATGGACTACCCACGGGCCGACCCGTTTCTCCCACAAGCCATAAAACAATCGATTACACTACTAAACGCCAAACAACAAATTAACGACTCGACTAACATACCACATAGTCATAAATCATAAATGGGCCCAAATTACTTCATTCA
Source organism: Erigeron breviscapus (assembly GCA_034093135.1). Classification (NCBI taxonomy): domain Eukaryota; kingdom Viridiplantae; phylum Streptophyta; class Magnoliopsida; order Asterales; family Asteraceae; genus Erigeron; species Erigeron breviscapus. The sequence continues at coordinate 8,057,526 of CM067167.1, forward strand.
ATAAGTTTGTTAGTCAAATTACACAGAAGTCAACGGGTCAAAATTCGCGGATGTTACAATTATGGTATTAAGTATTCAAAGACTCCAATCTTTTGTGATAATACCAGTGCCATTGCTATCTCAAACAATCCAGTCATGCATTCCAAAACCAAGCACATTGATCTAAGGTATCACTTCATTCGTGATAATATTGTGAAAGGAAAAATTGAACTCCATTTTATCCCCACTGACAAACAACTCGCTGACATTTTTACTAAACCACTGGATGTCAAAACATTTGAATATCTTGTTGGTGAGTTGGGAATGTTAAACCATTAAATCTGGAACCTTAGTATTGAACGCCATTGTGTACTACTAAGGATCTTTGATTTAAAGATTCATAAATTTATTTCTGGATCAACATTCCAGGGGGAAGACTTTGAAAGATATATTTTTCTTAAAAATGTTTAAAGTTCAAAGGGAATTTATTAATTTATTTTCTCTGGACAAAATTTTCTCACTGGACAAATTGTCCAGAAAATATTACTGGTGCTTTGTAGATGTGTCCCTCTCACTGGTAACTAGATTAGTTGAAGTGCGTGTTTGAGTTGACTTATGTCTCCTTGTAAATGTGTCCCTCTCATTTGTCTATATTAGTTGACGTGCATGTTTGAGGTTACCAGTCTTTCAAAATGGTTTTCACTGGTACTTTACTGAATGTCCCTCCAGTGTACCATCAGTACATGCTTCACTGGACTAATCCACCAGTGATACTGGAGTGTCTAGTCAACCTTCAGATGGACTGAATTATGTCACAATACTTTTCAAAATACTTGGTCATTGTGTGTGCCACGTAAGCAAACTTTTTCAAAGATATTTATCTTATAAATCCTACGTGGCATGTAAATTTTTCAACGCAATGATGGTCTTTTCACCTTGGGAAAACAAAAAGTACAAGTTGTTACTGTTTTGTGGGCTGTAAACCGTCATGCATTTATGTGTGATGTGATGTAATTAATGCGGATCTCAAAACCCGATCAAAAACTTTGTTTGATAAATTCAAATAAGATGTTTGAGTTCCACATTGTCTCTCCTATAAATACCCACTTTCACTTTCAATTTCATTTACTTCGAACATTTACTCCCAAATCCAAAATTCCTTCATTCAATTCTTAAAATTCTTCATTCATTTTCCAATCATATAACTCTTATATTAACTGCAATTCATTAAATTCTTCATAACCTTAATTTTTCAATTTCATCTTCATCTATCAATAAAAAATGGCACCCAAAAATCTCTTATCTGCTGAATATGCTCCGGTTGATGATGTAGTTAAACCAAAACATATTTCTCTTGAGGCGAAAGCCATACGCATCAATATGAATAACTGGATGGCCAAACTTTCCAGTATTCATCCTGCTCGTTCTATCATTGGGAGATTGAATACTTTCTTTCTCTCATGCCCTCTATATGGTGCATTTACCCTAAATCCAGGGAAAATGTACCATGACTACTTATGTGAATTCTGGTACTCCGCTTTCTATAATGAAGAAACTTCATCAATTTCTTACACTCTCAATGGAGGTACCAGATCTTTGAGTTTTTCGGTGAATTTGCTCAGGTCTATTTTACAGTTGAACTACCATGACCAGAATGAGCTGCCCATCGAACTCCCTACTGGCATAAATTTCAGGGAAGTGTGCAGGTTGATGGGGCACACAGAAATTGTTGATGACAATGGCCAGTTGTTGAGAAAAGGCACAATTTATATGAGTAGGCTAACAG
>CM067167.1:8060290-8092646 GCA_034093135.1 Erigeron breviscapus
AAACTTTTTGATTTCTTCATCAAACCGCTTGTTCCAACTTCTTGATGCTTGCTTTAGTCCATAAATGGACCTTTGAAGCTTGCATACTTTGTTGGGATGTTTTGGATCAATAAAACCTTCAGGTTGATCCATATAGACTTCTTCATCCAAGTAACCATTTAAGAAGGCAGTCTTAACATCCATTTGCCATATCTCAAAGTCATAGTACGCAGCTATGGCTAAGAGAATCCTAATAGCTCTAATGTCCGCAACTGGAGAAAAGGTCTCATCATAGTCAACACCGAAACGTTGAGTATAACCTTTCGCCACGAGACGAGCTTTATAGGTGTGTACATTTCCATCCATGTCCGTCTTCTTCTTGAAGATCCACTTACACCCAACAGTTTGAGCATTTGGTGGAAGATCAACCAAGCTCCAGACTTGATTGTCTTTCATGGATTTCATTTCCACCTTCGTAGCTTCAAGCCATTTTCAGATTCCGGATCTGATAATGCAGCTTTGAAATTCGGAGGCTCATCGAGATCTCCTAAAACGTTTTCTTCTACCATCAGACATAATCTGTCAGTAGGACGTCTTGTCCTTTCGGACCTACGAAGTGGAATCGCTTCATCATCATCGACTTGAGGTTCATCACTTTGAACATTTTCCCCCCTTGATCATAAGAACTTGGGGTATCTCAGATTTCTTAGGAAGGTTTTCCTCATACTCAATCAACTTGATTATGAAGTCCAACTTATGCTATGCAAATTGTAATTGTGCACAAACTTCTCAAAGTCTCTTATGCCAATAACAATCGGCAGAAGATACGCATAGTTTAACCTTTCCAAAATGCTCAAAGTAACTCTTCATCTTGAGTACACGAGCATTCACCGGTTTCCCATACTCGTGTTCAAGTTATGGAGTGACTCAATTAGCTCAAGTAATTTCAACTCCAACTTGTTTTCCGTACATAGACTTGAGTTATTTGATCATATCACACGGATTTTGCAATCCGAATTGCTTTTTGAAGCTCGGGAGACATGCTTCTAGCATCAAATAAGCAACCTCAATATGTCTATAGTACTGAGTATTTTATGCTTCCAACTGCAAAGCAGTGGCATTCGCATTAGGAATAGCGATATCTGAGTTTCAATGACACGGGTTTTCTTTTCAAAGAATTCAGCATATCGAGCAACGCGAACAGTGTTTTTGACGGGATCATAGAAGTCGTAACCCATCGTTTCCTTAGGGTATCCGACAAAGATGCACTTAGTAGTTCTGGGTTCAAGTTTGTCAGGCGTATCGCGCTTCACAAGTGCCTCACATCCCCAGACTCTTAAGTAAGACAGATTAGGAACATTTCCATGCCATAATTCATATGGTGTCTTGTCAACCTTCTTGGTTGGAACCATATTGAGAATGCGTACAGCAGTCTCAAGAGCATAATCCCAAAACGAAAATGGGAGAGTCGTAAGGCTCATCATAGATCTCACCATGTCTAGCAAGGTTCGATTTCTCCTTTCAGACACTCCATTATGTTGAGGAGTGTATGGAGGAGTAAGCTGTTGGACAATTCCACATGCTTTCAGATAATCCTTAAACTCTTGGCTTAAGTATTCACCACCTCGATCCGAACGAAGAATCTTGATGGTTTTGCCGAGTTGATTTTCTACTTCATTTTTAAACTCTTTGAATGTTTCAAACACTTCATGTTTATGTTTAAGCAAGTAAACATAACCATAACGACTGAAATCATTCATAAAAATGATAAAGTAGCTAGCATCTTTCCTTGACTCATGTCTAAATCGGCTACATACATCCGAATGTATTAGTCAAAGTAGTTCCTTAGCCTTTTCTGATTTTATGCGAAAAAGGTATTCTTGTCATCTTGCCGAAAACACAAGATATGCATTTTTCAAATGATTCATCATTTGATTGTAAGATCCCTTTACGTTGAAGTCTTTCAATGCTTTTCTTGCTAACGACAATTCAAAAGACACGCATTTATCAAATGATTCATCATTTGATTTGTAAGAATTCTTCACATTGAAGACTTTTAATGCGTTTCTTGTCAAAACCACGCATTTTTCAAATGATTCATCATTTGATTTGTAAGAATTCTTCACATTGAAGACTTTTAATGCGTTTCTTGTCAAAACCACGCATTTTTCAAATGATTCATCATTTGATTTGTAAGAATTCTTCACATTGAAGACTTTTAATGCGTTTCTTGTCAAAACCACGCATTTTTCAAATGATTCATCATTTGATCTCATCAACACTTATAATTCAGTTAAGAAGATACTTGAAGAACTGGTTAAACCAACTTGCTTCTTCTTCTTGTTCAACTCAGCTAGATACTTAGGACAATTCCTTTTCCAGTGTCTCACTTTAGCATAGTGATGACAAGACTGGTCTTTAGCCGTATGCTCCTTTTTCCAAGGGGTCTTTTAAGGTTTTGAGACTAAATACTTTGTTTTCTCTTACCAAAGTTCTTGCCCTTAGCTTTACGGTTGTTTTGCTTTCTAAACCATTCCCCCCTTGATCATAAGAACTTGGGGTATCTCAGATTTCTTAGGAAGGTTTTCCTCATACTCAATCAACTTGATTATGAAGTCCAACTTATGCTATGCAAATTGTAATTGTGCACAAACTTCTCAAAGTCTCTTATGCCAATAACAATCGGCAGAAGATACGCATAGTTTAACCTTTCCAAAATGCTCAAAGTAACTCTTCATCTTGAGTACACGAGCATTCACCGGTTTCCCATACTCGTGTTCAAGTTATGGAGTGACTCAATTAGCTCAAGTAATTTCAACTCCAACTTGTTTTCCGTACATAGACTTGAGTTATTTGATCATATCACACGGATTTTGCAATCCGAATTGCTTTTTGAAGCTCGGGAGACATGCTTCTAGCATCAAATAAGCAACCTCAATATGTCTATAGTACTGAGTATTTTATGCTTCCAACTGCAAAGCAGTGGCATTCGCATTAGGAATAGCGATATCTGAGTTTCAATGACACGGGTTTTCTTTTCAACTTTTAGAACAATTCTCTATTGACAAAACAACCATTGAAATTGGTTTTAGAAAGTTTTCCCTTTCTAGCATCGACCTAAAAGCCGATTGGTGTATGTTTTGTGAAGGATTTGTTGCCTTTTACAAAACAGATTCAAGTTCAATTATCGGTATTTTCGATAATTAATCCTTAAGAAATCAATTACCCAATGTTTATAAAATAAACAATTAATTTCATTAAGGCTAGGATCCAATTGACATACACTCATTTCATCAGTTGATCTGCTAGAAATGATTGTACTCAAAAGGTAAGTGACGAGCAGTAATTGCATTACATGTGCAATTCCTAGTAAGAATGGGACCTACAAATTACATTTGATTCATCAAGTGATTTGTAGTCATGTTTTGTCCCATCTTTTGCCACGGGTTAAGGTCTCACCGCTTAACTCGCTTTAAGTCGTCCAACCAAGAACGCGCAAATTTGTCCACCACTGTGTACCAGTGAGTGGGATTTGCCATGCAACTGCCATTTCACCACTGTGTACCAGTGAGTAAAACAACAGCCACAAGTGTCCTTTACGAGTTGGATGACAATGACTTAAGTTTATTGGGTCAATCAATTTGATGTGTGATCAAAAGGTTATGTTTGAAGATTCATGCATATCTTCTAAACATAATATGTTTATAAAACTCATTTTTATTGCCTTTAAATACAAAAGAGCTCGGTAGCTCCATTTGAACGCACAAAGAAGCGCAAGGGCAAAGGTATGCGATGAACGCGATTTAAAAACCCGCCCTTTTAGAAGGCTAGCGCACTCCGACTTATACCTCTCTTAGAGTTTGTTCAAATGGGTGAGCCGGTGTATCTTTTGATTTTAGGGCACCAATTTTATAAACAAAATCTTATTTCGATATAATTTAGTCAAGTTTATTTTATTTTTTTTTTTTTTTTTTTTTTTTTTTTTTTTTTTTTTTTTTTTTTTTTTTTTTTTTTTTTTTTTTTTTTTTTTTTTTTTTTTTTTTTTTTTTTTTTTTTTTTTTTTTTTTTTTTTTTTTTTTTTTTTTTTTTTTTTTTTTTTTTTTTTTTTTTTTTTTTTTTTTTTTTTTTTTTTTTTTTTTTTTTTTTTTTTTTTTTTTTTTTTTTTTTTTTTTTTTTTTTTTTTTTTTTTTTTTTTTTTTTTTTTTTTTTTTTTTTTTTTTTTTTTTTTTTTTTTTTTTTTTTTTTTTTTTTTTTTTTTTTTTTTTTTTTTTTTTTTTTTTTTTTTTTTTTTTTTTTTTTTTTTTTTTTTTTTTTTTTTTTTTTTTTTTTTTTTTTTTTTTTTTTTTTTTTTTTTTTTTTTTTTTTTTTTTTTTTTTTTTTTTTTTTTTTTTTTTTTTTTTTTTTTTTTTTTTTTTTTTTTTTTTTTTTTTTTTTTTTTTTTTTTTTTTTTTTTTTTTTTTTTTTTTTTTTTTTTTTTTTTTTTTTTTTTTTTTTTTTTTTTTTTTTTTTTTTTTTTTTTTTTTTTTTTTTTTTTTTTTTTTTTTTTTTTTTTTTTTTTTTTTTTTTTTTTTTTTTTTTTTTTTTTTTTTTTTTTTTTTTTTTTTTTTTTTTTTTTTTTTTTTTTTTTTTTTTTTTTTTTTTTTTTTTTTTTTTTTTTTTTTTTTTTTTTTTTTTTTTTTTTTTTTTTTTTTTTTTTTTTTTTTTTTTTTTTTTTTTTTTTTTTTTTTTTTTTTTTTTTTTTTTTTTTTTTTTTTTTTTTTTTTTTTTTTTTTTTTTTTTTTTTTTTTTTTTTTTTTTTTTTTTTTTTTTTTTTTTTTTTTTTTTTTTTTTTTTTTTTTTTTTTTTTTTTTTTTTTTTTTTTTTTTTTTTTTTTTTTTTTTTTTTTTTTTTTTTTTTTTTTTTTTTTTTTTTTTTTTTTTTTTTTTTTTTTTTTTTTTTTTTTTTTTTTTTTTTTTTTTTTTTTTTTTTTTTTTTTTTTTTTTTTTTTTTTTTTTTTTTTTTTTTTTTTTTTTTTTTTTTTTTTTTTTTTTTTTTTTTTTTTTTTTTTTTTTTTTTTTTTTTTTTTTTTTTTTTTTTTTTTTTTTTTTTTTTTTTTTTTTTTTTTTTTTTTTTTTTTTTTTTTTTTTTTTTTTTTTTTTTTTTTTTTTTTTTTTTTTTTTTTTTTTTTTTTTTTTTTTTTTTTTTTTTTTTTTTTTTTTTTTTTTTTTTTTTTTTTTTTTTTTTTTTTTTTTTTTTTTTTTTTTTTTTTTTTTTTTTTTTTTTTTTTTTTTTTTTTTTTTTTTTTTTTTTTTTTTTTTTTTTTTTTTTTTTTTTTTTTTTTTTTTTTTTTTTTTTTTTTTTTTTTTTTTTTTTTTTTTTTTTTTTTTTTTTTTTTTTTTTTTTTTTTTTTTTTTTTTTTTTTTTTTTTTTTTTTTTTTTTTTTTTTTTTTTTTTTTTTTTTTTTTTTTTTTTTTTTTTTTTTTTTTTTTTTTTTTTTTTTTTTTTTTTTTTTTTTTTTTTTTTTTTTTTTTTTTTTTTTTTTTTTTTTTTTTTTTAACAATTAAATAATTAAAAGGTACATCATAAACGCATGCAATTATCATATAATAATGCTTAAAGATCAAAACTTGGAATTAGGGTTTTTAAAAAAAAAAAAAATTATTTAGATCTGATTTCGAAACATATATAAATAAATAAAATTAATTTTGTTTCCATTTAATTTAATATTAACCATTATAATAAAATAACAAAATTAATCTAAAATTTATATATAAATTTCGATCCTCATGAACCCTAACCCCCCTTCAAATTTTGATCTTTTTGGTAATTAATCATCACATAGTAGGCTCGTGATACCACTGTTGGAATGTATAACAATTATCTTAATCAAATCACAAAGCACGCAACGGAAGATTAAACTATGCAATTAATTAATTAACCAAGGAAAGAGAGCATGTACCTTTAATTGAAGATGATAAAGTAATAAACTTTATAATAAGGTTTAAAATAAAACCTCTCTACGATCGCACACACGACACGTCAAACAAAACCCGGAGATTGCTAGATCTTGAATCACCAAAAGCCAAAAGCTCCAAGCTTGCTTTATATTACTTTTGTTCGAACAAACAGTTGGAAAAAAAACAAATAGTTTGTTGCCGTCGAAATTAAAGTGTCGAACTAAACCCACCATAATTAATGCCAAGTAACAAATACTTATTAATTTGATGTGAGTTTTACGCATGGGACAAAAGTCCATGATTTCGTAGACCTTGTGTTTTTTCGACCGAGAGAATGATATATTATTTTTGGGTAATATTGTTAGGGTTAATTATTAAGATATATATAGGGTATAAATATATCCCAAATAACTTAATCTTCAAGCATCCCAAATAACTTAACTTCAAGCAAACCTTTTTGACTTGGACTAGGTTTAATTAATAATTACATTAATTATTAATTAATATTTAATAATTAATAATACATAATTATTAATTAATAAATAATTCTAATTAACATATCTAGTTAATAATGTCCAATTATCATTTCTCTTAATTTGGTGATTATAAATATGTAGATACAATATATACATATTACCGGATATCTAAGTGTCAACGCGTGTGACCCCGTAGGCTTAAATGATTTCCGGACATACGTTCATTTTTACGTGATCATATACTAACATTTGGGGCCCAGGAATTTTTCATCAAAAGATGCTCATCATCTTGTTAAAATTATCTCTACATCTCCGGTTCAATTAGAGGTTGCCCAGACCCCATAGACACAGTCAACATTTACGCTCCACAGGATCTACCGATCTACCATCCAAATGAGCCCTCTGGGATAAGCTTGCTGGTCTAAAGAAATCAAATGAAGGTATATGGCTTTTCATTGGTGATTTTAATTCTGTTCGTTATCCGGATGAAAGATTAACCCAGCATGTGCTCTTTCTTTTAAAGAATTCACCCACTAAATTGACTTACATGAATATGTTATGGGTGGACAACAGTTTACCTAAATCACAAGTAACCCGGATAAAAAGAGCGAATTGATTGGGCATTAGTCTCGTTAGACTTCATCAATGAATGGTCAACTGCTTCTTTTCGTGCTTAACCCAACGAAAAATATCATCACAATCCGATTATACCGAAAACAGCCTCTGATTTTGGGCAGCCGCCATTTCGGTTTTTTAAATCCTGGTTTGATAAACCGGGTCTCGACAATTTAATCCTTACTACCCTATCAGAACTCAGAAGGTATCTTCCATGGGCGACCAAGTCAGATTATGTCCCAAAAGTTAAGAAAGATAACTAAGCAGATAAAAAATGGATTCAAGAGGTACTAGCAAATGAGTAACATCTTGAACTCCGTTTTGTTGATGATGGAAAGACTTTTCTGGATCTATATGTCCAACAAGCGGAGAAGGTGATATCAAAGTTGTTTTAGTTTATTTAACATAAACTCAAAAAAAAAAAAAATTGTTTTAGTTTTCTTTTGATTTATAAAAGAACTGATTAGATATTTTTTTCTTTTGTTAAACAGGATGTCAAGGATCCGTATTACAAGCCATTTTTCCCAGCAGGAACAGAGGACCCGCTCGCGGCGGATATATGGAATCTTTATCTAGAAGTGGCTCTTCCAAGGATAGCCACCAAAGGGACCGATGAAATTCATTTCTTAGACGCCCTTGACTATGACTTCAAATGCCTCCGGGCGTTGTCGTCTCGAGTCAACTACTCTAAGATTGCGGCCGAGTTCAAGCTTGGCCGTCACAGGAATAAGTTTCTAGCGGCAAGCAAGGCGGGACAACAAGTGGTAGTATTTAATTCTATATTTAATTCATATTTGTGTACATTAATATTTTATTCATATTAATATTAATGAATGTTTATAAATTTGTCAGAGGGATGAAAAGTTTTTCAGGATTATTACCTCTCCTGACATGCCCAAATTTGTCCAAAGGCTCATGGTGAACCTGGTTCCTGAAAACCCTCACTATTTGTCAAGTAAGGCTCCTCCACCCCAAAAATTTGGGAAGTCTATATCAGCGGAGTCTATCCTCTCATTAAGGAGGTACATGTGAAGTACCTCTTAAAGAGGTCGGGGCTTCATTAATGAGATGGATTGTATATTCTGTGTTGGTGTTTTAAGAATATGTAAGCAGATTGTAAGCAATATATGCTATATTCTGTGTTGGTGGAGCATATATTGCTTACAATCTGCTTACATATTCTTAAAACACCAACACAGAATATACAATCCATCTCATATATTGCTTACAATTTGTTACATATTCTTAAAACACCAACACAGAATATACAATCCATCTCATTAATGAAGCCCCAACCTCTTTAAGAGGTACTTCACCTGTACCTCCTTGATGAGAGGATAGACTCCGCTGATGAAGACTTCACCAAATTTTTGGGGTGGAGGAGCCTTACTTGACAAATAGTGAGGGTTTTCAGGAACCAGGTTCACCATGAGCCTTTGGACAAATTTGGGCATGTCAGGAGAGGTAATAATCCTGAAAAACTTTTCATCCCTCTGACAAATTTATAAACATTCATTAATATTAATATGAATAAAATATTAATGTACACAAATATGAATTAAATATAGAATTAAATACTACCACTTGTTGTCCCGCCTTGCTTGCCGCTAGAAACTTATTCCTGTGACGGCCAAGCTTGAACTCGGCCGCAATCTTAGAGTAGTTGACTCGAGACGACAACGCCCGGAGGCATTTGAAGTCATAGTCAAGGGCGTCTAAGAAATGAATTTCATCGGCCCCTTTGGTGGCTATCCTATGAAGAGCCACTTCTAGATAAAGATTCCATATATCCGCCGCGAGCGGGTCCTCTGTTCCTGCCTGGGAAAAATGGCTTGTAATACGGATCCTTGACATCCTGTTTAACAAAAGAAAAAAATATCTAATCAGTTCTTTTATAAATCAAAAGAAAACTAAAACAATTTTTTTTTTTTTTGAGTTTATGTTAAATAAACTAAAACAACTTTGATATCACCTTCTTCGCTTGTTGGACATATAGATCCAGAAAGGCTAAGACTTAACATCTTGAAGACATTTTGGACCAACAAGCTTTGACAAGTTTAGAAAGGATTGAGTTGAAAAACACATTAGCATAGATAACAAGCTCGAAGCTCTCTAATGAAAGGCAAAAACCGAGGTATAAGTGGGCCCTGCTAGGTGACGAAAACTCATCCTTCTTCCACGGCTTCATTAACAACCGGTCTCTAATTTACGACATGGCGGTATGCTAGTCGTGAATTTGGTGTAGAGATCCCACGCGTATTTTAAATCTGAGGTTAAATATATTGAGGCCAAATTCACTAAGCAAATGCCTAACAGGTCTTACATGAGATGTTGCGGCATTAAAACACTTCAATAGCCTGGTGCTGATTATACGGTTAGTCGCTGTTCACTACAAGAGGTTAAAGATGCCATGTGGAATTGTAGTAGTGACTGTGCCCCCGATAGGATGACTTCAATTTCTCATTTTATGAATCAATACTGGGAATTGCTAAAGTTTGATTTCATTGCGATCTTATTGGATTTCAACCATGAAGGACAAATCAGTCCCGCTGTAGGTTATGCTTTGTGACCTTCTTCACGAAAATTGCAACACCATCCACCACCCTAAATGGCGTTTGACCCATTTCTCTCATTGGGTGCATCCAAAAAGTTATTTTTAAAGTCCCTCTCGAATCAGTTATTGGGTCACTCATCTCGCCAAGTTAGTCTGCTTTTCTTTCAGAGTGAAACAATATTGACGGGCCTTTAATTGTTATTTTGAGAAGGCTTTCGAGTCAATTAGTTGATCTTTTATTGATTATATCCTTCAGCAAATGGAATAACAGCATTCCCTTATAGATAGCGTCTTTGGACTAGAGGTATTCTTCAATCCACTCGCACGTCCTTCGTTGTTGATGGTTCACAAAGGAATATAATGTTCGTGAGGCATACCACAAATGGTCACCATTTTATATTCATTCTTGTCATGGAATCATTTTCATGAAAGATTAATAGAGCCGTCTCTATGGAGCTATTTTCCGGCTTAGAGCTACCCTCAAATGGGCTAAACCTTTCTTACCTTCTCTTTCCCGACAATGTGCTACTTATGAGAAGATGGTCAAGCGGTGTCGGGGTTGATCAATCATATATTCAAGCTGTATCCTCAAGCCCAACAGGTATACTGTTTCACCTACTTAGGCTTGATTGTAGGGGTGACATGAACATTTAACACGCTGGAAGGCATGTAAACTCTCTTTTGGGGACAGTTGGACAGAATCAAATATGTATACCGTTTAATTCTTCTCTCATTTTAAAGCTCCGACAAAGTTACTTCACTCGCTTGAAGCCATTAGGAGGAACTTGTTTTGGTATGGTAACTCTGAATACCATCACATAAATTGTGTTGCCTGGCATCGTATCACTGGTCAAATAACTTCGTGCGGTCTCGGGTTGGGTAAGCAAAAATATATAAATGTTTCTCTTTTGAGAAATGGTTGTGAGCTTTTAAAAAAAGAAAACCAGTTAGCCTCTAGTGTCGTGTGATTTCATCCATTCATTTAACTTCTAGGGGTGTTTTACTGTTACCTTTTGCTAGTAGATCAACAGGTACATGGGCCTCAATAGTTAGAATTTTGTGCCTTGCTTTTGGAACACAATTCCAGTACATAAAAACTTTGCAGGTAACCTTTAATATGGAAGTCTTGGGTTTTTGGGTAGACCCATGGATTCTTCAATGAAAGACAAATTCTTGGCACTATTTCTTCTTGAAACCAATGAAGGTTTACTTGAAATAAATGACCTCTTTTAAAACCAGTTAGCTTACTGGCGCTCGGAATGGGCAGTTGCATACTTGGAACTACAAGTATCAAAATTTAGTCAGCCATGTCATGTACAGTAATTCACACCTCCACGGGCCCGCAGAAGCTATGTGAAGTTTGGTGTAAATTATATTACGTACAGCAACAGCAACGGTACCCAATCCCGGCATACGCCGGGGTATGGGGGAGGTGTGATGTAGACAGACCTTACCCCTACTCAACGGTAGAGAGGCTGCTTCCAGATCCACCGTAGTGGAAGGGACCTCCGGCCCAGGGTATTACCCTTGAAAAAATAGTCTCGACGGCTAGCCCAAGACTTCCATCTTAAAGGTTATATTACGTAAATTATATTACGTACACTATGGGCTTTTAATGGGTTTGTTTAGTTAATAGTATGGACCAGCAATAAAGTTTTAATGTACGGCCCACAAATCACAACTCAGTCCTAAACTCCTATTTGGTTTATTTCCCCATATTATAGATATGTCCAAAATAACATTAAATGGTGACGGTAGAACAGTACCAGAGTAGAATACTTTATTAAAAAGATTTGAAGTCTAAAAAACGATCGACTTAAAAACTTATGGTCTTTATAACTTCCTTTCGAAGCTCTGCATATATCGACTATAACTCTATAAGGGCTTCAATTGTTGAAGAAAATGTTCCGATAAACCTTCGCATTTTACACCACTAACCCGTGACGGAAAGAACTAGCAAATGCCAGAGTTGCCTTTTTGAGCGATTAAATTTGTTTAATTTGTCATGTTACGATCACTTGCTAGCTTCTATTTAATTAGATCAGAGTGTGTGTGGGTGGGGGGGGGGGGGGGGGGGGGGTTACTTTTATGCTTAATTAGCTCCATCACCGTTTAGAACTGTTATAAAAAACAAAAATTACATAATTAAAATATCATGTTATACATGCAATAATTAACGATCAAAACGTCCTGGTTCTTCTTCCTCCCATTACTTGGCTTTCTTTGGACGAATCACTATGATCTATCACACAACTTATGGTATGAATCACTTCGGGCTCATATATACAGTTTAAACGAGCATGGCGTCAGTGCCCATCCATTCGGAGTCTCTAAGAGATGCGTATATAAACATATTTAAGAGATGTTTACTTAATTTTGAAAGGTACCTAATGGTACAATGTAATTAAAATTAGATGAAAGCCTTACATCATAAACAGAATTTATTTAAGTTAAAGTCGAATTAGCAAGTATAAACATGCATGTCACATCATTGATTTTCAAAACGAAAACGTAATTTTCATTCTTTGATAATGCTAGTTCAAACATTAATTTATAATTTAGTGAAATTTAAATTCGCAGCAATTTTAGATTGTGAAAATCTACTTTTTGTATTCAACAAAACCATGATTCTTGATTAAGGATGAAAAAGCTACCAAACAATAATTTTCCGTACGATGGAGTCATAGTGTCATACCATATCATATCCCACTGGTCTTATAAATTATAGAAAGAAGTCGTTTGGACTACTTTGGTGTACATATTCTTTCCATTAATTAACATTATGTTTTTGAAAATTACACTCTGTGCCCTTCAAGTTTATAAAGTTCTAAACTATACCCCTTACATACACATTTGTTCGGAAACTATAGAGACCGATCTTGTCCTAATGTTATAATTTCTAGAGTTAATCGCAAGGATCGTCCCTGTGGTTTATCCAAAACATCAAGTTCAGTCCTTTAACTTTCATAAAGACACTGGACGTCCTTTATAGGTGGGGGGGGGGGGGGGGGGGGGGGGGGGGGGGGGGGGGGGGGGGGGGGGGGGGGGGGGGGGGGGGGGGGGGGGGGGGGGGGGGGGGGGGGGGGGGGGGGGGGGGGGGGGGGGGGGGGGGGGGGGGGGGGGGGGGGGGGGGGGGGGGGGGGGGGGGGGGGGGGGGGGGGGGGGGGGGGGGGGGGGGGGGGGGGGGGGGGGGGGGGGGGGGGGGGGGGGGGGGGGGGGGGGGGGGGGGGGGGGGGGGGGGGGGGGGGGGGGGGGGGGGGGGGGGGGGGGGGGGGGGGGGGGGGGGGGGGGGGGGGGGGGGGGGGGGGGGGGGGGGGGGGGGGGGGGGGGGGGGGGGGGGGGGGGGGGGGGGGGGGGGGGGGGGGGGGGGGGGGGGGGGGGGGGGGGGGGGGGGGGGGGGGGGGGGGGGGGGGGGGGGGGGGGGGGGGGGGGGGGGGGGGGGGGGGGGGGGGGGGGGGGGGGGGGGGGGGGGGGGGGGGGGGGGGGGGGGGGGGGGGGGGGGGGGGGGGGGGGGGGGGGGGGGGGGGGGGGGGGGGGGGGGGGGGGGGGGGGGGGGGGGGGGGGGGGGGGGGGGGGGGGGGGGGGGGGGGGGGGGGGGGGGGGGGGGGGGGGGGGGGGGGGGGGGGGGGGGGGGGGGGGGGGGGGGGGGGGGGGGGGGGGGGGGGGGGGGGGGGGGGGGGGGGGGGGGGGGGGGGGGGGGGGGGGGGGGGGGGGGGGGGGGGGGGGGGGGGGGGGGGGGGGGGGGGGGGGGGGGGGGGGGGGGGGGGGGGGGGGGGGGGGGGGGGGGGGGGGGGGGGGGGGGGGGGGGGGGGGGGGGGGGGGGGGGGGGGGGGGGGGGGGGGGGGGGGGGGGGGGGGGGGGGGGGGGGGGGGGGGGGGGGGGGGGGGGGGGGGGGGGGGGGGGGGGGGGGGGGGGGGGGGGGGGGGGGGGGGGGGGGGGGGGGGGGGGGGGGGGGGGGGGGGGGGGGGGGGGGGGGGGGGGGGGGGGGGGGGGGGGGGGGGGGGGGGGGGGGGGGGGGGGGGGGGGGGGGGGGGGGGGGGGGGGGGGGGGGGGGGGGGGGGGGGGGGGGGGGGGGGGGGGGGGGGGGGGGGGGGGGGGGGGGGGGGGGGGGGGGGGGGGGGGGGGGGGGGGGGGGGGGGGGGGGGGGGGGGGGGGGGGGGGGGGGGGGGGGGGGGGGGGGGGGGGGGGGGGGGGGGGGGGGGGGGGGGGGGGGGGGGGGGGGGGGGGGGGGGGGGGGGGGGGGGGGGGGGGGGGGGGGGGGGGGGGGGGGGGGGGGGGGGGGGGGGGGGGGGGGGGGGGGGGGGGGGGGGGGGGGGGGGGGGGGGGGGGGGGGGGGGGGGGGGGGGGGGGGGGGGGGGGGGGGGGGGGGGGGGGGGGGGGGGGGGGGGGGGGGGGGGGGGGGGGGGGGGGGGGGGGGGGGGGGGGGGGGGGGGGGGGGGGGGGGGGGGGGGGGGGGGGGGGGGGGGGGGGGGGGGGGGGGGGGGGGGGGGGGGGGGGGGGGGGGGGGGGGGGGGGGGGGGGGGGGGGGGGGGGGGGGGGGGGGGGGGGGGGGGGGGGGGGGGGGGGGGGGGGGGGGGGGGGGGGGGGGGGGGGGGGGGGGGGGGGGGGGGGGGGGGGGGGGGGGGGGGGGGGGGGGGGGGGGGGGGGGGGGGGGGGGGGGGGGGGGGGGGGGGGGGGGGGGGGGGGGGGGGGGGGGGGGGGGGGGGGGGGGGGGGGGGGGGGGGGGGGGGGGGGGGGGGGGGGGGGGGGGGGGGGGGGGGGGGGGGGGGGGGGGGGGGGGGGGGGGGGGGGGGGGGGGGGGGGGGGGGGGGGGGGGGGGGGGGGGGGGGGGGGGGGGGGGGGGGGGGGGGGGGGGGGGGGGGGGGGGGGGGGGGGGGGGGGGGGGGGGGGGGGGGTCCTTTATAGGAGGATAAGGGTCAAGAACCGTCCTTTTGTTTCACCGGTCCCCCCCCCCCCCCCCCCCCCCCCCCCCCCCCCCCCCCCCCCCCCCCCCCCCCCCCCCCCCCCCCCCCCCCCCCCCCCCCCCCCCCCCCCCCCCCCCCCCCCCCCCCCCCCCCCCCCCCCCCCCCCCCCCCCCCCCCCCCCCCCCCCCCCCCCCCCCCCCCCCCCCCCCCCCCCCCCCCCCCCCCCCCCCCCCCCCCCCCCCCCCCCCCCCCCCCCCCCCCCCCCCCCCCCCCCCCCCCCCCCCCCCCCCCCCCCCCCCCCCCCCCCCCCCCCCCCCCCCCCCCCCCCCCCCCCCCCCCCCCCCCCCCCCCCCCCCCCCCCCCCCCCCCCCCCCCCCCCCCCCCCCCCCCCCCCCCCCCCCCCCCCCCCCCCCCCCCCCCCCCCCCCCCCCCCCCCCCCCCCCCCCCCCCCCCCCCCCCCCCCCCCCCCCCCCCCCCCCCCCCCCCCCCCCCCCCCCCCCCCCCCCCCCCCCCCCCCCCCCCCCCCCCCCCCCCCCCCCCCCCCCCCCCCCCCCCCCCCCCCCCCCCCCCCCCCCCCCCCCCCCCCCCCCCCCCCCCCCCCCCCCCCCCCCCCCCCCCCCCCCCCCCCCCCCCCCCCCCCCCCCCCCCCCCCCCCCCCCCCCCCCCCCCCCCCCCCCCCCCCCCCCCCCCCCCCCCCCCCCCCCCCCCCCCCCCCCCCCCCCCCCCCCCCCCCCCCCCCCCCCCCCCCCCCCCCCCCCCCCCCCCCCCCCCCCCCCCCCCCCCCCCCCCCCCCCCCCCCCCCCCCCCCCCCCCCCCCCCCCCCCCCCCCCCCCCCCCCCCCCCCCCCCCCCCCCCCCCCCCCCCCCCCCCCCCCCCCCCCCCCCCCCCCCCCCCCCCCCCCCCCCCCCCCCCCCCCCCCCCCCCCCCCCCCCCCCCCCCCCCCCCCCCCCCCCCCCCCCCCCCCCCCCCCCCCCCCCCCCCCCCCCCCCCCCCCCCCCCCCCCCCCCCCCCCCCCCCCCCCCCCCCCCCCCCCCCCCCCCCCCCCCCCCCCCCCCCCCCCCCCCCCCCCCCCCCCCCCCCCCCCCCCCCCCCCCCCCCCCCCCCCCCCCCCCCCCCCCCCCCCCCCCCCCCCCCCCCCCCCCCCCCCCCCCCCCCCCCCCCCCCCCCCCCCCCCCCCCCCCCCCCCCCCCCCCCCCCCCCCCCCCCCCCCCCCCCCCCCCCCCCCCCCCCCCCCCCCCCCCCCCCCCCCCCCCCCCCCCCCCCCCCCCCCCCCCCCCCCCCCCCCCCCCCCCCCCCCCCCCCCCCCCCCCCCCCCCCCCCCCCCCCCCCCCCCCCCCCCCCCCCCCCCCCCCCCCCCCCCCCCCCCCCCCCCCCCCCCCCCCCCCCCCCCCCCCCCCCCCCCCCCCCCCCCCCCCCCCCCCCCCCCCCCCCCCCCCCCCCCCCCCCCCCCCCCCCCCCCCCCCCCCCCCCCCCCCCCCCCCCCCCCCCCCCCCCCCCCCCCCCCCCCCCCCCCCCCCCCCCCCCCCCCCCCCCCCCCCCCCCCCCCCCCCCCCCCCCCCCCCCCCCCCCCCCCCCCCCCCCCCCCCCCCCCCCCCCCCCCCCCCCCCCCCCCCCCCCCCCCCCCCCCCCCCCCCCCCCCCCCCCCCCCCCCCCCCCCCCCCCCCCCCCCCCCCCCCCCCCCCCCCCCCCCCCCCCCCCCCCCCCCCCCCCCCCCCCCCCCCCCCCCCCCCCCCCCCCCCCCCCCCCCCCCCCCCCCCCCCCCCCCCCCCCCCCCCCCCCCCCCCCCCCCCCCCCCCCCCCCCCCCCCCCCCCCCCCCCCCCCCCCCCCCCCCCCCCCCCCCCCCCCCCCCCCCCCCCCCCCCCCCCCCCCCCCCCCCCCCCCCCCCCCCCCCCCCCCCCCCCCCCCCCCCCCCCCCCCCCCCCCCCCCCCCCCCCCCCCCCCCCCCCCCCCCCCCCCCCCCCCCCCCCCCCCCCCCCCCCTTGGAAGTTTGACTTGCATTTGGAACTGTTTGACTTGCAATTGGAACTGTTTGACTTGCATTTGGAACTGTTTGACTTGCATTTGGAACTGTTTGACTTGCATTTGGAACTGTTTGACTTGCATTTGGAACTGTTTGACTTGCATTTGGAACTGTTTGACTTGCATTTGGAACTGTTTGACTTGCATTTGGAACTGTTTGACTTGCATTTGGAACTGTTTGACTTGCATTTGGAACTGTTTGACTTGCATTTGGAACTGTTTGACTTGCATTTGGAACTGTTTGACTTGCATTTGGAACTGTTTGACTTGCAATTGGAACTGTTTGACTTGCATTTGGACCTGTTTGACTTGCATTTGGACCTGTTTGACTTGCATTTGGAACTGTTTGACTTGCAATTGGAACTGTTTGACTTGCATTTGGAACTGTTTGACTTGCATTTGGAACTGTTTGACTTGCATTTGGAACTGTTTGACTTGCATTTGGAACTGTTTGACTTGCATTTGGAACTGTTTGACTTGCATTTGGAACTGTTTGACTTGCATTTGGAACTGTTTGACTTGCATTTGGAACTGTTTGACTTGCATTTGGAACTGTTTGACTTGCATTTGGAACTGTTTGACTTGCATTTGGAACTGTTTGACTTGCATTTGGAACTGTTTGACTTGCATTTGGAACTGTTTGACTTGCATTTGGAACTGTTTGACTTGCATTTGGAACTGTTTGACTTGCAATTGGAACTGTTTGACTTGCATTTGGACCTGTTTGACTTGCATTTGGACCTGTTTGACTTGCATTTGGAACTGTTTGACTTGCAATTGGAACTGTTTGACTTGCATTTGGAACTGTTTGACTTGCATTTGGAACTGTTTGACTTGCATTTGGAACTGTTTGACTTGCATTTGGAACTGTTTGACTTGCATTTGGAACTGTTTGACTTGCATTTGGAACTGTTTGACTTGCATTTGGAACTGTTTGACTTGCATTTGGAACTGTTTGACTTGCATTTGGAACTGTTTGACTTGCATTTGGAACTGTTTGACTTGCATTTGGAACTGTTTGACTTGCATTTGGAACTGTTTGACTTGCATTTGGAACTGTTTGACTTGCATTTGGAACTGTTTGACTTGCATTTGGAACTGTTTGACTTGCAATTGGAACTGTTTGACTTGCATTTGGACCTGTTTGACTTGCATTTGGACCTGTTTGACTTGCATTTGGAACTGTTTGACTTGCAATTGGAACTGTTTGACTTGCATTTGGAACTGTTTGACTTGCATTTGGAACTGTTTGACTTGCATTTGGAACTGTTTGACTTGCATTTGGAACTGTTTGACTTGCATTTGGAACTGTTTGACTTGCATTTGGAACTGTTTGACTTGCATTTGGAACTGTTTGACTTGCATTTGGAACTGTTTGACTTGCATTTGGAACTGTTTGACTTGCATTTGGAACTGTTTGACTTGCATTTGGAACTGTTTGACTTGCATTTGGAACTGTTTGACTTGCATTTGGAACTGTTTGACTTGCATTTGGAACTGTTTGACTTGCATTTGGAACTGTTTGACTTGCAATTGGAACTGTTTGACTTGCATTTGGACCTGTTTGACTTGCATTTGGACCTGTTTGACTTGCATTTGGAACTGTTTGACTTGCAATTGGAACTGTTTGACTTGCATTTGGAACTGTTTGACTTGCATTTGGAACTGTTTGACTTGCATTTGGAACTGTTTGACTTGCATTTGGAACTGTTTGACTTGCATTTGGAACTGTTTGACTTGCATTTGGAACTGTTTGACTTGCATTTGGAACTGTTTGACTTGCATTTGGAACTGTTTGACTTGCATTTGGAACTGTTTGACTTGCATTTGGAACTGTTTGACTTGCATTTGGAACTGTTTGACTTGCATTTGGAACTGTTTGACTTGCATTTGGAACTGTTTGACTTGCATTTGGAACTGTTTGACTTGCATTTGGAACTGTTTGACTTGCAATTGGAACTGTTTGACTTGCATTTGGACCTGTTTGACTTGCATTTGGACCTGTTTGACTTGCATTTGGAACTGTTTGACTTGCAATTGGAACTGTTTGACTTGCATTTGGAACTGTTTGACTTGCATTTGGAACTGTTTGACTTGCATTTGGAACTGTTTGACTTGCATTTGGAACTGTTTGACTTGCATTTGGAACTGTTTGACTTGCATTTGGAACTGTTTGACTTGCATTTGGAACTGTTTGACTTGCATTTGGAACTGTTTGACTTGCATTTGGAACTGTTTGACTTGCATTTGGAACTGTTTGACTTGCATTTGGAACTGTTTGACTTGCATTTGGAACTGTTTGACTTGCATTTGGAACTGTTTGACTTGCATTTGGAACTGTTTGACTTGCATTTGGAACTGTTTGACTTGCAATTGGAACTGTTTGACTTGCATTTGGACCTGTTTGACTTGCATTTGGACCTGTTTGACTTGCATTTGGAACTGTTTGACTTGCAATTGGAACTGTTTGACTTGCATTTGGAACTGTTTGACTTGCATTTGGAACTGTTTGACTTGCATTTGGAACTGTTTGACTTGCATTTGGAACTGTTTGACTTGCAATTGGAACTGTTTGACTTGCATTTGGACCGTTTGACTCTTGGATAGTGGTTGTTGTTGCACACCTCCATAAATGGTTCTTGAAAGCTGCACCCCTCCATTGAAGCTTCATATTCTCATGAATATGTCTAAGACAGTATCTATGCTCAGCACAAGGGAACATCTTTGCTAAAGCAGGAATAAGACCCTTACATTCACAAGAATAATAAACAAGATTAATTCATAATATAAGGGTATTGTCACATGAACAAGATTAATAAACAAGATTACCTTTTGCCTATCACTTATAAAAGTGTAGTTTGATCTTTCCACCAGGTCTAGATCATCACCAAGGTGTTCCAAAAACCATGTCCAAGAGTTTAAAGTCTCTGCTTCCACAATTGCATACGCAACAGGATAGATTCCATTGTTTGAATCTAGACTCACAGCAGTTAGCACTTGTCCTGGGAATGGTCCAGACATGAATGCTCCATCAAGTCCAATTAACTCCCTTCCAGCACTCTTGAACCCCCTCTTTAATGCACCCAAGCAGATGTAAATTCTTTTAAAAACTCTAGTTGGGTCATCCACATTTTGAGGTCTTTCAACCTCAAGCTTCACTGTGGTGCCAGGATTGGAAGACTGCAGTTCTTGTATGTAATCCCTTAACATGTTGTATTGCTTGGTGTAGTCCCCTCTTAGCTCTCCCTTTGCACTTTTCTTAGCCCTCTGTGCTTTCTGTGCAGATACTGCTAGTTCAAACTTCCTTTGAAGTTCGTTTTGTAATGCCTTTGAAGGTATTTCTGGATTACCTAAAATAACAATATTTATAGTTATAAGAAACTGTAATATAAACAACAAGTTAAAAAACTTAAATAATGTAGCATAAGTATGAATATTTTTACCTTCAATCTGTTGCAAAATGGTTTTGCCAAGAAACTTGGATGTGCAGAATTTATTAGATCTGGATTGAAGACATTTGTGGTCCTCAATCAATGTTTTCACCATCCATGTTTGCTCATTTCTAATTTTGGACACGTGTAAAGTCCAAGGACAACTAAATGCATCTTGATTTGCCTTATTTCCCCTACCTCCTTTGTTTTTTTTGGGTTTGGAATCTTCACCTACCTCCTTTGCCTTGTCATTTTTCTTTAGGTTTGTGGACTGACTTGGGCCTTTAACAGACTGACTTGGGCCTCTAACAGTTAGAGTTGGGCCACCACAGTGAATTGGGCCTTATCAATGATTGGGCTAACACTGACTTGGGCCTAACAGTTATGACTTGGGCCTTTAACAGACTGACTTGGGCCTTTAACAGACTGACTTGGGCCTATCTTCACCTACCTCCTTTGCCTTGTCATTTTTCTTTAGGTTTGTGGACTGACTTGGGCCTTTAACAGACTGACTTGGGCCTCTAACAGTTAGAGTTGGGCCACCACAGTGAATTGGCCTAGCTCCTTTATCTGGAATGTTTTGGGCTACACTGCCACCATTTGGATCAAACAAAGGTATTTGGCCTTTACAAACCACTCTCACTCTTGCATTATCATTTTTCACAATGTGTAACTCTCTCCTGCTGTCTACTGCATGCCTCCTTACCAAGCTTAAGACCTCATCCTTACTTCCAAATGTTTGACCACAATAAAAGACAGTGTTAAAAGCAGTTGGCTTCTTCCCCATTTTCTTCAATAGCCTATTTCTTATTTTATTCACATTGTCATCTGCATCAGAACCACTATCAAACTCTTCATTGTTTATAACATCAATCTCATCATCCCCATCAACTTCTACATTGGCAGGTATAGGCAAATTGCCCACATACTCCACATCTTCATCTATATGCATTCTAAATTCTCTCATGTTCACTTCTACATCTTCTACTTCATTGACCTCATCTACAATGTAGTCACTATCTTCACTATCCTCACCACTGCTATTATTAGTTTCATCACTATCCTGACCACTACTATTACTATCATCATCATTATAGAGTTCAGCTACATGCCTTTTACCCTTCTTATGTATATCTACATTGTCATTTCCAAGACTTTCTTGAACTGGTTGGTCAATAACATTGTCTTGACTAGTCACATTGTCATTCAAATTTTCTTGACTATTTTCAGTGTTGGCATGATCAACATTGTCATTTACTACACTTTCTTGAGTTAAAACAGGTTCCACATTCCAATCAAGCAACATTTTCTTAAATCCAAGGTTACCTTCACTTTGTTTCTTAGATAAGGGCTTTTTAGGTTTACTAGGTACAACCTCATCATCATTTTCAATCAGTTCAAGTGATAATTTAGTGGGAGAAAAGTAACCTACTGGCTTTGAGTTGCCATGTTCAATATAAACTTGTATCAACCTATTTTTTTTCACATATTTAGACAAATTATGCACATCTTGGTCACTTGATAAGGGCATAAGACCAATATCTAACTCATATCCAGGTTTAAGAAAGAAATATAACATCACCTGCTTCCCTGTATAACCTAGATTCTCCATTATAGAGTCCATTTCATGCACTGAAAATAGGTCAATGTTGACGCAATCGGCATGGTCGATCTTACCCCGTACATATTTCATCCCTGGCTTAGAAGTAAACATCCCTCCGTGATGAATCTTGAACGAGAACAACCCTTCATAAGGTTCTACATCGGAAAAAATATAAATAAAAACCATTAATATTCTAGGTTTTTATTAAAAAAGAAAATAAAAATATAAAATAACTTGCTTCAACTCACCGTATACACGATCCAAGTCATCCCAATTTTCACCTGCTTCACGTATTGAATACAACGGATTACGTGACATCTTAAAGTTATTAGGGTTTTGGCAGGTTGAATTAAGAATGTCGGGTCATAAGTTTGGTGGGTGGGGTGTAATTTTGGGGATGTGTTTTGATGTATGAGATGAAAATTGGGGATGTTTAGGGTATATAAGGGATGAAAGACAAATCATTGACTGGCTAAAGACATACTTACCCTCACGTTTTAGTCACGTGAGGGTGCTAACGGAGCAATGAAAACGGACGTGAAACAAAAGGACGGTTCTTGACCCTTATCCTCCTATAAAGGACGTCCAGTGTCTTTATGAAAGTTAAAGGACGGAACTTGATGTTTTGGATAAACCACAGGGACGATCCTTGCGATTAACTCTAATTTCTATAATAACTAGTTTTCTCCAATCATTACGACCTTCCTTCCATTTAGCCAACCATAGCCGATCCAAACAAAAACAAAAAATCTATTAAAACGCAAGGGTTGAATTGAAGGCCATTTCCTTTAAAAATTTAGGAAGTTTTTACAACTAAAATAAAACAAGAAGGGGGAATCATAAAAGCATAAAATGTAGCCCCATGCATGTTGTGATATTCCTAAATATATGCTATTCTCTCTGCAACTTCTTTATGGAACCGAATCTAACCAAAAACACACTCGCTATATATCTACCAGTGTAGGTGCAACAAACAGTGGTACCTTGAGCTAATTTAGTTGTATAATAGTCCTTCTTCCGCGCCTTTTATAAAGGCATCCAAAATCTTCCATAAAAGTGGCAAAAGAGTTGAATGCCAACTTTTTAAGTTAGACAGCATATCTATATATTTAGCTATTATATTAATTTGTTCTAAAACTTATTGCTATAATTTAGCTATTATATTAATTTGCTCTAAAACTTCATTAGTTAATAATATAAATTACATGTTAAAATTAACTCTGTCATTGAATTGAATACACCCGATTGAAATTTTTGGACGACTCAAGAAAAGGGACAGGGCTAGCTTGTACAGAACAGGTTCGATTCGATCGACCCTGAAAGTTCTAGTATTATTTTTGATCGAATTTAAGTAGTATTATTTAAGTGTAATAATTTTTGTAGTAATTAAAACAGAAACTTCGTTATAAATCCAATGATTTTAAGTACAAGTTAATGTTGGCAAATCAATTGAACTACTCTGTTTTTAATCAAATAGATATGGGCTAAATGCGCCGGAATGCAGTTAACTAATCCTGAAAAGTTATTGTGTGCACGAACTCTAGGTCGGCTTTATTGTATTCAGGAAACTTGTTCAAGAGTCCCATAGTAAACAAAAGTTACCGGGTAAGAAGTTAGTCGGTCACCACTTTCACGTTGACTGCTTACGTGGCATGCACACAATAACTTTTTGGGATTAGTTTATGCACACAATATATGTATCAAATTAAAAATAAACAAGTTTTATGTGAAGTAACCGGTCCCACATAGCCATAATCCCGTTTTATGTTCACAATAAACATTATTTCAAGTTTCCTGAATACAATAAAGCCGACCTAGAGTTCGTGCACACAATAACTTTTGGTGATTAGTTGACTGCATTCCGGCGCACTTAGCCCAATAGATATATATGATGCTTAGTTTCGGTCATACTCCGTTTCAAGTTTTAGTACTATTAATATTAATTAACCATATGTATGGTACGGTGGTATCACATTCAAATATACAATAATTGCCTTATAGATTTCATAGAATATATATGTTTTTGAAAATTAAAGTGAATTGTAAAAGCAATTAGGATGAAATTCAGCTTTACAAATAAATATAGATATAGATGCATACATATATCACTTGGAAAGTAAAGGAAGGGCTATATTACTTGCACGTTCATCTATCGCCCTCTGATGTCACTTTATTCGATATGACAAATTCCAGCTTTTTAATTTAATCTCTATGACTACTGTATCATATCTACCACTGAAACAACTTAAAAAGCTATATATATATATACACGAATACAAATTTATTTACTGATGGAGTGCTTACTTGATCAGGTCGACTTGGTTTGAATAATGTAGGTTTGTTTAGGCGTTTGATGAAATATGCTCATGACCCCGTTTTGCCCGACAGGTCAACGTTAAGATTGAGTCTTGACTTATCATTTGCGTTTGCTTACTTTTGCAAACAGTTATAGTATTAGGGGGAAACGAAATGAGTGACGTGAGTTTAAACGTGTACATTATTAATTATAGCTTTGAATTGAACTCAAGTCGAGCAAGAATTGAAAATGGTGGATCAATTTTCATGAGTCGTTGACCTTAAAAGTCAATATCCGGTTTGTTTAATTATTCTGAGTCAAACGAGCTAGCCTAGTTGTAGCGAGTCTGCGAGTTTAATTAATTATAAGTAGTAAGATAGAGTTATTTATTATAGGGGTAAGTGCGCCGGAATGCAATCAACTAATCATGAAAAGTTATTGTGTGCACGAACTCTAGGTCAGCTTTATTGTGTTCAGGAAACTTGTTCAAGAGTCCCATAGCATGCAAAAGTGACCGGGTAAGAAGTTAGCCGGTCACCACTTTCACTTTGACCCATTGACTGCTTACGTGGCATGCTTGGCTGGATTTTATGCAAATAAAAATAATTAAATAAATAAATATACAGACCAGAACTCGCCGGAAACTGCAAATACTCGCCGGAAAACTTAAAAATCCGATTAAACCTTCGTTTCTTCGAATTAGACCACGAAATTCGCACCAAAATACTCAAAAATCAGCCGCGAACAAACCCTCAGCAAAAGTTAAACCGATTGAGACTCGCCGGAAAATTCACCAACTCGCCGGAAAAATTAAAATCACCATAACTTTGTTGTTTCTTCGAGTTTCGACTTGAAACCAACACCAAACTGCTCAAAATTGACGTCCGCACAAATCCTAACTGAAAACAATCTCGATCAGATCCTTGCCGGAAAAACGATTCTCGCCGGAAACAGTAACCGTCAACAACCTTCAACCAATCGGGAAAAAATGAAGATATCACCAAGTTCAGAATCTTCTCGCGAAGAAATCCTTATGATTTTCAAGATAATTCTTTCATCAATAATATCATGATTCTTCCTTTCCCAAATTTTAATTAAAAAACTCATCATCAATTAATACCTAATTAAAAATCCCTTAAGGCAATTGTTTCAAAACCCTTCAGATACAATCTGTATGTATATCAACATATATATATATACATACACGAAATATATATCTATCTTCTATCTTTGTATCCATTATACTTGGATCAAACAAAAATAAAAACATACATTGTTAGGTCCAGATTTACTGGACTCGCTCCAGACTTGACGACTGGAGCGACACTGAAGATTTGTTCAGAATTAATGGAAGACCAGTGAGCAAAATACTTGTATAGGAAATCTGGAATCCTCCAGATCAGCTCACTGGACTTCACCCCAGTCCAGATCTATTTTACTGAAGACATTCTCACTGAAGTCAAAGACTGAAGTTAGAATAAAGAAGACTGACAAATGGCGGAGTCCACTGGAAGTCTTACCAGATCTACGACTGGAACTTTGTCAGTGTTCTAGACCTTACAAGTCTGAACACTGATTACGAGGAATTGACTTTTTGCCTTTACACACTTTTCAAAGAACATTCCACTTGTCTTTACAAAAGTACTTACGTGTGTAAAGGTGGTTGGTTAAAAGGATAATAATCATATTGATGTGACTTTATTCTTGTACCTTAACCAATGCATTTAATGACCTTGTCGGTTCATTAAATACATACAACCATATTTGTAAGGCACAAATTCACTGGTGAATTTGTTTGCCTATAAATACAAAGTCATTTCCTTGTTAAAATTACTTTTAGCAATTAAGGTGAATTTGTCTAAATACTCTCGATCGTAACAGGGATACTTCACAACTTTAAGTATTTCGATCTAAAGAGTTTATTTAGCAAATATAGATCATTTTTAATTCATAGGTTGTTAGGATACTTACATATTTGTATTATCTTGATTCCGCACAACCTTGTATTTTATTTAACATCATAAATAAAATACACTTGAAAAATTACATTGTGTTCTATCTTTACTTTAAGTCTTGTATTACTTTGTTTATATACTTGCATTTATATTCAAGTAATACTAGTCCAAATCTAGTGCATATTAAACTTGTTGTATTTTACACTTTTGGGTTAAACCATCAAGTTAGGGACTCTACAATTGGTATCAGAGCAGAAGGCTAAACAAACTTGCCTAGATCTGCTTCTTTGATGGCCAACCTAGAAAATACACAAGGAGGTTTTGGTCCTGATCCTAATATTAATGATCAAAATAATGAACCACCACCTGTCATTAACACTAATCCACCTCCTCCTCCTCCTGCTCCTGCTTCTCCACATGTGCATGTGCACTACTCAAATAATCCTGTTCCTAAATTCAGTGGGAATAGTGATGAATTTGGTACGTGGAAAGCTAGGATGATATTGCATATCACTGGAATTGAGAGAAATATGATGAAAATTTTAAATGAAGGACCTTACGTCCCTACATCACCTCTCAATGCTCTTCTTGATCCAACTGGATCTAGAAGAGGCAGGGAAAAGAGGGAGGAACATTGGTCTGAAGAGGAGAGGAGATTGGTAAATTTAGATACCCTTCTCAAAAACATGATCCTCGGGGCTGTTCCAGAAACCCTAATTCCCACACTAGTTCTTTTTCCCAGTGCTAAAACCATGTGGGATGAACTAATGAACCAGTATGAAGGAGGAGATGACACCATTGTCACCAGAAAGGTCTCCTTAAACAAGAGGTATGAGTCATTTTTTGCTCAGCCCAATGAGTCTCTCACTGGTACTTACACCAGATTTTTGAGCATTATTAACCAGTTGAGAGGACTGGGGGTTGAGAAAGACAAGGATATACTTCTGGAGAAATTTTGTGATATTTTACCCACCAAATGGTCTCACATGATCCTGGTCTTAAGACAAGGTGAAACTCTGCACACTCACACTCTGTCAACTTTATATGGAGCCTTCAGATACACTGAAGAAAATCAGGCTCAGAGAGTTGTGGCAGAACAAGATGCCTATAACCATGCCTCCAATAATTCTAGTGTGGTTAGTCATACTGAACCACAAGGTACATCACTAATATCTTCTGAGAATGTATTTTCTATGAAGAAGATGGTGTCTGAATTCATGGAATCTGGAGAATCTAGTCTTATCTCTCCAGACTGTGATGAATCTGAAAATGATGACCTGGTTGCAATGATTGCTAAACGTTTAACCGTTTCAAAGCAAGAGCAAATAGGCCATCTGGACAATTTGCATCCAGTACTTCTACTGATAAGACCAATCTGACATGCTTTAAGTGTGGCAGAAAAGGTCATTTCATGAAAGATTGCAAGTCCAGTCAGTTTGTATCCCAGCCTGGTCCATTTACTTCTAATAAAAAGCCTAATGATAGCTATAAATCTAAATATAAAAAGCTTAAGGCTCAAATTGCTCTCATGGCACAACAAATGGAAAATAATAAATGCATGATTGCAACAACTGAAGAAAAATGGGTTCCTTCTGATGATTCATCTGTTGATGAAGAAGAAGAAAGAGATTGTTGTTACATGGCTCTGGCAGACGAAGAGCATCTGGTGAAGGAAGATGTCACATCTGGAAGATGGGTGGACATTGTTATCAAAAAGGTCAGTGATTATGATGTGGAAACTGACATTGAACTAAAATTGGATATTGCTGAAGCTCTTAATTCTGATTTAATCTTTGTTGAAACTGTTAGATCTGACTGTGTAAATGGTCTAGAAACAGATTTTTCTGAAATTACAGTTTTAAAATCAAAATTATAGGAACTTCAAGATATTGAACTGGCATTTCAAGCCCAAGTTCTGGTAACTGAACAACTGATTCAAGAAAAGCAAGATCTTGAAATCCTTTTAGAAAAAGAAAAACTGGTTATTAAATCATGGCTTGAAACCAGAAAGCCATATGATGCTGGAGTAAATCAATTTCCCACTCAAAAACGTGCTTATTTAGATGGAAATACTCATGTTGCATCATTAATACCAGTAATTGATCGTTTACCAGAGGGGTTCAGGCCCATTACCATTTATGATGAGCCTGTAACTCCTAAGGCCAATATTTTCCCAGTTCAATCCCTAGAGGTAAAAACTAGAGCACCTCAGGTGACTGCTCTAGTTAAAAAGGTCAATCTGAAGAAACCTTTGCCTCAGTCCTCCTCCAAAGAACCTTCTTTTCCAAAGAAGAAGAATGTCTCCCTACCTAAGCCTAGAGTCCAGTCAACTGGAAAGGCTCAGGTGTCATCTGATGAAAGTATTTTGTTAAGGTTAGAGAGCCAGTTTCAATTACTGACTCGTCAATTTCAAAGTTGTAATGCAAGATTAAACAATTTTGAGGGTACTTCATCTGGCCCTAAACAAAATACCAAACCTTTTTCAAAGAAAGATAAATATATTTCTCCAGTTGAGAAAAAGAAAAAGGTTTCAAAACTATCAATTCCAATTACATTTGCAGAAAAATCTGTTTTGGAAGAAAGTGAACTCAACCAGATACCTCCAAGGACCTATAAGGGAGGGTCCAGTGAACCCATCAGTCGATGGGTTCCCAAATCTAACTGATATATCTGGTGGATGTGCAGGGCGATCGAAAGAAATTTATCTGGTATCTTGACAGTGCAGCTGGCAGGACAATGACCGAATGTAAGACCCTGCTGGAGGAGTTCATAATTTCTGATGGACCCTCCATTACTTTTGG
Organism: Erigeron breviscapus; assembly: GCA_034093135.1. NCBI lineage: Eukaryota > Viridiplantae > Streptophyta > Magnoliopsida > Asterales > Asteraceae > Erigeron > Erigeron breviscapus. The sequence goes on from CM067167.1 coordinate 8,088,861, forward strand.
AAATGATGGTTGTGGAAAAACTAAGGGGTATGGTGTTCTGAACAATGGACAAGTCAAATTCAGACGAGTTGCATTTGTGAATGGTTTGAAATATAACCTGATCAGTGTCAGTCAACTGTGTGATGATAGCTATCAAGTTTTGTTCAATATTGTTCATGGCATCGTATTTAACAAGGACTGGAAGGTAGTATTGATTGCTCCCGGAAGAGGGAATGTGTATGTGATGGATATGGAAAGCTCTCTGATGTGTCTCAATATATACATATTCCTCACATCTTATTTGGACGTTTTGTACACGATTTATAGCCGTTTGTACATGTTTTGTGGTGCTTTATGGCATTTGCTAGTGGTTTCAGGATTACAGCAGGTACAAGGCTCATAAATGGTAGAAAATAGCTTAACGATCGTCCATATGCGCTAACGGATGAAGAATGGTTGAAAACGAAGCTGAAACGGCGATCCCATGCACACCTCGCGGCGCGAGGAGGGTGGATCGCGTCGCGAGCCGTTCACGAGCCCGTTCACCAATCCAGTCGCCAGCCCGTTCACCGTTCACAAGCACTCTCGCGGCGCGACCAAGATTTCTCGCGGCGCGAGTTTTTGGTCTGAAATCTTCTGTACGATGTTTGGTTAACTCGCGGCGCGAGCTAGGGAGGTCGCGGCGCGACCCGTGTCTGACAAATAGCTTTTTCCTTCTCCTGGGTATAAATACCAACATCCATTTTAACCGTAAACCTAACTTTTGATACCACAGCCTACAAACTTTTCTTCCAGACGATTTTTAGGGTTTTTCAAGGTTTTTCACTACTCCAACATCATTCGAAGACTTGAAGATTAATTTTGGTTCTTGATTAGTGATTGTAGCTCGGTTGTAACCTCGATTTGGATTACTACTTCATATTTGGTACATTATGTTCTCCTTTTTATTTGAATCTCTAGTTATTTTCATTATGAGTAGCTAAATCCGTATACATCTATGAAGATGAAGTGAAACAATTAGTTATGGTTGCATAATATTTTGAATTCAAGTTGGTTTTACTTAACATTTTGTCAAGATCTTAATGAAGTGATTTCTTCTACTTAAACTTGTGTTCTTGGTGATATTTGTGTTCTTCGATAGTGGTACTAGTTGAATGCAAGTATTATTTTAGTTGTTTGTCTATGAATAACTCTTGCTAGGTCATGGTATGATAGTAAAGAATACAAGTCTAATAGAAATTACTTTGTTAAGTGGATTTAACGGTTGGTGGTACCACATTTCTTTCACAAGGATAAAAATTGTTATTTAAATAATCAAACAAACTAGTTAGTTCGAGGAATTGTAATAGGGTTGGTGGTACCAATTGTTGCAAGAAATTGGATTGAATAGGTGATTGAGTCGATTTTACAAATGGAGTGCACGCCGATTGTGTTTTAATCTTATCACGATTATTATCACCAACACTTAGGAATTTTGGGCTTAACCTATATGCAACCTAGACTTTTTGCGTAGCGGATTCGACATAGATGGCTTTTTAATTATTTGTTTACAACTCAAATCCTTTAGTGTGCTCTCGATTGACGCCGGTTGAGTACTTTAATTTACTTGTTAATTACATAGCTTTCAGAAACGCAAAGTGACAATTCGGTCACAAACCAAACTTTTTCTTGATTTACATTTTAACAGCCTTTAGTACAACAATCAGTCCTTGTGTTCGATCCTGGTCTTGCCAGTTAGCTATATTACATACGAACAGGTACACTGCCCGTAAGTGTGTTGTAGTCAGTTAGCGGTAGATCTTGTTATAAATTTTAAACTAGATTTCACACATCAAGTTTTTGGCGCCGCTGCCGGGGAATGATTTTTAGTACTTTTGGTTGAGATTCTGTGAATCGATCCTTTTTCGTGCTTCGCACGGAGAAGTTACTTGCTTTATTTCATTTTATTTTGCTTTAAGTGTACCCCAGGTGCTATTAAGGTTTGTTTGTTGTGTTGTGTTCGCAGAATATTTCCAGGTAGTGGATGAACACTCGAACTTCTGGGAGACCATTAGTGAAGGCCACATCCAATTCCGAAAAACTCAAAAAGCACACCAAAACACAAACATCACAACCATCAACTTCCGACCCATTTTTCATAGACACCACTCCTAGACCCAAATCCGACCACATACTTCACGAGACTTATTACGAGTCGGGAAGTAACGAGTGGGGTTACCATTCCGAAAAAGAAGAACCACTTTCCGATAAAACACCTACCCCACCCGAATCACCGAAAACAACCGTTAATATGGTCGGGCAACAAAACCCCCCCGATCTCTTCAACATGAAGATCGAGGACCTTCCTCGAACTATACCAACTTCTCGCCAATCGGCCATTCGTGCACCCGAAATTGACACCTTCACGGTGAAAGGCAATCACTTGCAAATGGTTAAAGATTTGTGCTTTGACGGAAGGCACAAAAGAGATCCTCATGAGCATCTTGACAAGTTCGAGATGATTTGCAATCTATTCAATTATGGGGAAAATCAGGCCAACAACGTCAAGATGAAGCTCTTTCCCATGTCTCTCACGGGAGAAGCTCATAAATGGTTGAAAGGGTTGGCACCGGATAGTTTGACTACTTGGGGTGCGGTTAGGGAAGCGTTGATTGAGAGATTCTTTCCGGCAAATCGGGAAAGAGAGCTCATACTTGTAATTAGATCTTTTAGGCAAGATGAGGATGAGTCTATAGTTGAAGCGTGGTTAAGAATAAAAGATCTATTGTGGGAATGTCCCGGGCATGGGATGAGTGACACCGAGATTGTGGGGATATTCATAGATGGGATGAATAGGGAGAGTTATGAGAAGATGGTAATGACGTGTGGAGGTAGCATTAGTTACAAGACCTCGAGTGAGCTTTGGAAAATGTTTGAAGATATGGCAAAAGCTCAAGTTTCTAGGACTTCAAATAGAGATAGGAGGTCACGTAAGGTAGTGGCTAGGGTTGATGAAAGGGAAACATCCGAGGTGATTTCTGAAATTCGGGCACTTTCAAACCGAATGGACGAAAGGTTCTCAATGGTGGAGAACAACTTTGGTGGACTTGAGCGGGATGTAAAGATTATGGCCGGGGGATGTACTCATTGTGGAGGTCCACATCATCCCGATGAGTGTGATTCGGTTGCCCAAGAAGATGTGAATTTCGTGCAAAATCAACGCCAAGGCCAATACCAACCTCTCTTTCAACGGGGTGGTAACTTCCAAAGCCGATATCAAGGTAACCCTTCTAACTCTTTTAATTCTTATTCTAACAATTGTGGAGGTAATTTTCAAGGTAGGTGGCAAAAATATGATAATCATGGAGCACCTCAACAACAGCAACCACCATCACCTCCTAGGAAGGAAGAAAATCAAGGTGAAGGCTCACCTCTCATGGCCATGATGGCCAAGTTTCTCGATAAACAAGACAAGAGGGAGGAGGCTCAAGAGAAGCGAAATGCTTCAATGGAGAATTACTCCAAGCTTTTGAATGACAAGATTGGAGGGTTGCATGATAAGTTAGACATTAGCAACCGCAACAACCATGCTTTGATCTCCAACTTGCAAAAGAGAATTGATAGAATGGGAAACCAAGAAAGGCAACCGGGTACTCTTCTGAGCAATACCCAACAAAACCCGAATCAAGGCCAAGGAGGATCATGGAGAAATGGGGATGACAAGTACAAAGCACCCAAACACCGGAATGAAACCGTTAATGCCATAACCACACGGTCCGGAAAGGTAAGTACTCCTCATATTGATAATTCTTGTATTTCTAACGTTTC